>CM033744.1:10532288-11073069 GCA_019671005.1 Hibiscus mutabilis
ATCTTCATGGATGATTTTTCTGTTTTTGGTAATGATTTTGACAGTTGCCTCAGCAATTTAGAGAAGGTGTTGGCAAGATGTGAAGAAACCGATTTAGTCCTTAATTGGGAAAAGTGCCATTTTATGGTAGATGAAAGAATAGTGCTGGCCACAAGATTTCATCCAAGGGAATTGAAGTAGACAAAGCCAAGGTGGACGTGATCGAGAGATTACCCCCACCAAGTTCAGTTAAAGGAATCCGAAGCTTTCTTGGACATGCAGGTTTTTACAGGAGGTCCATTCATAATTTTTCTAAAATTACTAAACCTTTGTGCAATTTGCTTGAACAGGATAAAGTCTTTAATTTTGATGATTCTTGTGTCCAAGCATTCGAAACCCTAAAGAAAAAGCTTACCTCGGCACCCATTGTCGTTCCATCAGATTGGACACTACCTTTTGAGCTCATGTATGATGCAAGTGATTTCGCGGTAGGAGTAGTCCTAGGCCAACGCACAGGTAAGGCCTTTCAAGTGATATACTACGCTAGTAAAACTCTTAATAGTGCTCAAGTGAATTACACAACAATAGAGAAAGAGTTACTACCCGTAGTTTTCGCATTTGACAAGTTTCGATCCTATTTAATTGGTACAAAGGTAATTGTTCATACGGACCATTCGGAAATTAAGTATCTATTTGCTAAAAAGGATGTCAAACCTCGTTTGATTTGTTGGATATTACTTTTACAAGAATTTGAAATTGAAATTAAGGACAGAAAAGGAACAGAAAATCAAGTGGCCGACCACTTATCACGCTTAGAACGTAATAGGGAGGAGGACACGAATTTAGAGATATGCGATGCATTCTCAGATGAGCAACTATTAGTTGCCTCGGCAACCATAGATACGCATACCTCGGCAACCCTCGACGCCTCGACAACTCTAGACGCGCATGCCTCGGAAACCCTTGACGTGCATGCCTCGACAACTCCAGACGCGTATGCCTCGACAACCATGGAAGCAGTTGCCACGGCAACACATACCTCGGCAATACCCTGGTACGTGGATTTAGTTAATTTCCTTGTTTGTGGTATTTTACCTTATGGCCTTACTCACCAAGGAAAAAAGCGGTTCCGCCATGATGCTAAGCATTACTTTTGGGATGAGCCTCTTTTGTTTAAACAATGTGCAGATCAGGTTATACGTCGATGTGTCCCTGAAGAGGAGCAGCAAAATGTACTCTGGCAATGCCATTCTTCACCCTATAGAGGACATTTTGGAGGAACACGTACCGCAGCCAAAGTTTTGCAATCTGGTTTCTATTAGCCAACAATGTACAAAGATGCCCAAGAGTTTTACAAGCAATGTGATAGTTGCCAGAGGACGGGCAATATCTCTAGACGACATGAGATGCCACTCCAAAACATTATCGAGGTAGAACTATTCGATGTATGGGGGATCGATTTTATGGGACCTTTCCCATCTTTATTCCGCAACCTCTGCATTCTAATTTCCGTTGACTACATGTCTAAATGGGTTGAGGCAGCTGCAGTTCCCACCAACGATTCCAAGACCGTGCAACGATTCTTGCAGAAAAATATATTTACACAGTTTGGGATGCCGAGAGAAATTATCAGTGATGAAGGCAAGCACTTTGACAACAGACTTATTGCCAAGATGTTGCAACACTTCGGCGTGTCACACAAAATTGCCACGGCATATCACCCACAAACCAATGGGCAAGCAGAAATTTCCAACAGAGAATTGAAGGGTATACTCGAGAAAGTTGTAAATCACTCTAGGAAGGATTGGTCAGTAAGACTAGATGATGCACTTTGGGCATATCACACTGCATTCAAAACACCCTTAGGTATGTCTCCCTTCTGACTTGTCTATGGCAAAACATGCCATCTACCGGTGGAAATCGAACACAAGGCATATTGGGCAATCAAGACCGTGAATGTGGATTGGGAAAGTGCCAGACAAAAGCGTTTGTTGGACCTCAACGAGATAGAAGAATTCTGTGCACTCGCCTATAACAATGCACAAATCTACAAGGAGAAAACAAAGCAATGGCATGACAAGAAACTATTGTCGCGGTAATTCATGCTAGGGCAACTAGTTCTCTTATTCAATTCTCGGCTGAAACGTTTCCTAGGAAAACTAAAATCAAGACAGTCAGGACCATTCGAAGTTGTCAAACCATTTTCCCATGGTGCCGTGATAATCAAGTCCATCACTAACGAACATGAGTTCAAAGTGACGGACAAAGATTGAAGCACTACAACGGTGCCCATATGGAACGTAACAAAGAAGTGGTCACCTTAGAAGATGCATGAGCATGCTCTCCTTTCGATATTTTATTTTTATTTTTATTTTTATTTTTTTCTTTCTTTGAACTATTTAATTTTTTTTAATTTTGATTATTTTTTAGGAGAGATTTATTTATTTTCTTTAAGATTAAGATTACATATTTCCTTCATATTTATCTAATTGTTTTTTATTTTTAAGTTTAAGAATTTCATTGCACATTTTTGCGTGTAATAGGTGCTAGCAAATGTGCAAGTATACACGTCGCAAGTAATAAAGTGATATGAGTATCGAGTATCGTCTCCACAGGGATTGGTTTGGGCCACTTTGCTTAAGTTACTGCACTGTGAAAATAAAAACACAATTGATAATAGAGGTTTTAATTAACGATAAAAGTAAAAGCAATAAACTAAAAGAATAGATGAAAGAAAAATAGAGAATAGGCCAGGTTATCGTGAGTTGAGGTGTGATAGCCGATTGGATCGTCTTGGTAAAAGAGTGCAAGGGCAACTCAGTTGCCGTGGCAACTTGCACAGCGGGGTTGCCTTGGCAACTAATCGATGGTTGCCTGGGCGACTAGCTGGGCAACTACTTGGGCTTCTGGGCAGCAACTTCAAGGTTCGGCAGAGCGTTCTTCAATGGTTTCTTCTTATCCCTAAGTCGAAACTCTAGCTACTTGTGCATGCCTTGATAATACATCCCTGCGTGAATCAAGGGTGAACAACAACCAATCTTGCACTCCTCTTAGCCGTTGAAATCCTTAACTTATTCCTAAGCCGGATTAATCTTCACCATCAATAGATTGAATAAAGACCATACTCATTCGTTTCTTGAATCTAACTCTCCCGATATTAGATAAATAGATGAAGTTACGAGATCCTCTCCCAATTCACTCGCAAACAAGAATAAAAGCCAAGAATGAGTAAACCTTGAATAAAAAAGTGCAAACTCTTATTACCTAAACAAAATCCAATTGTTTCTCACAACAACAAAACACAATAACCCCAACCAGTCAAGTTAGTTCATGGTTGGGTTCAAAAGATATACAAAGAATAATCCCCAAACCATGAATCTAATGGAAGCAAAGAAGAAGAAGAAATCGAACTCTCTCTCTCCTTGCTATCTTGTCGAAATTTCCCTATTGCTCTCTATCGAATTGTCGAAATCTCCTTCTTATTTATAGGGCTAGGCCAAAGTCCTTCTTTGAGGAGGAGTTTAAGTTGGAATTAAATTATCTTTAAAGAATATAATTATTTATTATAATTGTATTCCTACTAGAACTTCTCCTATCTTCTTGGAATTTAATTCTTTTTTAATCTCTGCATGGAAATCAAATTCCTTTGGGTTTGGGCTTTGCTCCACGTCATCTTGGGCTTGTCTAGTCATCAATTTCAACATCTCTATTGCATTTTCTCTTTGTCGACAATTGCCATGGCAACTGGCTCGGCGTCTCCTTCATGCATTGCCCTGACAACTAGCTCGGCATATCCTTCATGCATTGCCCTGGCAACTAGCTCGGCATTGCTTTGGCAAGTGATCCTGCACATACACACACAAAAACACACCAAAGCAGCATCTTTTTCCACAAAAATCACCAAGTTATGTAATCAAGCTCAACAGTGGAAAGAAACATGAATTAATGCATGAATAACTAATTATGCAACTAATATAAGCTTAAGTCTAACAATAATATGAGTAAAAAGGGTAATAAAAATAGTACTTTTGAACACTTATCACGCCCCCAAACTCGAACTATTGCTTGTCCTCAAGCAATGCAAACTAACAATTACCTGCCAAGACTTTAATCATCAAAGACATGCTTCAAACTTGAATTCAAACCTCAGAACCGTGGCACAAAGTATGATCACCTTTTAATTTTTCGGATAACACAAAAATTACCCGGAACCAAACTATAGTGCTCGTGACAATATGTGTGCGTAGTTGTGTACAAGTTGATTTTCAAGATTCTATGTGAATAGTAGGCTTTTATCAATTTAATTACTGGGCCATTTATTTTAATTTTCACTAGAGCCAATTTCGGATACCTCTAGTAAAGCAAGCAATTTCTCATTTTATTTTAGTCGACTAGAGCCAATTTCGGGCACCTCTAGCGATTCTTTAATGTGCATTAACTACTAGAGCCAGTTTCGGGCACCTCTAGCAAGAAAGTGCATTTACTACTAGGGCCAGTTTTGGGCACCTCTAGTAAGGAATTAACTTTTAATTTTCAATTTTAAATTTACCCTAATTTTAAGCAACCTAAGTTCACTAAGTTTCTTTCAATCAACAAGCCACAACCGTGTAAAAAAAAATTAGCATCATAGTAAAATTCTAAGTTCTTTTCATGTAATCCTAAAATTAAAGGTTCTTTCAATTAAGTGCAGTGGCAAAAATTCATCATTGGATATTCAACAAGTCTTAAGCAATTAAATCCAATTAAAGGCATAGCAAGTAACATATGCAACCTATATGTGATTGCTAAAGATGAATGCATGAAACTAACTAGAAACCAACACCCCCCCAAACTCGAGAGAAGCATTATCATCAATGCACGTAAAAGTGAAACAAAATTTAAAAGAAACTAAATGAAATGAGTTAGTCAGAGCGGTCGTCACCTCGAGTGATGAGTTTCCTTCGTTCCGTTTGCTTGATTCAATTTCCGGTCAGTGGTTGAATGCTTGTGGCTGGTACCGCGTGAATAGCATTGCCTTGATTTGGTCCATGTTTGCCGATACAGGTTCACTTGCATGGGCATCAGTAGTTGCCGAAGCCATTGTTGTTGCCTGGGCATCGCCAGTTTCTGTTGTGGTTGCTGTGGCAAGTAGTCGGTAGTGAATTTCCTTAGCATGGTGTTTGTGAGTCTTGTTGGGGAAAAGAAAACCTGGAAACTAAAGATAATGAAGAAAAATAAAATATATCCTAAAAAATAAAGAGAAAAAATAACCAAAAATAATAGAACAAAATAGTTCAAAAAATAAAAATAAAAATAAATGTATCAGTAGTTGCCGTGGCGTCGAGGGTTGCCGAGGCATGCACATCCATGGTTGCCGAGGCGTCAGGGGTTGCCGAGGCGTGCGCGTCCATGGTTACCGAGGCGTGCGTATCAGGAGTTGCTGCGGTGTTGAAGGTTGTCATTTTCGATACTTCTTATAGTCCATCCGCACCCTCCATCGGGTGATAATATTGCCCAAAAAGAGTTTGGCCAATGTGCTTGCCACTACTCCCTTTTGCGTTACCATGGTGGAGGTGTCTTTCTTCTTTGTTCGCTTGTAGTCCATGTATACTCTCCACCTTGCTACTATTCCGAAGGCACAAATATATTAATAGGAAAAATTATATCCATTCTCAACCATTCAATTACCTCATTCTTTAGAAACTTCTATCATGGTTGGATGTAGCCTTTGTTGTCGTGGGCAATTCTTTGCTCAAGCCAATTGTCGTCGGGCAATCAGTTGTCAAATTTTGCTTTAAGTCAAGGGAATAACCAATTTTCTGAAGGGCTTTATGAATCCAAACACCTTTTTCTTTTGGCCTCTCAAACATCTCCATCAGTAGAGATTTCGATGGCTTCAAATCTTCCAACCTCGGTTCCTCAAGACATACCTGCAATGGACGAGGTGAGTTTTTAAAGAATTCAAAAGGTTCAACTATTACCTGCTCATATTCCATTGGCAAAGTATTATCATCTCGTTGATCTTGCATGTGGTCGTGTAATTGCCACGGCAATTGTAGATGAGAGCAATCTACACATTCCTGCTTCAACATCAACGTTGTAACTTTCTGGGCATCAGGTTCCTCAGAATTTGCTGTAGTATTGTTGTTCTCAGCTTTACTGAGTGTTTTCGCGGCATTGCTCTGTTCAGGCTCCTCAATCATTGCCGAGGCAATTTGTTGTTCAGGCTCATCATGTGTTGGACAGTCTCTTTCATTGGCATCATCTTGACTTTGAGGTTCTAGTTGTTCCTCACACATCGGAGAGATTTCTTGCCTTGGGACGTCAGTATCCCTAGGAATGAATTGTTGGTGCATGTTATCCATGACATATGTGGATCTCCCCAATTGATCTTCTGAATCCCCTAAGGTTGCATCCCACTGAGCTATCCTCGTATCCATAGATTTTGATAGTTCTTGAATCTCTTCAAGTGATCCGTCAAGTCTAGCCAAGGAAGCTAGTAACGTTTTCTCCAAGGAATTGGAATGCTCTTGAATAGGACTACATTGCCATGGCATATCTGTTGCTGCGGCAAAATTGTTATGGTAAAAAAAATTTGAGCTTTTTGACCATACCATGAAGAATTTTGCTGCTGGTTCCCTCTATGGTCCTCCATGTAGTTATATGCACCGAAAATGTGAGGGCAATTTTCAAACACATGATGTTCTCCACACATAGCACAAGATTTTTCCACGGTATAAGTTCTTTGGGCTTTTCTCGGTTGGTATAGGTAATCATCAAAGGGTGCAAGAAACTCTTGATTGGATTGATTCATATCTTCCAACATCATCTCTCGAATAGATCGGCTTTTCTTTCCCCGTCATGTTGATGTCCCTTCACTTGTAGTGCACCTTTTTTTTTTGATAAACAAACAAAAAGAAAAGTTAGTAAAACTAAGAGAAAAAAATGCAATAACAAAAGCAACTAACACCAATTGCCAATCCCCGGCAACTGCGCCAAAAACTTGTTGCGTGTAATAGGTGCTATGCAAATGTGCAAGTATACACGTCGCAAGTAATAAAGTGATATGAGTATCGAGTATCCTCTCCACAGGGATTGGTTTGGGCCACTTTGCTTAAGTTACTGCACTGTGAAAATAAAAACACAATTGATAATAGAGGTTTTAATTAACGAGAAAAGTAAAAGCAATAAACTAAAAGAATAGATGAAAGAAAAATAGAGAATAGGCCAGGTTATCGTGAGTTGAGGTGTGATAGCCGATTGGATCGTCTTGGTAAAAGAGTGCAAGGGCAACTCAGTTGCCGTGGCAACTTGCACAGCGGGGTTGCCTTGGCAACTAATCGATGGTTTCCTGGGTGACTAGCTGGGCAACTACTTGGGCTTCTGGGCAGCAACTTCAAGGTTCGGCAGAGCGTTCTTCAATGGTTTCTTCTTATCCCTAAGTCGAAACTCTAGCTACTTGTGCATGCCTTGATAATACATCCCTGCGTGAATCAAGGGTGAACAACAACCAATCTTGCGCTCCTCTTAGCCGTTGAAATCATTAACTTATTCCTAAGCCGGATTAATCTTCACCATCAATAGATTGAATAAAGACCATACTCATTCGTTTCTTGAATCTAACTCTCCTGATATTAGATAAATAGATGAAGTTACGAGATCCTCTCCCAATTCACTCGCAAACAAGAATAAAAGCCAAGAATGAGTAAACCTTAAATGAAAAAGTGCAAACTCTTATTACCTAAACAAAATCCAATTGTTTCTCACAACAACAAAACACAATAACCCCAACAGTCAAGTTAGTTCATGGTTGGGTTCAAAAGATATACAAAGAATAATCCCCAAACCATGAATCTAATGGAAGCAAAGAAGAAGAAGAAATCGAACTCTCTCTCTCCTTGCTATCTTGTCGAAATTTCCCTATTGCTCTCTATCGAATTGTCGAAATCTCCTTCTTATTTATAGGGCTAGGCCAAAGTCCTTCTTTGAGGAGGAGTTTAAGTTGGAATTAAATTATCTTTAAAGAATATAATTCTTTATTATAATTGTATTCCTACTAGAACTGCTCATATCTTCTTGGAATTTAATTCTTCTTTAATCTCTGCATGGAAATCAAATTCCTTTGGGTTTGGGCTTTGCTCCACGTCATCTTGGGCTTGTCTAGTCATCAATTTCGACATCCCTATTGCATTTTCTCTTTGTCGACAATTGCCATGGCAACTGGCTCGGCGTCTCCTTCATGCATTGCCCTGGCAACTAGCTCGGCATATCCTTCGTGCATTGCCCTGGCAACTAGCTCGGCATTGCTTTGGCAAGTGATCCTGCACATACACACACAAAAACACACCAAAGCAGCATCTTTTTCCACAAAAATCACCAAGTTATGTAATCAAGCTCAACAGTGGAAAGAAACATGAATTAATGCATGAATAACTAATTATGCAACTAATATAAGCTTAAGTCTAACAATAATATGAGTAAAAAGGGTAATAAAAATAGTACTTTTGAACACTTATCACACATCTTTATTTATTTTCTTTTATTAGTTTATCTTTAATTTTAATCCTTGTTTTATTTGTTTTTGAATTGTAGGAAATGAGTTCAAGATAAAGAGGAATTTGATTCAAGAATGAAACTTCTTCAACAAGGAAATTAATGGGTAAATCTAAGGCTTATATTAAGCCTCCAATTTACCCTAAATAAACCCTACATAGCCGGCCAAACCCTTCTCCTTCCCCAAACCCCCTAGCCATCCCCTTCCCCCAATCAAAACCCTTATTTTCTTTCTTTCCAATTAAACCCACCCACCATATTTACTACCTATCTTTTCTATTTAACCCATCACCCTTAACTTCCAAGAAACCTATTCCTACTTTTCATCTTGCAACTCTTTAGTTTCTTTTGCTTTCTTTTCTTTGTTTCTACCAAACTCGCAACCAAGATCATCCATGGCATCCAAAATTGAATTTTTGGTTCATCCAAGTTCCTCCAAAGAACCAAGATACAAGAAGTTTGCTACACCGGTGGTTCAAGAAAGATTTCACTACAAGTTTGAAAGCTGGAAGATTTGCGAAGAACAAGGCTTTGAATACTCCAACTCTCATCAAGATTTCGGCCTTGAACCATTCATCTTCGAAAGGATTGCACATCAAAAGTGGCAAATCTTTTGCCATCAATCGGAACCGGGTAACATCTCATGGGTAAGAGAATTCTATGCTCACTCACCTAACCCAGATAATCCTTATGTTTTTGTTCGTGACAATGCTATACTCATAAGCCCCGAAAACATCAACACCTTTTACGGGCTCTACATTGAGAATGACGAGCATCAAGCCTTTGTTGATCAACTCACGCCCAAGCAACTCGACAAGGTGCTTCAAGAACTCACTCTGCCAGAAACTCATTGGAACGACGGTAAATACAAGGGCACGGTAAATCGCCTTCGGCTTAAGCCCGAGGCAAAATTATGGAATAAGTTTGTTAAAACTTCTTTAATGCCCACAACACACAATACCACCATTGATACACCTCGTCTTTTGCTCATACATTATATCTTGCATAATCGCATCATTAACATTGGAAAATTATTTGTGATGAGATTTTTGTATGTAGCACAAAAGACAAGGGTTCTCTTTTCTTCCCTTGCTTAATTTACAATCTTTTCAAGGAGATGCATGTCCCAAGTGAGTCCACTGATGAAAAGGCCCTACCAAAGTCTAGTTGGAATCAAGCACAAATCTGAAAGCTAATGGGAGAGGCACCGGTAAAATCCCCAATGGCTCCAGTTGCCGCAGCAACTCATGCCGCCTTGGTAACTCCTAATGCTCAAACAACTGATGCTCGGGCAACTCGGACAGCAACCTTGGGACAACTTGAAGCACTCTTACAACTGTTGGCGAACTGCCTTAGGCAAATTGAAGACCAGCAATTAATGTTCATGTGGTACATGAAGGATCACAACAATGCCATCACCCAAGTCATCCTGGAAAAGTACCCGGACAGCCGCGTGCCGTTCCCCATCTTTCCTGCCGAAATCCTTGCCACGACAACCGCAACAGATGATGCCACAGCAACCTACACTGTACCTGCCCAAGCAGTTGCCACGGCAACCAACACAGAAGATGTCGCAGCAACCAAAGCTAAAGACGCCCCGGCAACCACTGCAAAAGCCAAAGGTAAAACACCTATGCCTGAATCAACTCGTACTGAATCATTGTCTGATTTTTCAAATTCGAACGAGTCCTCCATTGCACCAACAAAGACCGCACCAATCGAATCCTCCAAGCCCAAGAGAAAAGCCAATGACATTGATGAAGAGGACGATGAGGACAACCCCGTACGAGGATCGATTCTGCCATCGGCAACAAGGAAGTAACCACCGCGTTCAAGAAAAAGAATCAAGACACCAGCCACAAGGAAACTAATCATCCACGATGACAAACTCTCGGAGTAAGTCCCCGTTTGCATTTTACTTTTCTTTATTTTTATTTTTATTTATTGCATGCATTGAGGACAATGCCTCACTCGAGTTTGGAGGGATTGTTATTAGTTAGTTACCATGTTTAGTTGCATTCATCTTAAGTATTGCATTTAGGATACATAAATTGCTTGCCATGCTTTTAGTTTGAACAAGAGTTGCCTATATTTGATGAATATCCGATGATGACTTTGCCAATGTACTTAATTGATAGAACTTTTATTCTAGGATAAACGTTGAAACACTTAGAATCTTACTATGATGCTAAACTTGATGAAACACTATTGTGGCTTGATTGATTTAAGGAATTCTAGAGAACTTAGGTTGATAGTTAAAAAATTGGGTAATTAGAATAAAAATTGGATGAATGCTAGAGGTGCCCGAAATTGGCTCTAGTATGTGCTAAAAAATTGATCGCTAGAGGTGCCCGAAATTGGCTCTAGTATGTGCTAAAAATTGATCGCTAGAGGTGCCCAAAACCGGCTCTAGTCGAATAAATTAATTAACTTAAGAAAACTAAAAACAAAACACTAGAGGTGCCTGAAATTGGCTCTAGTTAAAACATGTTAAAAGACCCAATGAAGTAATTTGAAAACCTCTTGTTTACATAGAATCCAAAAAATCAACTTGCACACAACTCCGCACACACTCACAAGCATTATAGTTTGATTCCGAGTAACTCCTAAGTTTTCCAAAAAAATAAAAAGTCAATCATACTTTGTGCCACGGTTCTAAGAATTGAAATCAAGTTCAAAGCTGAGTTTGTGAAAATTGAAGTCTTGGCGGGTAATTATTAGTTTACATTGCTTGAGGACAAGCAATAGTTCGAGTTTGGGGGTGTGTTAAGTGTCTAAAAGTACTATATTATTCACCCTTTTTATTCATATTATTGCTAGACTTAGGATCATATTAGTTGCATTATTAGCCATTCATGCATGTCTGCATTGTTTCCTTGGTGGACAAGCTTGATTTCATATTTTGCTTAATTTTGTGGAAAAAGGTATTGCTTTGGTGTGTTTTTGTGTGTGTGTAGAATCACTTGCCAAATCAAGGCTGGAACCAGTTGCCAGGGCAGTGCATGAAGGAGATGCCGACGCAGTTGCCAGGGTAATGCATGGAGGAGATGCCGAGCTAGTTGCCAGGGTAATTGCCGATGAGGGATAAGATGATATGGCAGTCAAAATTGATGACTATATAAACCCAAGATGATGTGGAGCAAAGTTAAATCCCAAAGGAGTTTGATTTCCATGAAGAGGTTGAAGAGAAATTAAATCCCAAGAAGATAGGAGAAGATTTAGAAGGAATTTAAATATAATAAAGAATTATATTCTTTAAAAGTATTTAATTCCAACTTAACTTCCTCCTCAAAAAAAGACTTTGACCTAGCCCTATAAATTGAGGACCAAGCCGTCAACTCCATAGAGAGCGATTAGGAGATTTCGACAAGAGCAAGGGAGAGATTTCGACAAAAAGGCTTCAACCATTCTTCATCTTTTTTTTCTTGTTCAATTAGGTTTATGTTAGGAATTCTTTGTCTTGTGTTTCTTTGGAACCTAGCCATGTACTAAATCTATTTGGCTAAGGTTATTGTGTTTTGCGGTTGTGAGAAACAAGTGGATTTTGTTTAGGTAATAAGAGTTTGCACTTTCAATTCAAGGTTTACTCATTCTTGATTTTTATTCTTGTTTGCAAGTGAATTGGGAGAGGATCTCGTAACTTCATCTATTTATCTAATATCGGGAGAGTTAGATTCAAGAAATGAATGAGTAGTCTTTATTCAATCTATTGATGGTGAAGATTAATCTGGCTTAGGAATAAGTTAAGGATTTCAACGGCTAAGAGGAGCGCAAGATTGGTTATTGTTCACCCTTGATTCTCGTATGGATGTATTATCAAGGCATGCACAAATAGCTAGAGTTTTAACTTAGGGATAAGAAGAAACCATTGAAGAATGCTCCGCCGAACCTTGAAGTTGCTGCCCAGCCGTACAAACAGTTGCCCAGCCAGTTACCTAAGCAACCGTCGATTAGTTGCCAAGGCAACCCCGCTGCGCAAGTTGCCATGGAAACTGAGTTGCCCTTGCACTCTTTTACCAAGAATATCCAATTGGCTATCACTCCTCAACTCACGATAACCTGGCCTATTCTCTCTCATTTGATTACATCTTCTTTTACTTATTTGCTTTCTAGTTTAGTTGTTAGTTAAACTCCTACAACCTTCTACTTGTGTTCTTTTACTTTTTATAGTGCAAGAGATTAGATTCCTGAAGTGGCACCAATCCCTGTGGAGACGATATCTTTTATACTATAACTTGCAACGTGTACACTTGCACAATTGCGAAGCACTTATTATGCGCAACACATAACAACATAGAATGAGACTATACTAAGCATTGCAAAATCACACAATCACCTATGATCATGATTTCTACCCAAACATGCTTAATGTCTCCCAAACCCTCAAAACCAATTACCAAACATCAAACAAGTCCAAAACATTAATCCACACTTTTATAATAGGGAGTAACACAAAACACATCTCCCAAAACAACTCAGTCACATTACCTTCTTATTATTACTTAGCGTACATGAAACCATACTTTGTAATGTACCGACTCTTGGATCCTCGCTTGCTTATATGCTGCCCGAGAAAGATATTTCTCTGCATTGATAAGGAAAAGAGAGCGTAAGCTATAAGCTTAGTGAGGAAATCGCAAAAGCACTCATCAATGCATTTAAAACCATTTGATTCAAGCCACATGTAATTATCTCATGGCAAAATCTCATGCTTTTCATAACATCTCAAGTATGCACATTTAAATCATTTCCAACACATGTATCATGGATTCAATATCTGCCTCAATTTAAGCTTCACACTAGAACACCTTTATAATAAGCTTAAAGAGTAACATGTGTATAAATCTCATTATACAAACATAATCCATTTCACATGATATATTATCTCATATATTGGCTTTCAAGTGACTCAAAACCAGCAACCTTTCATTTCATAAAAAACATCGGATACACGGATTTCTCAAGTGTTCCCCATGACCACTTCACATACATACCTCAACTGGAGTAACGACATACTTTCCCACCTCAACGGTTCAAATCGGACTAACGAAACATTTACCCACCTCAAACGTTGTGGTTCTCATGATAGAGATTACAGACACTTAATACCCCTCGACACATGAGGCAACTTTTTATAGTGCACTCTAAACCTTATGGCTAGCCAACTATATCCGATATCATTTTAAACACAGCCACTTGCTAATATATTCAATAAACAACATTACCTCGCTGTTTTACATATGCATCAAATCAGCCCAACACAAATACATTAAACCATGTATTTCATTATTATAAAAAATACTTTCATAATCACATGCCATTCTCAAAATCCATCATCTATGATCATTTGCAACATCTTTCACTTTCAAAACATGCATAATATAGTGAGTAATCACAACCATAAACATGTGCATGAAATTTCATTTTGCAAAACTGAAATCGAGAGAAAGCTTAATCGATACTTACTTCCGAGCTTAGATAAGTGTATCAAACTTTATCTAAACTCCCACAACTCCTTTTCAAACCTTTTAACAGTAGTAAAACACTTTTCAACTCACCAACAATCTAACGCTTACTTGTCATGCACCAATGAAGCTTCCGAAGCTTCCGCGCCTTCTTCAAAAGCCAAAGGATTCAACTTCCTTGCTTTACCCAATCAAAAACAGGGGATTAAAACACATATTTGTAACACAAACCTCCAGAAACCAACAAACACAACTTCGCCTCACAAGATTCCTTCAAACACCCCTCTAAAACTATCAAGAACACTACCAAACCTTACCTAAACAAAGCCCAGCCAACATCTAATGATTCAAGCACATTAACAACATCAATTAAAATCCAAAAACATCTTAAACACGTCCTTATATCTCTAGCAACACTATAGCAACAAGATCAACCCAAAAACCAACTATAAACAACCTAGAAAACCAAAAATTCACATAGTTTCGGGATTACATTGATTAATCAATTCTTTCAACATTAAAACATATCCAAATAGAGATCTAAATCCATTAGATTCATCACCAAAACATATCCAAATCAAATTTCCAACAATTTTCAAAGAAAACTCAATTTAATCATCAAATTCATATTAAAATCATAATTCCTTAACATAAATCAATAAAAAAGGATCAAGAACTTGGGAATTTCAATAAAGAACCTTTAATTAGAGGAGATAAATAAAAATCACCTCTAATTGTTGATTTTT
Organism: Hibiscus mutabilis; assembly: GCA_019671005.1. Taxonomy (NCBI): domain Eukaryota; kingdom Viridiplantae; phylum Streptophyta; class Magnoliopsida; order Malvales; family Malvaceae; genus Hibiscus; species Hibiscus mutabilis. Next base: position 10,547,011 of record CM033744.1, read on the forward strand.
CCCTTAATTGGCCAAGCTTTGATGAAAGCCAAAGAGATTTTGCAACAGGATTTGAAGAAATCAATTAGAAATCAAAAAGGAAATCAATATGAATTGATTCATGGAATTCTTAGAGTATAAATCCTTGTTTGGTAGCTGAGAAAGTTGAGAGAAAAAGGTTAGGTGAAAAGTAGTTATGTAAGAAAGTGAATTTGGCAAATTAAAATCCTTTTAATAAATTCCCTTTTATTTAATTATAAAACCATTTAAAATACCTTTAAAATAGCCTAAATTAAGAGAGAAGTCTGTTGAAAAAGATTAGTCAAATAGCTCCTTAAAGATTCTAAGTTTTGACCCTTTTAAGATTTAGTCACCAAAAATAGTTTTGAAAATTTTCAATTTAGTCACTAGACCAAATTGTCTTAAAATCAGATTTAATTACCTCAAATTTAATCATCAACAAGCAAAAAAGCATATTGTTTTCCACCCAAGCTCATAGTTTAATCATCAACAAGCAAAAAAGCATATTGTTTTCCACCCAAGCTCATAGTTCTAATAAGACCAAAAATATCTATATGGATCAATTGTAAAATTCTACTTGTTGATACATCATTAATGGATTTAAAAGAAACTCTTTTATGTTTGCATCTAGCACATGCTTCACAAATTTTATCAAGAGAAAACTTGATTTTAGGCAAAACTCTTACTAGATCATTAGAAAATAATTTTTCCAACACACTCATGCTAGCATATCCTAGTTTTATATGCCACAACCAAGAATCATGCTCATCTTTTGTAACAAAACATGCATTACAAATATGAACGCCACCTAGATGCACCATGTAAATATTGCCTATCTATGACCAATAAGTACAATTTTATTAGATGTCATGTCAATGATTTTGCAACCATTTAAATCAAACGTGACATTGAAACCTTTACCACACAATTGGCTTATGCTGAACAAATTATGTTTTAGACCATTGACATACAAAACATTTTCATTGAGTATGGAAGAGTGATTACCAATGGAACCAATTCCTTCAATCTAGCCTTTGGAGTTGTCACCAAAAGACAATACTCCTCCACTCTTTGGTTTTAGCTCCAAGAAACGACTCTTGTCTCCGGTCATGTATCTCGAGCATCCACTCTCTTCTTTCTTTGGCTTGTTCTTGAAACCCTCACTTCGTTGGAACTTCCTTTCATGTTTAGATTTCATGAACCTTGTGAATCTCTTGGCTAGCATAGACATTTATTCATCTTCTTCTTCACTCAAATCACTCTTTTCTTGTGAAGCTTTGAGAGAAATCTCAATTTTTTTCCTATCCACTTCTTTTCTTCCTTTTTTTTTCTCTTTCTTTCCTTGCTTCATAAGCTCATGAGAGAGAAGTGACCCCATAACATCATCAAGCTTCAAGGTCTTGAGATCCTTGGCTTCAATGATGGAAACCTTCTTCATATCACATGATTCAAGAAGGAATAGATAAGATTTTGAACAAGCTTCTCTTTTAGAATGTCTTCTCCATAGCCCTTAAGCCCATTAATGATGACGAAGAAATGATCAACCATCTTGGTGATGTCCTCATCTGGTTCCGTTTTGAAGTTCCCATAACTTAGATTGAGGGGTCCAATCTTGGTCTCCTTTACTTTATTAGTACCCTCATGAGTAACTTCTAGCTTATCCCAAATCTCCTTAGCACTTGAGCAAGAAGACATCTTGACATACTCGTCTGGTCCAATGGCACAAAATACGATTTGCATGGCATTGTCGATGAGTTGCAACTTCTTCTGATCATGATAGATCCATTCTTGTCTCTCCTTAGGAACGAGTCAATCTCCCACTATCTTCATCTGAATAGTCAGTTCATCCACCACTACATCCCAAAGGAAGTATTCATTAGACTTGATGAAAAGCCTCATTCTATTCTTCCAATAAGGGTAGTTTATCCCATTGGAATATTGTGGTTTATAGATGGATTGAGATTCCTAGAAGTAGTTTCCAGATGTAGAGGTCATGCCTTGATTTGTGGATTGATTGAACAACCATTGGATCTACTCAAGAGATGTGAAGCCTTTAAATGAGTGTAGCTCTAATACCAATTGTTGGGTTAAACAATCAATGGAAATGACCAAGAAGGGGTGAATTGGCAAATAAAAAATTGAAACAAATTTCAAAAGCAATAAAAATGAGACAAGAGATTTATAATGGTTCAACCTTCTCAACAAGGTTTACATCCACTACCTTAGCTATCCACACTAAGGATTTTCACAAATTTACTATTTTTTTCTTTTTTGGCTAAAGGAGATAACCTCACAAACCTAGACCTATACCCCAAAGTCTAGTGATCCATTTTTCCTAAAGGATGAATACAAATAAAAAAAACTATGAAAAACTTCACAAGGTAGTTTATTTGCGCAAATAAAGTTCAATAAAACCGCCCACACACTTGAATAAAAAGATTACAATGAAGAACACTCAAGTGTGTGATATGAATTGGGCAAATTGAGCTCAAGAATGTTGGATACGTGCTTGAATGCTTTAGAATTGTTGCCTTGTTGTTGAAGACGCTTTGGAGACTTGATTTTATATTCCCTCGTTGATTTCTAGCCATTTGGGTGGTTGGGATATTGAATAGAGCCGTTGGGCTACAAATCTCCCGCAATAAATGATGTCTTGCAATACCGGGTATCGGTACATGAGCAATTGTATCGGTACCTGCCCAAAATAGAATTAGCCGTTGCAACAAAGGGGTACCAGTACGCGAGTAGGCATATCGATACAGAATGATGATTTAACAAAGGGTATCAGTACATGTCGCACTGTACCGGTACTTATTCTGCTCACTACAATCCTTGGAACATTTTACTAAAACACTATACCGGTACGCATATAGCTGTACTGGTACGCATGTCAAAAAGTTTAAATTTTGGTTCCAAGAAACTGACAAGTCTAACAGTCAAAAAATTAATTTAAAATTATTAAACAATTATACCGGTACACCATAAGCCATATCGGTACCCATAGCACAATTTGGTTAATAGTTTTAAAAAACTGTACCGGTACACGAATAGCCGTACTAATATTCGTAAGCAATTAAGCATAAGTTTAGTTTCCAGTAACAAAATCCTGTATTGGTACGCCATACCATAGGCCGTATTGGTACTCAGTTACTAAATTGGCTAGTTGAGTACCAACAAACTTAGAAAATATTTGGGGATTCAAAAGTTGTTAGAAAATAGTTTAAGTTCAAATGCTTGTCAATTTTGTGAGTAAACTTAAGTACCTTAAAAATTTATTTGTTTACAAATAAGTCCTTGTTATGTCAAAATCAAATATAGGTTTAACAAAGCACAAGGTCAATTTCCTCACATCTTATCAACACCTTAGCAAGGTTTCCTACGCATTGATCAAACGAGTCTCCAAAGACTGAGAAATCATCCATAAAGATCTCCAGAAAGTCATCCACCATGTTCGAAAAGATGGCCATCATACAACGCTGAAAAGTTGCTGGAGCATTGCATGGGTCAAAGGGCATTCAGCGAAAGGCATAAATGCCATAGGGACATGTGGATGTCATATTCTCTTGGTCCTCTGGTGATATGGAAATCTGGTTGTACCTGGAGTAACCGTCCATAAAGCAATTATAGGGTTTCCCTGCAAGCTTGTCAAGCATCGGGTCGATAAATGGTCAGGGGAGGTGATCATTTTTCGTGGCTTTGTTCAACTTTCGGTAGTCAATACAGATCCACCATCTAGTAACAGTCTGCTTGAGAGGAGTTTATTAGCATCGTTCTTTATCATAGTCATGCCTTATTTCTTTGACACGCAGTGGATAGAAATCACATATGAACTATCTAAGATAGGGTAGATGATTCTAGCATCGAGCCATTTGATGATATCTTTCATAACCATGGTCTTCATGATTGGATTGAGCCTCCACTATGGTTCTATCAAGATGCTATGATCATCTACAAGCAAAATCTTATGCATACACAAAGTAGGGCTTATGCCCTTCAATTCAGTAATTGATTTGAAGGTTAATTGAACTAATTAAGGTGAAATTTGGATTTTGGTGACTAAATTGTAAAGATTGCAAAACTATTTTAAGTGACTAAAATGTAATTAGGCCAATCCTAAGAATCCTTAGAGAGCTATTATTTCTAAATGTTATAATTAAAGTTTTCCACCTTAATTTGTTAAAACTTTGACGGTTAATTGGTTTCCTATATCACCTTCCTATTCTATCAACTTTTCTTGGATTTTTCTTTCTCTTTTTCTCTTATTTTCCATCTCTTTTTCCAATCATAATTTCTAGCTTTTCTTACTGATTTTCAATTCCTCAAAGAGATTTCACAAAGATTTCATCAATTTCTCAAGTTGTTTTCAAGAGAAAACTTACATCAATTTTGGTGGGAGGTTCTTGAAAGGTAAATTTCATCTTCTCTCTTAAAACTAAGTTCTTTATTGATATTCCCTAGTAATTAGCTTGCGTTTTGTTGATTATGACATAGTTTTGCAATTTAATTCAAGAAAATGTGATTTATTGATGATTTTAATTCTTTGCCTAAATTCATGTTTTACAAGATGTTTGTTGGAAATTCTTAAAGGGTTAATTCACATTTTGGTTGTGTAAATATAATGTGAAATGAGATTTTCATAATCAATCCTGAAACTATTTGATTGGTTAGTTTTTAAGGTGGCTTAAAAGTGATTTTAGGGTTGTTATGTTACATTCTTAACTGATGGAGGTATAAGGATGTTGGGAATATGTTTTTAGGGGTTCTTTGATGTTACTAAAATGTTATAATCTTAGATTTATGGCTAAATGTTGTTTGATAGCTGTCAGAGGTTGTTTCCAAATCTTCGGCTAGTTTTCAGATATGATTTCGTTGAGGTTGCAGGGGTTGATTGTAGGCTAGTATTAGAATGCATTTTAATGCATTTTGCCTTTGGTTTTGTGTGGCCAAAATATGGGAGAGTCAAGCCTAGCTTATTTTTTGTAAGTTGGCTCACTTCGAAGGCTTTAAACGCAATAGTGAGCAAAGTGTTGTGCATTGGTGAGTTTAAATGTGTTTCAGACACCCTTATAGGTTTGAATAAGGAGTTGTGAGTTTAGAGTAAGCCTAGCAAGCTTATCTAAGCTTGGAAGTAAGTTTTCCCTATTTTCTCCCTTTGAATATCGGTTTGATATGAGATTTGATTTGCATGTTTTGGTTGAAAAACATGGATTGGTTTACTTACTATTTTATGTATCATTTTAAAAGGTATGCATTGTTTTATCAAGTTATAGATGCCTATGAGCATTGAGAAATGGTTCCTAAATGGAATGTTGTTATTGCCTTGAGCAATGTGATATTTGCATATGGAAAATGGTTTGATAAAATGCATAAGGGAATAACATTAAGTAAATGTGTTTTAAAGTTTATATTGGCTATGTGTGACAAGAAAAGAAAAGTATCAGACATAGCTGGCATGCCATAGGATTTAAAGTGCACTATAATATGTTAAGTCAATCACCCTGTGGCTCAAGAGTATGTAACAGGCTACTCAGGCTGGTGGATTGTCGCTTGGTATGCAATAGGTTATCCAAGCTAATGTTGTACCTTGTGTAGGATTGAGGTGAGACTCTCTGGGCCAAGGTTTGGTTTGGTAGAAGTTGTCTACTAGGAAATCTGTGTATTCGATGTAGTTTTATAAGGTCACTATAAATGCCAATATATGAGAAACAAGTGGGAAACTATCTTTTTCATATGGTTGTTATGCATGCCATGTTTTGAAAAGAGTTTCAAAGGTGTTGGTTTTTACACTCATGTTTTAATGCATTAATGAATGTGGGAGAGTGGCACCACTAAGCATATGTTTGCTTACACTCTCATTCTTTTTTTTTTGCAGAAAATTGAGGATTGTGGGAGCATTGGAGTGAGTTGATCCTAAGACATATTTTAAAATTGAGTATGGTTTTAGCTTAAAGCATTTGGTAATAAGGCGATGTGTTGTCCAAGTTTTGGGATTTATACTTTGAATGTATTTGCTTTCAAGGATTGTATCTTGTTGGTTGGTGGTTGCTGTTTAGATTTGTATTGTGGATTGATGGATTTATGCTTGGTTTCAATTTTGAATATGTTGGTTGAAAAGTTTAGGAAGCATGCCTATATTTTATGCTTCCGTGTCTGATAATGCATATTTGATGGTTTGGCATGTTGTGGATGTGTACCTGATAAGTGTTCAAAAGTACTATTTTTCTTACCCTTTTTACTCATATTATTGTTAGACTTAGGCTCATATTAGTTGCATAATTAGCCATTCATGCATTAATCCATGTTTCCTTCCATCGTTGAGCTTGATTACACAACTTGGTAGTTTTTGTGGGAAAAGATGCTGCTTTGGTGTGTTTTGTGTGCATGTGCAGGATCACTTGCCAAAGCAAGGCTAGAGCTAGTTGCCAGGGCAATACATGAAGGAGATGCCGAGCTAGTTGCCAGGGCAATGCATGAAGGAGACGCCGAGCCAGTTGCCAGGGAAATTGTCAACAAGAGCAAAAGTGATATGGTAGTCGAAATTGATGACTGGACAAGCCCAAGATGATGTGGAGCAAAGCCCAATCCCAAAGGAATTTGATTTCCATGAAGAGATTAAAGAAGAATTAAATTCCAAGAAGATAAGAGAAGTTCTAGTAGGAATATAATTATAATAAAGAATTATATTCTTTAAAGATAATTTAATTCCAACTTATCTTCCTCCTCAAAGAAGGACTTTTATCTAACCCTATAAATACAAGGCCATATCGTCAACTTCCAAGAGAGGAGGAGAGGGGAATTTCGACAACACCAAGAAGGGCAAGAGGAGAGAATTTTCGACAAGCATCTAGGGCAAGGAGGATTTCGAGAAGCCTCCTTCTTCATCATTTTCTTTCTTGTTCGACTGGGTTCATGCTAGGGATTATTTATCTTGTGTTTCTTTGGAACCTAGCCATGAACTAAATCTATTTGGCTTTGGTTATTGTGTTTTGTGGTTGTGAGAAACTATTGGTTTTTGTTTAGGTAATAAGAGTTTGCACTTTTCTATTCAAGGTTTATTCATTCTTGGTTCTTATTCTTGTTTGCGGGTGAATTGGGAGAGGATTTCGTGATTTCATCTATTTATCTAATATCGGGAGAGTTAGATTCAAGAAACGAATGAATATGATCTTTATTCAATCTATTGATGGTGAAGATTAATCCAGCTTAGGAATAAGTTAAGGATTTCAACGGCTAAGAGGAGCGCAAGATTGGTTGTTGTTCACCCTTGATTCACGCAGGGATGTATTATCAAGGCATGCACAAGTAGCTAGAGTTTCGACTTAGGGATAAGAAGAAACCATTGAAGAATGCTCTGCCGAACCTTGGAGTTCGCTGCCCAGAAGCCCAAGTAGTTGCCCAGCTAGTCGCCCAGGCAACCATCGATTAGTTGCCAAGGCAACCCGTTGTGCAAGTTGCCACGGCAACTGAGTTGCCCGTGCACTCTTTTACCAAGACGATCCAATCGATGATCACACCTCAACTCACGAGAACCTGGCCTATCTCTCTCTCATTTGATCTCATCTTTTCTTTTACTTTATTGCTTTCTAGTTTAGTTATTAGTTAAAGTCCTATAATCCTTTATTTGTGTTTTTACTTTTCACAGTGCAAGAGACTAGATTCTTGAAGTGGCACCAATCCCTGTGGAGACGATATCTTTTATACTATAACTTGCAACGTGTATACTTGCACAATTGCGTAGCACTTATTATGCGCAACAAGTTTTTGGCGCCGTTGCCGGGGATTGGCAATAGCGACTTTGTTTTTATTTTCTTGCACTTTCTTTTTACTTTTCTTGTTTAAGATTCAAAGGGCTAACAAACTTTGGTTTTGCATTGGTATATGACCAGGGCGAGACCGACTACACCAGAATATCCCTTTGATCCAGAAATCGAACGAACCTTACAAAGACTTAGACGAAGGATAAGAGTAGCAATGGCTAATCAAGCCGGCAATATGAATCAAAATGTTCTAGCAGGAGGAGGAGTGATTCTTGCACGAAATAGAACTATTCGAGACTATCATGAAGAAGATCTTGATTGACTTAATCCAGGAGTTGCCACACCTGAAATTGAAGCTGACCACTTTGAGTTAAAACCGGTAATGTTTAATATGATCAACACAATTGGTCAATTTGGCGGCTCAGCAACTGAAGATGCACGACAACATCTGAAATCTTTCCTCGAGATTTGCAACTCGTTCAAAATACAAGGAGTCACCCCCGATGTCTTACGATTAAGATTATTCCCCTATTCACTGAGGGATAGGGCGAATGCATGGTTGAATAGCATTCCTGCCGGATCAATAGCATCTTGGACCGATCTTTGTCGTGATTTCCTTGCTCGGTTTAATCCTACAAATTTGACTGATAAGCTTCGTAACGACATTACTTCTTTTCGGTAGGCAGATGATGAATCCATGTACGAGGCTTGGGAGCGATATAGAGAATTTCTACACAAATGCCCCCTACACGGATTCCCGGTGTGGACTCAAGTAACAATGTTTTACAACGCTGTGAATACACCAACAAGGATGATGCTAGATGCCTCGGCAAACGGCATACTCCTAGATAAGTCGTCGGAGGAAGCAATGCAAATTTTAAACAGGCTGGCCAAGAATGATTATCAATTCCCCTCTACTAGAAGATGAGGAGTTGGACACCAAGCCACAATACATGAACTAGGATCATCAGATTCAATTTCGGCACAATTGGCCACTTTAACCAAGATGGTCCAGAACATGCAAAAACCAAACAACACACATGAGGTCAATGTAATGGATTCTTTTTGTGAGTTATGTGGTGATAACCATGATTCTTCTGAATGTATGCAGAATTCGAAATCCAGCTTCTATGTGGGGAATTACAATCGGAACAATAATATGATGTCCAATACATACAATCCAGCTTGGAAAAAACACCCAAATTTTTCATGGAGTAATCCCAACAATGCTCTAAACCAGAACAATCAGAATGCACAAGCATCGGGATTCCAGCAGAATATGCCACGACAACAGTTGCCGCAGCAACAACCGACAACATCTAGTTCTTTGGAAAATTCTCTAAATGCTTTTATGATGAAAACTGAATCTTATATGGCTAAGAATAGTAACTTCATAAAAAGAACTGATGCTTTTATTAACAGGACCGAGATGAGATTGCAAAACCAAGAGGCGGCAATCAAATCATTAGAAAATCAAGTCGGACAGTTTGCTCAAAATCTGAATACTAGACCGCAAGGAGGTTTACCTAGCGATACTGAAGTCGCAAGAGGAACTGGCCATGAGCAATGTAAGGCGATCACTACTAGAAGTGGCCAACAAATTAGAGAGGCTCAAACCCGCTCATCAAACAAAACTCCACAAAAAGATCAAGACGAACCTAGCGACAAAGCCTCAGATGCTGAACCAGGAATTGCCGCGGTAACCGACAATAAGCATGCCTCGGTAACCGACGATAAAGATGTCTCGGCAACTTGTGATAAGCATGCCTCGGCAACCCCAATTGATAATGCCTCATCAACTCCAGTTGTCCCGGCAATGCCGTCAATCAGGTTTCAAACCAATGAAAGGATCAAAGATATCCGACTTCCACCACCATTCCCACAAAGGTTGAAGCGACAAAAGCAAGAATATCAATTCAAGAAGTTTCTTGATATCCTAAAGCAAGTCCACATCAACTTGCCATTGGTGGAAGCAATTGAACAAATGCCAAACTATGCCAAGTTTCTTAAAGACATTGTGTCCAAGAGAACAAGGCTATGAGAGTTTGAAACAGTTGCCGCAACAGAGGGATGCATGGCAATGTTGCATAATCATATGTCACCCAAGTTGAAGGATCCCGGAAGTTTCACAATACCCTGTTCTATTGGAAATCACTATGTCGGGAAAGCATTATGCGACCTTGGGGCTAGCATAAACTTGATGCCTAAATCGATTTTCCATAAACTAGGAATCGGGAAGGCAAGACCTACAACAGTTATGCTACAGCTAGCCGACAGATCCTATGTGCATCCAAAGGGGAAAAATCGAGGACATACTGGTAAAAGTTGATAAATTTATTTTTCCTGATGACTTTATTGTTTTGGATTGTGAAGCAGATGAGCATGCACCCATCATTCTCGGGAGACCATTCCTAGCAACAGGGAGAACTTTGATCGATGTTGAAAAAGGAGAACTCACAATGAGGGTGAATGACCAGCAAGTTAAACTAAATGTGTTCCAAACACTAAGGCATGCCGATGATCCCGAAGAATGCCAACTTCTTCATGCCACGACAGAGTTTAACTTCGACGAGGAATTTAGTTGCCTCGGCAACTACATCGCCGATCAAGAGGAACCTAAGGAGTATGAAGAACCGGTCGATGAGGAACAACAAGAAGAGGCAAATTGGCTAGTCAGTCGACCAGGTACATACTTTGAACCACTGGATTACTCAGGTAAGGAAGGTAAGCTCGAAAAATCCTCTATTGTACAACAACCGATCCTTGAGTTGAAACAATTGCTAGAGCAACTAAAATATGCATACTTAGGAACCGATAATACATTGCCTGTAATTATTTCTTCTAAATTACAGCCTGAGCAGGAAAAGAAGCTGATCAAGATGTTGAAACTACACAAAAAGGCAATAGGTGGACAATTGCCGACTTGAAGGGATTTAGCCCGGCAGTGTGCATGCACAAGATTTTGTTGGAAGATGGTCACAAACCTTCAATTGAGGCCCAGAGGAGACTGAATCATGCCATGAAAGGGGTTGTAATGAAAGAAATCATCAAGTGGCTTGACGCCGGCATTATATACCCTATCTCTGATAGTACATGGGTAAGTCCGGTACAATGCGTACCGAAAAAGGGAGGTATAACGGTGGTAAGTAATGAAAACAATGAACTCATTCCAACCAGGACTGTGACCGGTTGGAGGGTTTGTATGGATTATCGAAAGCTAAACAAAGCCACTAGGAAAGATCACTTCCCATTACCCTTTATTGATGAAATGCTTGATCGTCTTGCAAGTAAACCCTTTTATTGTTTTCTTGATGGTTATTTAGGTTACAATCAAATTGCCATAGCACCAGAAGATCAAGAAAAGACAACCTTCACATGTCCATACGGTACTTATGCATTCCGAAAGATACCATTCGGATTGTGTAACGCCCCGGCAACCTTCCAAAGATGCATGATGGCACTCTTTTTAGACATGGTCGAAGACTTTCTTGAGATCTTCATGGATGATTTTTCTATTTTTGGTAATGACTTCGACAGCTGTCTCGGCAATTTATAGAAGGTGTTGGCAAGATGTGAAGAAACTGATTTAGTCCTCAATTGGGAGAAATGCCATTTTATGGTAGATGAAGGAATAATGCTCGGCCACAAGATTTCATCCAAGGGAATTGAAGTAGACAAAGCCAAGGTTGACGTGATCGAGAGATTACCCCCACCAAGTTCAGTTAAAGGAATTCGAAGTTTTCTTGGACATGCAGGTTTTTACAGGAGGTTCATTCATAATTTTTCTAAAATCACTAAACCCTTGTGTAATTTGCTTGAACAGGATAAAGTCTTCGATTTTGATGATTCTTGCACCCAAGCATTCGAAACCCTAAAGGAAAAGATTGCCTCGGCACCCATTGTCGTTCCACCAGATTGGACGCTACCTTTTGAGCTCATATGTGATGCAAGTGATTTCGCGGTAGGAGCAGTCCTAGGCCAACGCACAGGTAAGACCTTCCATGTGATATACTACGCTAGTAAAACTCTTAATAGTGCTCAAGTGAATTACACAACAACGGAGAAAGAGTTACTAGTTGTAGTTTTCGCATCTGACAAGTTCTGATCCTATTTGATTGGTACAAAGGTAATTGTTCATACGGACCATTCGGCAATCAAATATCTATTTGCTAAAAAGGATGCCAAACCTCGTTGGATTCGTTGGATATTACTTTTACAAGAATTTGATATTGAAATTAAGGACAGGAAAGGAACAGAAAATCAAGTGGTCGATCACTTATCACGTTTAGAACGCAATAGGGAGGAGGACGCGGATCTAGAGATATGCGATGCATTCCCCGATGAACAAATTTTAGTTGCCTCGGCAACCATGGACTCGCATGCCTCGGCAACCCTCGACGCCTCGTCAACCCTCGACACCTCGGCAACCATGGATGCAGACACCTCGACAACTCTCGACGTCGCAGCAGCCCTTGACGCGCATGCCTCGGCAATTTTGGGAGCAGTCGCCACGGTAGCACATGCCTCGGCAATACCCTGGTACGCGGATTTAGTTAATTTCCTTGTTTGTGGTATTTTACCTTATGGCATTACTCACCAAGGGAAGAAGCGGTTCAGCCATGATGCTAAGCATTACTTTTGGGACGAGCCTCTTTTGTTTAAACAATGTGCATATCAAGTTATAGCCGATGTGTCCCTGAAGAAGAGCAACAGAATGTACTCCGGCAATGCCATTCTTCACCCTATGGAGGACATTTTGGAGGAACTCGTACCGCGGCCAAAGTTTTGCAATTCGATTTTTATTGGCCAACATTGTACAAAGATGCCCAAGACTTTTACAAGCAATGTGATCGTTGCCAGAGGATGGGCAATATCTCTAGACGACATGAGATACCGCTCCAGAACATCATCGAGGTGGAATTGTTCGATGTATGGGGGATCGATTTTATGGGACCTTTCCCATCTTCATTTGGCAAGCTCTACATTCTACTTGTCGTGGACTACGTGTCTAAATGGGTGGAGGCAGCTGCAGTTCCCAACAACGATTCCAAGACCGTGCAACGATTCTTGCAGAAAAACATATTTACACAGTTTGGGATGCCGAAAACAATTATCAGTGACGAAGGCAAGCATTTTGACAACAGACTAATTGCCAAGATGTTGCAACGCTTCGGCATATCACACAAGATCGCCACGGCATATCACCCACAAACCAACGGGCAAGCAGAAATTTCCAACCGGGAATTGAAGGGTATACTCGAGAAAGTTGTAAATCCCTCTAGGAAGGATTGGTCATTAAGAATAGATGACGCGCTTTGGGCATATCGCACTGCATTCAAAACACCCTTAGGTATGTCCCCCTTCCGACTTGTCTATGGAAAAACATGCCATCTACCGGTGGAAATCGAACACAAGGCATACTGGGCAATCAAGACCGTGAATATGGATTGGGAAAGTGCCGGACAAAAGCGTTTGTTGGACCTCAATGAGATAGAAGAATTCCGTGCACTCACCTATAACAATGCACGAATCTACAAGGAGAAAACAAAGCAATGGCATGACAAGAAACTATTGCCGCGGCAATTCATGCCAGGGCAACTAGTTCTCTTATTCAATTCTCAGCTAAAACTTTTCCCGGGAAAGCTGAAATCAAGATGGTCGGGACCATTCGAAGTTGTCAAACCATTCTCCCATGGTGCTGTGATAATCAAGTCCATCTCTGACAACCATGAATTCAAAGTTAATGGACAAAGATTGAAACACTACAATGGTGCCCATGTAGAACGTAACAAAGAAGTGGTCAACTTAGGAGATGCATGAGCATGCTCTCCTTTCAATATTTTCTTTTTCTGTTTATTTTCATTTTTATTTTTAGGAGATATTTTATTTTTCTTCATTATCTTTAGTTTCCAGGTTTTCTTTGTTTTCTTTTCTACAACAAGACTCACAACCACCATGCTAAGGAAATTCACTACAGACTACTTGCCACGGCAACATACATCGTGCCTGCATAAGCTGACGCCATGGCAACCAACCCTGAAGATGCCACGGCAACCAAAGCTAAAGACATCTCGGCAACCACTGCAAAAGCCAAAGGTAAAGCACCTATGCCCGAATCAACTCCTACGGAATCATTTTCTAATTTTTCAGATTTGGAGGAGTCCTCCATTGCACCAACAAAGACCGCACCAATTGAATCCTCCAAGCGAAAAGCCAATGACGCTGATGAAGAGGACGATGAGGACAACCCCGTACGAGGATCGATTCCACCACCGACAACAAGAAAACAACCATCGCGTTCAAGCAAGAAAATCAAGACACCAACCAAAAGGAAACTAATCATCTCCGATGACAAACTCTCGGAGTAAGTCCTCGTATGCATTTTATTTTTTGTTATTTTTATTTTTATTTAATACATGCATTGAGGATAATGCCTCACTCGAATTTGGGGGGGGATTGTTATTAGTAGTTACCATGTTTAGTTACACTCATCTTAAGTATTACATTTCGGATACATAAATTGCTTGCCATACCTTTAATTGGAACAAGAATTGCTTAGATTTGATGAATATCCAATGATGACTTTGCCAATGCACTTAATTGATAGAATTTTTATTCTAGGATAACCATGGAAAAACTTAGAATTTTACTATGATGCTAAATTTGATGAAACACTGTTGTGGTTTGATTGATTTAAGGAATTCTAGTGAACTTAGGTTGATAATTAACAAATTGGGGGATTAGAATAAAAATTGGATGAATGCTAGAGGTGCCTGAAATTGGCTCTAGCATGTGCTAAAAAAATGATCGCTAGAGGTGCCCGAAACTAGCTCTAGTATGTGTTAAAAAATTGATCGCTAGAGGTGCCTGAAACTGGCTCTAGTCGAATAAATTAACTTAATAAAACTAACACTAGAGGTGCCCAAAACTGGCTCTAGTTAAAACATGTTTAAAATAACCTAATAAAGTAATTTGAAAACCTATTGTTTGCATAGAATCTGAAAAATCAACTTGCACACAACTCCGCACACACTCACAAGCATTATAGTTTGATTCCGAGTAACTCCTAAGTTTTCCGAAAAATGAAAAGCCAATCATACTTTGTGCCCTGGTTCAGATAATTGAAATCAAGTTCAAAGCTAATTTTGTAAAAATTGAAGTCTTGGCAGGTAATTATTCGTTTGCATTGCTTGAAGACAAGCAATAGTTCGAGTTTGGGGGTGTGATAAGTGTTCAAAAGTACTATTTTCTTACCCTTTTTACTCATATTATTGTTAGACTTAGGCTCATATTAGTTGCATAATTAGCCATTCATGCATTAATCAATGTTTCCTTCCATCGTTGAGCTTGATTACATAACTTGGTAGTTTTTATGGGAAAAGATGCTGCTTTGGTGTGTTTTGTGTGTATGTGCAGGATCACTTGAAAAAACAAGGCTAGAGCTAGTTGCCAGGGCAATACATGAAGGAGACGCCGAGCTAGTTGCCAGGGCAATACATGAAGGAGATGTCGAGCTAGTTGCCAGGGCAATGCATAAAGAAGACACCGAGCCAGTTGCCAGGGCAATTGTCGACAAGAGCAAAAGTGATATGGTAGTCAAAATTGATGACTGGACAAGCCCAAGATGACGTGGAGCAAAGCCCAATCCCAAAGGAATTTGATTTCCATGAAGACATTAAAGAAGAATTAAATTCCAAGAAGATAGGAGAAGTTCTAGTAGGAATATAATTATAATAAAGAATTATATTCTTTAAAGATAATTTAATTCCAACTTAACTTCCTCCTCAAAGAAGCACTTTGATCTAACCCTATAAATACAAGGCCATATCGTCAACTTCCAAGAGAGGAGGAGAGGGGAATTTCGACAACACCAAGGAGGGCAAGAGGAGAGAATTTTTGACAAGCATCTAGGGCAAGGAGGATTTCGACAAGCCTCCTTCTTCATCCTTTTCTTTCTTGTTCGATTGGGTTCATGCTAGGGATTATTTATCTTGTGTTTCTTTGGAACCTAGCCATGAAATAAATCTATTTGGATATGGTTATTGTGTTTTGTGGTTGTGAGAAACTATTGGTTTTTGTTTAGGTAATAAGAGTTTGCACTTTTCTATTCAAGGTTTTTTCATTCTTGGTTTTTATTCTTGTTTGTGAGTGAATTGGGAGAGGATCTCGTGATTTCATCTATTTATCTAATATCGAGAGAGTTAGATTCAAGAAACGAATGAATATGATCTTTATTCAATCTATTGATGGTGAATATTAATCTGGCTTAGGAATAAGTTAAGGATTTCAACGGCTAAGAGGAGCGCAAGATTGGTTGTTGTTCACCCTTGATTCACGCAGGGATGTATTATCAAGGCATGCACAAGTAGCTAGAGTTTCGACTTAGGGATAAGAAGAAACCATTGAAGAATGCTCTGCCGAACCTTGAAGGTCGCTGCCCAGAAGCCCAAGTAGTTGCCCAGCTAGTCTCCCAGGCAACCATCGATTAGTTGCCAAGGCAACCCCGTTGTGTAAGTTGCCACGTCAACTAAGTTGCCCGTGCACTCTTTTACCAAGACGATCCAATCGGCTATCACACCTCAACTCACGATAACCTGTCCTATCTCTCTCTCATTTGATCTCATCTTTTCTTTTACTTTATTGCTTTCTAGTTTAGTTATTAGTTAAACTCCTATAATCCTTTATTTGTGTTTTTACTTTTCACAGTGCAAGAGACTAGATTCTTGAAGTGGCACCAATCCCTGTGGAGACGATATCTTTTATACTATAACTTGCAACGTGTATACTTGCACAACTGCGTAGCACTTATTACGCGCAACAGTACCTAATATGAAAAATATGTTTATTATGTATGCTAGGATGTTTGGTACTAGTTTGTATTGATTTGGAAGTCAAAAACCAGATAAAATGGGCATTATATGCCTATGGGTATCGATACATGGTTCCTAGTATCGATACGAGGAAGTGTAAATTTGGCCTGGGTACCGATACTCGAGAAAGTGTACTAGTACAGGTTTTAGCTACTGAATTTGGGACTTTGGCCATTTTGGCATGGGTATCGATACTTGAAGCAGCATATCGGTACGAACCTGAGTAATAAGCTTGGTATCAATAAGGAATCCCGCATACCGATACCTAGTATGTTATTTCAGTTGAAGTGATGGTATGGTTTTAGATTCTTTCATTTTGGTCCCTATTTTGTATGTATGTTATTTGAATGTATTTGAGCGATCCATTTTAGCTGGAAATAGACAGGTATGCATGTAAACTGACTAATTGAGAATTGGTAACCCTAAATTAAAGTAAGCCCTCATAATTTTCTAGATTTGCAATTTGGTTCCTAAATTGCAAATTTGCACAATTGGATGTCGACTTGACGCCCGATTTGGTCGAGAATTTATCTGCTACCAATATGTACACCCTAGGTCATATTGATGCATCTAAATAAGATTAAAAGAAAAAAATGGACCTAATTTAAGATATTCAGTTTAGGTTTGCTACGGTAAACCTAATGTAGCTCGCTTGGTTCAGCCTAGCGCCGAGGCTGGGTCTAGGGGTTATATTTTTTGGTATCAGAGCTAGGTTTTGAAAAGTTGGGATGGTTTGTTGAACGTTTTATTTGTTGTTGAGTTGTTATGCGATGTTAACTGTGATTAAGCATGACTTTTGACTATTGTGAAGTCGTTTTACTTTAATGTCGGTTGAGTGGGGACACATTGCCTATTACCATTATTTCCAAATGATTATTGTCTGGGATTCTTTGTCGAATGCAAGCCTAACTAAGATTTTTTTGCATGTTTTTGTTGTTAGTGAATATAGGGCCAAGATGTGAGACTCGAACTAAAACGAATAACGCTCAGAATAATTAGAATACTGAGGATGGCATGACTCCTCGTACCGAGTTGCCACCTCTCCCGCCTAACCCACTAGCTAGAGCAGGTAAAGGAAACGATTTTGGGGACATGACACCATTAATTTAGGCAATGACCAGAGCTTTCCAAGCAGCTTTTGCTGGAGTGTAAGTGCAGGCACCACCTCCTGCAATTGTGGCTAATCATGAATTGTTGTTGGAGCGTCTACGTAGCTTGGGAGGGGATGTGTTTCTAGGGTTGAACCATGAATATATGGAAGAGTGGATTGAAAGCACCAAACGTATACTTGGTCAGATGGAGTGTACGGGTGCACAAAAGCTTGGGTGCATTGTGTCTTTGTTGCATGGTAATACATGTCATTAGTGGGTAACCACTATTGATAGAGTACTTGATGCTGATGTTACTTGGGAGTTCTTTCGAAGGGCTCTCAAGAGGAGGTACCTTGGTCTGTAGCATAAAGATGCGAAAAAGAGGGAGTTTATGGATTAGAAAAGGATCGGATGTCGGTGGCTAAGTATAAGGTGAAATTTGTCCATTTGAGTCAGTATGCTCATGAACTAGTTCTGGATGATCGTCAGCGTTGCGATAGGTTTTGCTATGGCCTTGTGTAGGACATCAAGACATATTTGTTGTCGGTTGACTACACTAATTTTGATGTGTTGGTTAATAGGGCCAAAGACATTGAACAGTCTTTGGTTTCAGCATCTCAATCAGGAAATGTTAACTTGGGAGAGAAGGTTGTAGAGTCTGACCACTAGGGGCGAGAGAGCAAAAGGTCAAACGAGAGATGTTTCAAGTCAGACCGTAAGCAAGGTAGTGGTGGTGGTAGACAAGGCTAGAATGCTTAAACTGTTGTTGTTGCTATTGTGGATTGTGAGCATTGTAGGAGATGCCACTCGAGGAAATGCTGGGGGGCATTTGGTGCCGAAGATTGTTAGACTTGTGGATCAAAAGAGCACTAGAAGCGTGATTGTCCGCCAGTGGCTAAGGAGGTACCAGTTCAAGCAGCCATTGTGGTTGCACCTGTTAGGGGTCGAGGCTGTGACATGAGAAATTTTTAGAGGTGTGACGAGGTTTAGAGGACTGTTGCTCATACCCTGGCTATTCAGCAAAAGCACGAAGGGCAGGCAAGGGTGTATGCATATTACGAGGGTCGTAATAACACCAATGAGATCACAGAATCTTTTACCTTGCAATCTTTGTCATTATTTTCTTTGGTTGATTTGGGATCCATGAATTTATACATTTTTGAGTGAACATGCAAAATTATCAGATGTTCCTATTGAGATTTTGAATGTTGGTGTCCTAGTGACTAGTTCTCTTGGGGAGACTATTACTATTAGAAGGATTTATAAGAGATGTCGTTGGTTGTTCAAGGCCATGTGTTTTTTGTTGATTTAATGGAGTTGTCATTTCATGGTTTTGACGTCATCTTGGGTATGGATTGGTTAAGCGAGCATAGAGTTGTTGTTGATTTTAAAACCAAAAGGATTTCTCTGAGGCTTGTTGACGACTATATTGTTGTTGTTGTAGGCAAGAATGCTAAATTCTTGTCCAATATCATTTCGGCATTACAAGCTGAAATGTTGATGAATGAGGGATGTCAAGCTTTCTTGGCTTTTATGATGAATCTGGGAACAAAAGGAGTTCAAGTATAGGATGTTTGGAGGTATGTGATTTTCTAGAAGTGTTTCTAAATGAATTACTCGGGTTACCTCTGGGTAGAGAAGTTAAATTCTGCATCAAGACGTACTCTGATACGACTCTGGTGTCCATTGCTCCCTATCGCATGGTGTCGAAGGAGTTGAAAACTCAACTTTAGGAGTTGTTGGATTGTGGCTTCATTTTTCCAAGTGTTTCACCTTGGGGTACACCAATGTTATTCGTAAAGAAGAAGGATAGAACTATGTGGATGTGCATTGATTATTGACAATTGAACAAGTTGATAGTTAAGAACAAGTACCCATTAACCCATATTGATGATCTATTTGTCCAATTTCGAGGTGCAATTATGTTCTCAAATATTGACCTAAGGTCCATGTACTACCAGTTGAAGGTTAAAGAGGTGGATGTGCCGAAATCTGAGTTTCGCACAATGTTTGGGCATTATGAATTTTTGGTGATTCTGTTTGGTTTGACCAATGCCCCAGTTGCTTTTATAATTATGATGAATATAATGTTTCATAAATATTTTGGATCGATTTGTTGTTGTGTTTATTGATGTTATCCTTGTGTACTCTAGTACCGAGGAACAACATGATCAACACATTCAGATTATGTTACAAGAAATTGAAAGAGAATCAATTGTTTGCTAAATTGAGTAAGTGCGAATTTTGGCTTAAAGAGGTAATGTTTCTTGGTCATGTGGTATCAGCAGAAGGTATTCGTGTGGATCTGCAAAAGATTGAGGCTATCCTTAATTGGAAGCAACCTAAGACGGTATCTAAAGTTTGTACTTTCCTTGGTTTGGCTGGATACTATCTTCACTTTGTGGATGCTTTTTCCAGTATTGATGCTCTGCTAACAAGACTATTGCAAAAGAATGTTCCGTTTATTTGGACAGAGGATCGTCTACATAGTTTTGAGAAGTTAATAGAGGTTTTGACACACGCTCTTATGTTGATTCGACCAGAAACGAGTAAGGAGTTTGTGGTTTACAGTGATGCATCATATGTTGGCTTGGGCTATATATTGATGCAGGACAAAAAGGTTATGGCTTATGCATCAAG
This sequence comes from Hibiscus mutabilis, assembly GCA_019671005.1. Lineage (NCBI taxonomy): Eukaryota > Viridiplantae > Streptophyta > Magnoliopsida > Malvales > Malvaceae > Hibiscus > Hibiscus mutabilis. Next base: position 10,567,369 of record CM033744.1, read on the forward strand.
GCAGTTAAAGGTACATGAGAGAAATTATCCTATGCATTATTTAGAGCTTGTAGTTGTGGTTTTTGCTCTAAAGATTTGGAGACATTATCTATGTGGTGAGAAGTGTATTGTTTACACTAATCACAAGAGTTTGAAGTATTTGATGTCTGAAAAAGAGCTAAATCTTAGGCAACAAATATGGGTTGAGTTACTTAAGGATTATAATTTAACGGTCCAACATCATCCTAGAAAAGCTAATGTTGTAGCGGATGTGTTGAGCCGTAAGGCAACCGTAAAGCTTAGGGCGATATTTTATAGGTTAAGTGTGACGCAGGATGGTGGTTTGTTGGCAGAGTTGCAAGTTAAGCCTACATTGTCTCAAATGATTAAAGCGAGACAACCATATGATGATGTGTTGGTTTCGCATGTTAAGGACATTTCAGAAGGTAATCCGAAAGATTTTTATTTTAATGATGATGGTGTTTTGTGTTTTAAGGAGCGAATAGTTGTGCTGAAAGATTCAGAGTTGAGGCGCACTATTCTGACTGAAGCTCATTCTAGTTGTTTTGCTATGCACCCTGGTAGTACCAAGATGTATCGGGATTTAAATAAAGAGTATTGTTGTGTAGGTTTGAAAAAGGATATAGAGGAGTATGTTGTTCTAGTTGAGGAAATAGACTTAAGTCTGAATTTTTCTTATGATGAAGAGCCTGTAAAGGTAATGGATTCAGGGATGAAGTTTCTTCACAGTAAGACATTGAGTTGGTCAAAGTGTTGTGGTGACATCGAGGAGTTGAGGAAGCCACGTGACAGATAAATGAGGACATGAAGAAACAGTTTCCCCATCTTTTCTCTTCAGGTAAATTTCAGGGACGAAATTTCTTAAAAGGGAGAGAGTTGTAACACCACAAAAATAAGGTTAGAAGTTATAGGGGTTTGGTCGGGACAGGTTCGACATGGTTGAACCGGATTAAAGGTAAAATAAGATTCGAGAAATTATTATTTTAAAATTTGAAATGGTCGATTTTAAAATTGGTTTGACTTATTAAAAATGTTTTGTTGCATCATCAAAAATTTTGGTAATTGATTTGAAGTTTAATTGAACTAATTAAGGTGACATTTGGATTTTGGTGACTAAATTGTAAAGATTGCAAAACTGTTTTAAGTGACTAAAATGTAATTGGGCCAATATTAAGAATCCTTAGAGAGCTATTATTTGCAATTATTTAATCAAATTTTTACACATTAATTGGGTAAGACTTTTGACGGTTAATTGGTTTCCTAATCACTTTTCTATTCTATCAAAATTTCTCACACTTTCCTTTCTCATTTTCTCTCATTTTCCATCTTTTTTTCCGATCCCGATTTCCAAATATTCTTATTGATTTTCAATGGAGATTTCATCTTTTGATTACTCATTTGATTCTTAGCAAAACCTCATAGAGATTTCACAATGATTTCATCAATTTCTCAAGTTGTTTTCAAGAGAAAACTTACGTCAATTTTGGTAGGAGGTTCTTCAAAGGTAAATTTCTTCTTATCACTTAAAACTAAGGTTCTTTATTGATATTCTCTAGTAATTGGCTTGTGTTTTGTTGATTATGACATAATTTTGCAATTTAATTCAAGAAAATGGGATTTATTGATGATTTTGATACTTTGCCTAAATTCTTGTTTTGCAAGATGTTTGTTGGAAATTCTTATTGGGTTAATTCACATTTTGGTTTTATAAATATAATGTGAAATGAGAATTTCATAATCAATCCCGAAACTGTAATACCCCAAATTTTACTAAGTTGATTAATAATAATAGCTTAATGTGAAATGAGAATTTCATAATGGCCTATAATGCTGTTTAAAGATGGGGGTTGTGATAATGGACTAATACCAACAAATACTCATAAATTGCTTACGAAACTGGTAATCAACAGTAACTGGCTTAAAGGCTAGTTTAGGATGGAAATTGACGAATATGATTAACGAAGCAGTTATTACCTTAATCAATGAGATAATGTAGATTGATGGAAATAATTGATGGGAATAAATTGTATACTTCTCCATAAAATGTAACAACTCTGTAATGCTTGATTGGTTGTAATAGCAACAATAAGGACTCGTGGAGGGTCGTATGACGTTGTGTGCCAAGTAGGACACTTGTATGGATCCTTGGTGGATCATATGTGGTTGTGCCAAGTGTGGGCACTTGATTGGTTACGAGTTTTTGTTTGGTGGGATCTGGATACCCAGTGAGTGAGTGATGAAATGAAGGTCATCTGATGTGAGATTTCAGGTGATGATGATTGCTCGATGTGAGATTCTGAGCCCCGCTCGATGAGAGATTCCGAGCAAGACTCGATGTGAGATTCTGAGTATATCGCTCGATGTGAGATTCCAAGCAGCTCGATGTGAGATTCTAAGCATGAGTGGATTTCCTATTATCGGGTGACATTGGGCCTCACTTTTGGTTTATTTTATTGATGTGCTTGTGATAATTGTGATGTTACATTTATGCGGGATATGTGTTTAGGCGATTATGGCAGTGCCACATGTTTATTTATCTCTTCTTATTGCTCGTACTAGCTTGCATGCTTACGCTTTATGATTAGCATGAAGTATAGTAGAGTAGATGTGTGCCACTGAGCTTTGTAAGCTCAGCGCTCAAAATTGTTGTTTCCGTGTGTAGGTTGCGCGTTGTATCGTGGGATCAATGAGCTCTATTAGGCCGAGATTCTAGCACATTGTGATCTTCAAAGTACGATATTTGAGTTTAGTGGGCCATGTGTTCATAGGACCTTACATGTTGGAGTCTGTATTTATTATTAGGAATTAAATTATTTAAATAGTACATTCAAATGTTTTAATGTAAATTGGAGCTCCTTTGTAATATTTTATTTATTTAAATACATATATTTTATTCGTTAGTTTTAAATGTTTTTGTGAATTACTCGTTGGGCTGATCCAGTTTGAAAATTTTATAGTTTTGAGTTTGGGCTTAAGGCCTAAATAAGAGCTCTTTTTATGTTCGTTCGTTTATGTTCGTTCGTTTATGTTCGTTTATCATTTTAACGAACAAACATGAACAATCTACATTCCTTAACAAACGAATAAGAACAAAAAATTATATTCGTGTTCGTTCATTTTTTTTAATTAAAATTAAATAAACGAATATAAATATACCATCCTTTATGTTCGTTCCATTCATTTATAGGCCTAACAATTTTCAAAATAATGAAGAGCCGCAAGGCGTTGAAACTTTATTTAAAAAGACGACCTGCCTTAAGCAGTAAAAAGCAATAAGGCGGAGGAATGGGGGGCCACCACTTTGAAAATAATGAAGACGACCAAGGCATTGAAATTTATTTAAAATAATAATAAAGAGCATGGTTAATGTGCAATGGTTCTGCGCATTCAATAAGGGAGTAGTGGGGCCCACCGGCCATAAACAAAGTATAAGGACCTGGTAAACCTAATTAGTCTATGCATTAGTGAGTCATATGACTATAATTGAGATTTTCTTTTGCTCGGCACTATAATTAAGATTTTAATAATAATTTATTTTTTCAATTTTAATGGGAATAAAAATTCCAAATATATCTATAAATAATCCTTAAATTATTGTTGTTCTAAACCTCAATTGTTCATCCATTTTCCCTCTTTCTTATATTATTTTTTTACAATTTATTTTATATTTTTATTTCTAATTTTTTATTTGATACTCCAAAAAGTAAAAACTCACATATTCAAGGAGATTGTGGTTTATGAGATTTACAGTTGATATGCTATAATCAAATTTGAGATAGAACTTCAACGACAGAGACTCATGTGCTATCGTTCTATACTTTTTGCTTCGTAAGTTTTATAGTATAATGTTAAAACGAAAACATACTTTTAGTGATGAAAAAAAACGAACACAAGAAATAGTAAAATCGCAAAAGGGAGCTTTAGATAATATTTTTCCAAAACGAGTTGAAAAGCTTTTAGATGATTATGGGTTGGACGTACATGAAGATAGTATTGAACATTCTAATGAAAATGTCCTTAATGACAATACTACTAATTTGAATAAGGCTTAAAGGTCACGTTGGCCCCTAAAGTATATCTTTTCTATAGAGTTGCCCCCTAAAGTAATATTTGGAACATTTTGCCCCTTAAGTTTAGACCGTTACCTCAGTTGTTCCAAATTTATAACTTCAGTTAGCAAAATTTTTATGGCCAATCAGAGCGCGCCACGTGACACTTTTGACCAAAAAATCTGGCTAACTTTAATTACAAGGGGTAAATTGCATGTTAAGTCTCTCTAATTTTATTTTTATTCAATTTAATCCCTAGATTTTTTATTATATCTAAAATTGACCCATATTTCTTTTTATTTTCTATAATTTAATCAAATATTGTTTTACAATGTTTTAACTAGTTTAAACACAATAAGCCAATCAAAATTTAACACATGTTATTTTAAATTAAAAACCAATCTAATATTAAATTAAAAATCCAATAAATATCAAATATTAAATTTAATTAAAAAAATATTGTTTTATAATGTTTTTTCGTGATGCGGCTGGACTTAGGCCCCTCTTTTGCATTGCTTAAAAAAGAGCTTTTGCTCAAAAAAGTTATTTTTCACCCATAAGTAAGGCAAAACACTTACAAGTTAAAGTGAAAAATCACTTAAAAAGAGATTTTCCACCCAACCTCAAAAACTAAGATTTATAGCTTTTTGGGAAAAAATCACTTTTGGGAATGAAGTTACTTTTTTACCCTTGATTATTTTACACTAATATATTAAATATATTAATTATTAAAATAATATTAAGAATGTAATAATTTAATATTTTAAATAAAAATAAATGATAAAAAAAGTTTAATATTATAAAATAATATTAAATATAGTAATTATTAATATATGAAATTAATATTTTGTTATATTACACTAATATAAAAAATGCGTAGTTCAGAGACTAGTTTTTTTCTTTAATCCAAAAAATTATATTAATTATTTAGAAATACATAAAGTTTATACTTTATATATAAAAAATACTAACAAATTGTCATGAATTTTATATTTTTATTATAATTTAAGTTGATTTAATTTATATATAATGTTAATAAATTTTATGATAATGAATTTATGCATCATTTACGTTTATTTATTTCTACTTTACAATATCATGTCTAAAATAGATATTTTATCTTTCCAAAAGCTGGATCAACGTTTATCACATACTTTATTAGATGTATTTGGGCCTTAAAACCCTGAGATAGTTGGATTATCAATGACAATGTTTAGTGGAAGCTCAAAAACGCAAAAATGATTCAAAGGGATTCAATGTTATTAATTTGGACTTCCGCTAAACCTTGGAGTGTTCTATGGATGTTCAAACATAATATGGATTACATTGCAGCTGCTCCAAAATGTTAAACATATATATTGTTCAAAATGTAAAAACATATGAAATCAATGTTCTGTTGGACGATGATGTTTCCGGAAACATCACTTTAAAGAAAAACTATCATCGTGAATATGATCATTATTCTTACTACTAATGTGCATTCAACACTATATTTGAGTTGCTTGTTTCTTATCGCTTTGTCTACTGGCTTGCTTGTCTATGTATTAGATTTTTTACCATCAATTATATGATCGTGAATATGCAATTACACGAGGTGCTACTGTGCATCATATGGTATGTGTTGCCATAATATTTAGGGTAAACTATACCAGGTACCACCCAACTATATGAGGTGACTCATTTTTGCCACCAATCTTCGGTACAAAGATCAAAACCCCTCGACCGTTAGGGTACTTGAATGGAGTTTTCGGTGCATCGGATCAAAACCCCCTCAACATCCAAGGCGACTTTTATAGTGCAATACCAATCATATGGCCGGCCAACTATATCCTATAACATTTCCAAAACCTTTTCCTACCATCACTTTTCAATATAATTCATTTCATTATATTAACTCATTGTTTTCATATGCATCAATCAAAATCATTTATCCAATGCATCAACCATGCATTAATCAATGTTCAAAATCATTAGCAAAATGTGCATTACTTCCAAATGCATCATCATCATTATATAATCATTTTCTAGCATTAAACCATGCTTAAAACATGCATATACAGTGAGTAATTAAACCATTAAAACAAGTGCATAAAAACCAATTGCCAAACCGCGTTCGAGAGAGAAATCATCCTTTACTTACTTTTGATCTTAGACCAGCGTTTCAAGCTTGATTTGAACTCTCAAACACAACTTTCAAACCTTTGAAAAGCTGTAAATCATGTTCTCACTCACCGGCACGTAAAGACTCGCTTGTCGGTACGTTAAACACGCCTCCAAAGCTTCTAAAACGTTCATTCAAGCTTGAGGATCAACTTCCCCTATTTTATCCACACAAAAATAGAGGATTCAATGCATCAAAATGCATTCAACAACCCAACAACATAAATCCTCAACCTCCACTACCCAAATTCACTCCACAACAACCAAAAACAACATCAAACATCTTCCAAACTTAACCCAGCTATAACCTAATGTTTTCACCCATCAATTAACATCAATTAACATCTAAAAACTCAATATCATCATCCTTATACCTCCAACATTCATGAAACGTCCAAAACTCCTCAAAAACTCACAACTAACAACCTAGAAAATTAGAGATTCACATAGTTTCTGGATTTTAACGTTAAAGCCCACTTATTAACATTATTAAACATCAAAATCATGATTAGAATCAATCAAGAACCCAGGAAAATAGAGCCTTTGCGAAAATCCATCAATTTAATCAATTAAACCTTGATTTAACCAATTTTCCATAATTAAATCATCAAATCAAGTTAGAAAACATATGTAAAGGATCAATAACTTGGAAATTTCAGTAAAGAACCTTATATTAGAGGAGAAAACAAAGCTCACCTCTAAATTTGTCTTTCCTCTTAATTGGATGAATTTTCTTGAGAAAACAAGATCAAATCAAATAGGTTTTGTTAGAAAACTATTGAAGATCTATTTGAAATCAAAAGAATGTTGAAATCAAGTATTTACCTGAGAAAATTGAAGTGGAAAAGAGCGTTTGGTTGGTGAGAATTTGAGAAAAAATCTTTTGGTGAAAAGTTAGTTACGTAAAGTTTTATTTTAAAACTAATTATGAATTTAATCTCTCCAAGTCTTTTTATTTAATTTAAAACCTCTTAAAATATCCAATTAAAAGAAGAAAAGTCTGATATTAGACTTTGGCCAAATAGCTCCTTAAAGATTCAAAGTTTTGACCCTTTTACAAAAAGTCACTAAAAATAGTTCTAAAACTTTACATTTTGGTCACTAACCAAAATGTCCAATTTCAAAATCTCTTTTTGTAAAATTGATTTCACCAAACCCTTTAACATATTATTTAATGATTTTCAGGATATTTTCCATAATTTTTCCTCTCTAAAAAATATTTATTCCCATTTAAATCCTGAAACTGACTCGAATCCTCTAATCCAATCCATCAGACCATCTAATCAATCTAACAAAATCCTAGGCCCAAAACCAAGGCATTACAAGTACACTACTAACTCCTATAGTTTCATAGAAATCATAAAAATAGGTTTTCCTGCATGATTTTGGTATTTTTGGCTTTGATATACCTTGGTTGATCTCTAATGGAAACTTTGAAATTGCTGTTATTAAGGCCTAAAATTGGTAGTAACTCACCTAATAACTTCACCATAACTTTTAGGATCAATTTGGAGCTTAACCATGTAGGTTAAGTGGGATTTCTAAGTGAAATCCGAACCCAGACTTTGAAATTTTGGGCTCGCGTACCGTTACTAGGTGTCCAATATCGGTACGCATATATAATAAAGGGGACGACTTGTGAGAGGTGTACCGGTATTGCTGGATGTGCATCGGTACCCTATTCTTAATTGGGATTCCAGTAACTTTTTGCGTACCGATAAGCTAGGGGTGTATTAGTACTACTGTTCTATTGCCTGAGGAAGACTTTCGTGTACCCGTATACAAAAGTGGGAGTACCGGTATGTGTGGGGATCGGTACAGGGTGGTTTACGTACCGATACTGAGTATCGATACGGGGGTAAGCGTATCAGCATGGCTCGAAGACCTATTTCTTTCGAACCTAAATTAAGTATCGATACTTGTAGAAGAGTATCGATACCTAAAGAGGCGCATCGATACCCATATAAGAGTATCGGTACTCGCTGGGTAATTTGTCCAAGGAATTTGAGTTTGAGTTCAGGGGTTCTATATTCGAGATAAAGGGCCCAAGGGGTCTCTTAAGGTATAAAATGAATGTTAAAACTGAGAAACATAGATTTAAACCCCGTATGTGAAATAAAAGGCTAATGATTCGGTAAATATTGGGTGAATTGTGTGAAGTAGTAATCCATAGAGATCCTTGGTGGATCGATTGATGCTGCATGGAAATTAAGGCCCTTATTGTGTGCTAAAAGGGCGCCTATATAGTTGGTTTGCCTTGAATAATAAGATAAACTAATGAAAGCAGCTAATGTGCACCTTCATAACATATTAATAAATAGAAAAGTTTAATGGGGTGGAATAATAATCGATAAAAACCATAGGGTGTGGGTAAATGTGTTAGAGCTGTGTGTTGTATGGCATTTGTGTCGATGTTGTGTTCTGTATGGAAGTAGGGTACTTGTTATGTGCTGATGGGACACCTACTTAGTCGAGTCTTTGTTGGATGGGTCTGGATACCCAATAATGTATGTTGCAACACCTTGAAGACTCCCGAATGAAGGATTTTGATGTTGTGTAGACGCGGGCCTCATTCAAAGATGCTTGATGGGAGATTCTGAGCATGAATAGAAGATCCCGATGCTGCATGGACGCAAGCACCATCCCCACGAGTATAGGATCTCGATGCTTTGTGGACGCCGACCTTACTCAAAGTGTAGGATTTCGATGTTGTGTGGACGCTGACCTCACTTAATATTGTTTGATTTATTTGTGTGATACTGTGTGGGTTGATGATGTGTATGTATATGTTATGTGCGAGATCATACATTCATAATTCTATGTGTTTAGGCAGTTATGGTAGCGTCATCATTATCTTGCCATGATATTATTCATGTTGCAATGCTTTATTTATGATTTACATAAAGCATGGTTGTGTGACGGTGTATCCACTGAGCTTTGTTAGTTCCGTTCGCAGGTTATTAGGTTTGGTACGTTCTTGGATGAGCACCATCAGTGAAGGATTCTAGCGCCTCGTCTCTTCAGAGTACCGTACATGTTTGGCTTAGAATGAAAGAGTAATTTATCAATGAATGGAATAAGAATAATAGCAAGATTTCGTACGCTAGGCAGCTCAAGGACTTAAAGTAACATTATTCCATAATGTTTCGTATGGCTCAGAATAAAAAAGACTTGGGACCTTATTGGAAAGAAGAAAGATTTGGGGACTTGGGGGCACGGTGTTCACCCCAGCGTTAAGATAGAAGAAGGCTCGTTGTGGAGAGTTTTAGAAGAGGTAACAATTAAGCCCAAGTTGAGTGAGGGCAATGTCACAAGATGGAAAATGATGGATTGTGTATGACTAGTGTAAGGCAGCAGTTGCCTTTCTGAATGAGACAAAAGATGAAGATTCAGTAAAGACAGTAGAAATATTTTGTTTAGTTTAGGAAATTGAAAATTGGGCCTTACCAAAGTACGAAAAGCTTAGAAACTTGGGGGGCTCGGTGCTCACCCCAATGTTGAGAATTAAGGGGACTCATCATGAAGGGTCATTGAAGAGACAACATTTAAGCCCAAGTGAAATCAAGGCAATGATCTAGAGTTGAACTTCAAAAAGTGACAGATTGTTTCCGACCAGTGCAAGTTAGCAACACCCTTTCAAGACGAGACAACAGATGGAGATTCTGCAAAGACAAAGGCCCATGGGAGCTAAAGGTGACCGGCCAGAAAGCAAGGGTTTTTCCCAAAAATTGTAAAGATGATTCTACTCATGCATCATTTGTAGTTAGATGTCTTTATGTTAGGAGCATACTGACTTATATCTTTATAGCATTTTGTTTATTCAAAATAGGTATTCGAAGATTGATAAAAGGTTTAATCTATAGCTTCGCGAGAAGAGAAGTAAACCTCAAAGAATCAAGAGTCCTTAGGCTTGCATAATTAGGGTTTCCAAAGGTCTTCCAATCTCTGGTTATTTGAGAGTGGCGAGTATCATAGGGTATTTTATTGAAGATCTGATTGGTAGTCGTGTTGGCGTGAATCTTTTGATATGGTTTGAAGCCCCTGAATATGAGGTAGATCCGATTGGTAGCCGTGTTGACAGGAATCCTTTGATATGGTCTGAAGCCCCTGATGATGAGGTAGATCCGATTGATAGCCGTGCTGGCATGAATCTTTTGATATGGTCTAAGCCCTTGACGATGAGGCAGAACCTATTGGTAGCCGTGTTGGCGTGAATCCTTTGATAAGGTCTGAAGCCCCTGAAGATGAGATAGATCTGATTGGTAGCCGTGTTGGCGTAAATACTTTGATATGGTCTGAATCCCCTGAAGATGAGGTAGATCCGATTAGTAGCCGTGTTGGCGTGAATCCTTTGATATGGTTTGAAGCACCTGAAGATGAGGTAGATCCGATTGGTAGCTGTGTTGGCGTGAATCCTTTGATATGGTCTAAAGCCCTTGAAGATGAGCCTCATGAAGAAGATGAGGGACTCGTCGCTCAAGGACTTCAAGCGAAGAGTTTTATATAGGAGAAACTCGCGGCTTTAGGATTTCGAGAAGAGGAAGGGTGAACAGTTCTATATAGGAGGAACTCGCAGCTCGGAATCTTCAGACAGGAAAGTCGGATAAAATTAGTGCTTATGGTCTTTGCTTTTTGCTTTATTCTTTTTCTACAAGGATAAGCAAAGAGGTGCAGCTGTAATCACTAATTTTATCTGGGTGTTAACCCACTTTTTTCATTTTTTTTAGCATTTAAATAATGGGCTTTGATTCTTATTACCTTTTTTATATTAGCTAATATGATTTATTAATACAACAAAAAAATATTTTTATTATTATATTACTTTTATTTTTAAGTACTACCATTATATGTTATACGTCATTATATTTAAAACTCCCAAAATATCACTATTATTATACTTGGATACTTAGCACTATTAGTTTGTTTTTATTATGTGTTATTATAATTTGAAAGAAAAACAAAACACAAAAAATTATTATGATTATTAGTTGTTTTTTGTTAATATTATATATTACTATTATTATTAGTTATTAGTAATTTTATTCTACGATTAGTTGTCATTATTATTACTATATTATTATTATTTTATTACATTATTATATTATTTTATATTATTATTATTACTTACATTATTATTACTTATTACTACTATGTTATATTGTACTATTATCATTATTATCCTATGATTATTATTATTCGGTTTCCGTTTTTATTTTTTATATTATTATATTATTATTATTATATAATTATTATTGTTGAATAAAATAGAAAAACAAACAAAAATTAAATATAATAAATAAAAAGCCCAATGTTTGTTTTATAAAGAGTTTATATTACAAAACCCAAAAATATTATTACAAGGCTCGTTTAAAAGCCCAAAATAATCGAAAAACCTAAACTTAATTTGATAACAGAAACCCTAATTGCCCTTTATTTTTGTGCAGCCACACAAGAGCCGTTAGATCTGATCTTGATCTAATGGCTCGGATTGAAAGTAGAGAAGGCTTCTAGAACCTTCACGCGCGCATGCCCAGCCTTCCCGCCCCCTCACGCGCGCATGGAGCCTACGCGCAACTCTTCATTCTCCCGTGGCCTTTCCTCTGTCGCAACCAGGCTTTGCACCATTCTGTTGCACCTGTCAACCGACCATGACAGCAACCCCCTCTCTTTGGTCCCCATCTCCCTCATTCGGCCACATCAGTTCATGCAACAAAAATGAACAGACAATTAGCAAAACAAGACTAAAGGCAGAGACATTAAAACAAGAAATTATCATAGGGTTTCGGCGGATCTCAGAGGAAATTAAAATAGCTTTTTATAGCGGATTTTGTTTCTTTTTAACATGTAACGCTTCGGATATAAAAATGGCAACAAAAGAATGTAAACCCCAATGGAGATTCTAGAAAAGAAATACAAAGAAAAAACGCAGATTTCTTGAGGTATTTTGCTTTTTTATTTGCATGCATCAAAAAAGTAAAAATATTAAAGCTTAGGTTTTTTTACTTTCGAAGTCGTAGCCGTCGGTCTTCTGAACCTCCCCATCTGGAGATAATCCGTGTTGCCTTTGAGGGGCTTTCATGGTGAGCCACAGAGAGGTTTGGGAAGGCCGGTGGTCAGGGTCGTACAAAGGTGGCTAGGGTTTTCCTTTTCTATTTTTTGTTAGCTTTAAAAAGAAAGAGGCAGGGCTTTGAAAACTTTTGGTTAGATTTGGATTTGTGTGGAGGAGACGATGTTTTAACGGTTTGTTTGGGGTTGTCAGCACCGGTAAACGGCGGCCAATGTGGCCGTGTGTGGCAGCGCACTCGCCGAAAACTGAAAAGCTGGGCATTTTTTTGGATTTGGGATGAACGAGAAGAAATTTGAGAGCGTTTTAGAATTCTCGAGAGAAAATAGTTTTTTAAAGGATTTCGAAGTTGAAAATGGCCAAAAGGGAGGGCTAAAGGCCGGGGGAGATATTTTATAAGATTTCAAATTTTAAAAATGGGTTAATAACCCTTTTAGTCCCTCCGCGTCAGTGTATTTATGCTCGAAAGCCATTCCGTGTTTTTAAGTCACACTCCCGGCCCTTTTAACTTTTCAACTATTTCCAATCTCGTCCCTTCCTAGGATTAATTGGAGATTTCAAAAATGGTTTTATCGCTTTTCGGTCCTTCTGCGCTTTTGATAACTCTTTTCAGCCCTTTCGTGTTTCAAAATCATGCCCGCAGCCCCTAAACCTTTCATTTGCTTTTCATTTTCATCCCTATTTCGGATTTAATCCATTTTTTAAGTGGTTTAATACCTCTTTCAGTCCTCAAAGCTTTGTTTCAGTGTTAATTTGGTCCGAAATCCAGTGTTGAAATTCCCTTTTTCTTTCCGCCATTTTATTTTACTTTCATTTTAGTCCCTCTCATGCTTATTTAATTTCTGCTCCTTTATTTTGCATCATTTATAGTTTAGTCCATGTATTCTATGTTTAAATGTTACCTCTATTTATTTATGCGGGTTGTGTGTTTTATATTCGAAGTAGTTAGTATTTGCTCTCATTCATATCACATGTAATGTGTATATATATATATATATATTATATTCTAGATGTATATATGTTGTACATAATCTTATTCCATGGCATGCATTATATGTTGTCTAAATTTATATATATACATGTATGTATTTTATTTATATGTACTTTGTTCTTTTTCTACATATATGTTGTAATACCCCAAAAATATTTTTTTAAGTTAGTTAAGGATTTATATGAAGTTTGATCCGAATCTGAAAAGGATAAGGCCTAGTGACCAAAATGACACTTTAGTAAAAGTTTGGAGACTAAAGTGTAAAATATCAAGTAAGTGATTTTTATTCAATATAAGGGTAAATCTGATCAAAATAAGAATTTTGATATCAAATTTGGGAATTAAGATGTAGTAGAAAGCATCGAATTTGGATCGAATAAAATTGTTAAGCATGCTCAGACCAGGGTAGCACTAGGATGGGTGACCTCTGGGAAGGTCTCGTATTCGTGTTTTTGATCGATATAAATGACTCAGAAAATTAGGAATAATTCGTATGAATATCTGTTAAAGGATTTTAAGGAAAAATTTTATCCGATAGAGATTTCGGGTAATCATCAGTATTTTGGATTGGGTCAAAGTTTCAGAGTTTGACTGCATAAATATGGGAAATTTATTATGACAATATTATAATATGGACATTATAAAATGTGAAATTTTCGGATTAAACTCGATAGTTCGAAAATCTGAAAATCGTATTAAGTGAATCTCGGTATTTGAATCGAATAAATATCATAAAATAAAATTTTATGATATTTTATAAGGTTGTCGGTTAAGGAAGGACTAATTTGGTTCAAATGTAATGGGGTGGCATTTTTGAAGAAGAATTGTAAATATGAATTTAGTTGAAGGGCAAATTAGTACTTTGGATTAAAATGAATTTAATATTAATTTTAATTTGACAAGTGGCAAAAATTAAGTTAATTAGGATAATATTAAGTTAAAAATTAAACAAAATTTTTGTCCATATTTCTTGCTTATGCCGTGAAGGAGGAAGAGAGAAGAGAGAAAAAAGAAAATTTTCATTTTCAAGCTAATTTCGAAGGTTTAAAGGCTAGATTCAAGTAAAATAAATTAAGGTAAAGTGATCTATGCTTAATTCTCTTCATTTTGATGGTAGTTTTGGATGAAAAGGTTAAGTATAGTTTATGTTTTTGAAGAAGAAGATTGTGAGATTTATGAATACTGTTGAATATGAAGTTTGATTTGAATAAATAAGATGTTGTAGGCATGAAAACAAGCTTGAATATAGTTTAATTTTATGTTCAAGGTTATAAACCCTAACCTTAGAATTTGGGATTTAATTGGGAAAATTGAGTTAAGGATGAAAATGAATGATTTGTGATACAAGAAGGCTTATTGTGATGTTAGAATGAAAATTATCCCTTAGGAAAATTAAAGGTAGCATTTCGGTAAAGAAAGAAAATTAGGGGGATTGTTTTTGAATAATTATTTGATGAAGGAGGTGATGAATTGGTGATGAAAATGTCATTTTGATAATGTTAGAATGATGATTTGATTAAAAATAATCCTTTGAGGATTAAAGGATTATTTCGGCTAAAAAAAGTTAAGAAGAAATATTTTGAAAATTTATTTTGATAGTGTACTTGAAAGATTGAGATTTGTATAAGTCAAATTATGATGTACGGATCAAATTAAAGTCCTTGCAAAGGTTGAAGGATTAAATCGGCCAAGTGGATTTTTGGGATAGACCAATTCGGTTAGTGCCTTAAATTAAAGGGAAAATTGGTAGAATTTAGAAATGTTGGATTGGTTGACTAATATATGAATTCAAGTATATTTGTGAAGTTAGTGACTAAAGTGTCACTTTAGTAATGTTTGAAGCTTGAAGGGATAAAAATCTAAAATGAATAAAAAGTGATGGAATTGTTCTAGTTTAAGTTTGGTTAAGTAGTTTGATGTCCAAAATGGTCACTAAGGACCCAAGGACCAAATCAGCAATCACATGGAAATTGGAGGAAAATTTCAGAAATATTTTATATTCGAATAATTATGTTTTGTAAATTAAGTTAGCAATGTTAAATTTGAGTCTAACAAAAGTATGGTAATGTATGTATTCGGTCGGTCTTCTACAGTTCTGAGGGAGACTGAGGGAGACACGAGTATTAGAGGAAAAGAAAAGGTTATCGAATAAGCTTAGTGAGGCTACTTTTGCATCGCTATAGGTGAGTGAATATTTTACCTATTCTATATATCTGAGATGAGGAAGACTTGCGATAAGTCGACCTTGATATGAATGAAAATGTATGTTGATCAAAGTTATGCAAATGGCATGAAATATTAAATGGCATATGTGATACATTGATATGGCATAAAGATTTATCTAAGATAAATCAAATTTTAGATATTGGGTATGAACTGCCTAATATCGACTTATAAGAATTAGATTGATGCTTTGAATATGGAATGTTGATTTTGCCCATATTATGTTGTGAGAGTCCATGGTATAGTTGGATATCCATAGAGTCCTTAGCAGCTGCATCACTCAAGTTATGATATGATTACATGTTTTTGTGACTACTACGGTGTCACAAACACCTTGGGGACCCAAGCCCTTAGTGTGCACCCTGGGGATCCAAGCCTATAGTGCTAATAGCACTAGCGAGGTGCTTTAATGAGGTTCAAAGAGCGTCTTCGAGTACGTACTCATTTACAAGTTCATGTTAGACACCCAGGTGTCTTATTCACGTGACTCGAGTACCTTGATCTCATATTATATACGTTGGGCTATCTTTAAAGAACATTATATTATAAATGATTTCCTGATGACTGATGAATACTGATAGCATGATAATTATAATTATTATATGTTATGATATAAATTGAATTGGGATCGCTTGCCATCTTGCAGGAACTGAATTGCATTCCCATATGATATACTGTAATACATTATTGCATGTTTTTATTTAAATAAGTTTAATTGCCTCACTAAGTCGTTGGTTAGCGTGTGTTCTATTTCACACGCAGGTTCTCTGAATTATACTAGCGAGGAGGATCTACTCTTTTGAAGTCAAGTTACTACAGTAAGTTACAGTATGTACATCCTTATCATAGTTTGATAAACTATGGGCATGTAAATATTGTTAAAGTGAACTGTACTGTATAACTAAGTTTTACCCTATATGTATGATAATATAGAAGTATTATCTTTGAAATTATGGACTAAGGATTTTAGTAAAGTAAATAGATATAGTAAAAGTACCTTGATTATTATTCATCACGTAACAATTTTAAAATCAAGAAAGGGTCTAGGCAACACACATAGTTTTCTTTCTGAATTGTATTTTCATTTTAATAATTGACTTATAAGTTTTACAAACCAATTTAGGGTCGAAACTAGGTGTGCCTGCCTGACATTGTTTTAAATTAGAAACCGAGAAAGGGTCAACCACTGGACTAGTTAAGCAAGAATAGTATAAAAAATTTACAAGTTAAGTTTTCTAAGTATGACTCTGAGCATCTTTAATGTATATTCTGACTACGAGTATACGTTAAGGGTGTCACATATGCTATGATTTTATATGGTCTATGTATATGTTGTTCCTTTTTCCTCCTTACGTAATATGTATATAATATATGATATATGATACTTATATATGTATAATATAAATATGTGTTTATACACATTAAATTATGTATGTGTTTGGTATGTAAAAGAGTAATATGTGTATATTATTGTGTGGTATATATATATATATGGTATGTTTTGTATGCTTCGTTTTATACATATAAAGTTTTATGTACATATTTTCATGTTTTTGTGTATGTGTTAAATCCTTGTCCGGGTTTAATTTCTTCTTTGCTTACTTGCGTTTCATTAGGATAAGCCTTTAGGATTAGTTTAGGTTTTAAAATTTAATTCATTTAATTGGAATTATGTGCTCGGCTTATTGGGACATAATTTCTAAATTAATTAAATTAAATTTAGATTAGATTTTTGAAGTCTTTAGTTAGATTTAAGGTTCGAATCAATTTAATTAATTTAAATTTATCCTTGGCTTATTGGGATAAATGTTAAAGTCATTAAATTTGTTGGACATCTCTTAATTACCCCTTAGGATAAAATTAACATTTGACTTAGATGAAAATTTAATAAAATCATAATTAATTAATTCGATTCGTTTTAAATATAATCCTTGGCTTATTGGGATACTAGTTTAAAATTAATCAAATTAATTATTATGATTCAAGATAATCCATAAATTATTAAGATTTTCTAGTTTTTAGGGTTTAATTAATTTTGGGTTAATATTAGACTAACTTAGTTAATAATTCGATCACTAATCGACTTTTCATAATTTGGGCCTTTTTAGGTTAGGACTTTAGTGGGCCTAGGGCTTTAATTTTATGCAATTCTATGTCATGCATTTTAATTGTCATTCATGTGACTTTAATATTTTAATGGACATGCATACGGTTAATTAATTTAAATTATAAAAAGTAGGTATTTATTAATTTCAATATTTGTGTCGTAACAGTCCTGGCTCATTGGATATTGACCAAATATTCGAATTAATTCTTACCATCTGAAGGTAAATGTAATTTGAGATAAAATGTTGACAAGCCATAACATCATTCTTAACTGCTTGCATCATGCATAAAGGTGATGAATGAGGTTCGAACCATAAATTTACATGGCAGTCGAGCTTATTCGATGTCGTTTTAATCTATGGTCCGAGGTATCGTCACCCTTATTAATTAAATATTTAATTAATTCAAATTCACCAATTTGACAAAGCCTGTCTAATTAAAGTCTAAATTCAATCACAAACCATTTAATTAAAGTCAATTTAAATTCCATCAATTAAAAGCAACAAATATTTTGGTACCGATTTCCGGGCGTGATGGGGGTGCTAATCCTTCCCCACACGTAACCAACTCCCGAACCCGTTTTTTTGAACGAATATCTGGTTTTATGGTGTCCGGCCTACCTTAGTGACCGGTGGCGACTCCAAGTCTTTTATTTTCCAAAACACAAATTTTTAAATGATTTGTCCGCCTTTTTCAAAAATTTTCCCAAAAAGCAAAAGAAATGGAGGACTACGTTCCCTTTCTAGCGATTTTCAAATTTTCAAAAAAAAAAAGAGGTCGCTACAGCTGGCGACTCCATTGGGGACAAATTTTGTTTTAACAAAACAAAAAAGAGAGTTAAGCCATGAAAAGATTTGTTGCTTTTAATGATGGAAATTTTAAAACTTAAATTGACTTCAATTAGTTTGTGATTTCTTGAATATACGACTTTCATCACACGGGCTTTGATAATTGGTGGTTTTGAATTAATTGCTCATTTAATTTCTAAGGAATCACCGGCATGTGTTGCATCATGATCATCAAGCTCTATACCCGAGCTCTGTCCCTTGAATGGGAGTGAAACGCCACATACCCACGTGAGTAGCCCTCTACGGGTCGATAATTCACTTCCGGAATCCACGCCTTTTGACATGTGAGCAACCCTCCACGTCACTAGGTCGTGCTTTCCCTCAAACCTAATCCAATTCACAAGCCTATAATGGGCCAGAATTTGGGGTTCTTATTGCCTTAGTAGGTAATAAGATAGGTTCGAGTACCCTTGATTAGAACCGAACCCACATGCGTGAGAATCTAAGAAGCCCACCCCGATTAGAGCTGTGCGGCAGCCATATTGAATTAGAATTCATGCGGTTAGGTTTTCATTTTTCTTCGTTGGTTACTTCGCTTTGCTATATTTTTCACTTGCTTGATTTATTTGTTCTGACTATTACTAACTTGTACTTTTGTTTTCTTTATTTTATATCTTGTCATATCATAAGGAAAACACTGATTTGGAAATAGTCTGAAATTAAAGGCTTGATCAATGGGAGATTAGATACATAACAACGATGAGAACAATTCTGAGGAATTCCCACTAAAGAGTGATTGGCCGAGGGGTAGACCCAAGGCAAGAGAAACCGAGGTTCAGAAGCTCGAGGACTAAGTTGCAAGCTATAAAGGGGCGACCCAAGAGTATCAGATACCGATGATGGAATGACTCCGAGATGCTACCTAGAATATTTGAGGGCAAGGATAAGAGACAAGAAACTTGATGGATCAAGTATGAGGAACTGCTCAATGGCTCTAGTTCCTAGCATGAGATGCTACCGGACCTCAAAAAAAGAGTCAGAATAGGGAACAAAGGTCATCTTAGTGTGGTTCGTATTTCTAGCGATTTTCTTTCATTATTGTAATGGAACAATATCTCCATTAGTGCAAGTTGTTTAATGAGAATATTTATCAAATCAGTGTTTTTCTTTGCATTCATGCATGTTTACATTATGTCACGTTTGTTTGCAAAAATTGCTAAGTATTGAACTTGATTAAGGGTTTTCATATGAAAGAATTTTGGTTTTGCATTTAGTTGTGCATTTTTTAAGTGTTTTCTTGTAATCATTTATTTCTATCATGTATACGATGCATAACATGCATTAATTCATGAAACAATAAAATTAATTGTTGGGGATCCCGTGCCAGTGATCAAGGATCCCAGACCAAAGAAAGCAAATGGAAAGAAGCTTTGCTAAAATGGAATCTAATGTGAGAGGAACATTCATCTTAGAAAATAGAGAGAGCAAAGAGAGGACTTCGAGCCAGTACAACTCTAGAAATATGAACGACTAGAAGCTAGGGTAGATAAGCTTGAGGAGCTCCATGAAAATCTGGTTGGAAATCAAAAGGAGATGATGACATATATGAAGAAGTTCCAAGAGGTAGCTATGGGGCAAATCAATGAATTGATGGGTATGATAGCCAAAGGAAAGGGTTTGGTAGAAGACTCAGTTGTCCAAAAAGAGATTGGAAAAGCAAGCGAAAGTTAGAATAGTGACTTTATAATGGAGAAGATCTTGTCTAATGAGGACCAAGCTAGCATCAACCAATACAAAGTAGTCTGCAACGCTTCTGAATGTCCCACAAAGTTGGTGTTAGATAAGATCGAAGACTCTCTCTTGAAAATCTTGTCTTCTCCAACGGATAGAGAACCAGCTAGAAAGTGATTTAAGAAAAGAGATCATGAGGATAATAACATAAGAACTTATGAGGCCCTAAAGAACCGCACAACCTCCCAACCTCAAGCTACAGCTAGAAGTGATCGAAGTTCGAATAGGAAAGAAACATTGAGACCCAAGAGAAAAAATGAGAAATTCACCCCGCTACCAATTTCATACAAAGAGTTGTGTTCAGAGTTATACAAGGAAAATTTGGTCTGGCCCTATTATGTACCCCCCTTTAATCCACGCTATCCTTCTTGGTATGATGCCAGTGCACATTGCGAGTATCATGACGATATTCAGGGACATTCAATTGAAAATTGCCCGACATTCAAGAAATTAGTCTAGAATATGATAAGGTCCGGGGCACTGCTGTTGGGTGAACCAAGCACTACCACTAATCCACTTCCAAGCCATGGAGGTCGAGGCGTGAATGCTCTTGAAGAGGTAGGCGGAAAGAAGGTGAAGATGGATGCATCAGAAATCAAGTCCCCTTTAAGCTGGGTTTTTAAACAGCTTTCTATGGCAGGTTTGATTAAGCATGGTACGAAGAATACATGAGAGGGGCATGGGGTATTTTTTGAGTACCATCAGGAGGAAGGACATGAAATCCACTGTTGTCCAGAATTCAAGCAGTTTGTTCAGGGAATGATGGACAACAAAGAAATTGAATTCTTCGAGAAGCTTGAGGGGTCAGGGTGAATGACCAGTGTTGCAATGGTCTAGGATTTCTAGTGTGTCCTATCTATGTTTTAAGTTTGCCTTATTAGCTTTTCTTGCATTTTCCTCGCTTTCCTTTATGTGTGCAATCAACTTTGCTACTGTTTTCCCGAAAGTAGCAAATGCCTTTTTAAGGGCATATGTTATGTTTGCCTTTTTCATTTCAATGAAAGGGTGCATCTTTTAATTAAATATATATGTGTATGTTCTTTCTTACCCTCGTAGATCCCCAGATATCACGTGCATGATGTGGCATTGATTCTAATAAAAATACCAATCGAATGTTGTGATCACGTTAGAGTATGATTTCCTGCCCAACCCGCTCTGGTCAATAAAGCGTGAGACGTAAGATTACTACTCATTCGATAATGTTCGATGATAAGAAAATCTCCTAGAAAAGCCCACTAGAGTTGCTTAAATGCGAGAATTCTTAAAAAATTCTTTTAAAATATATATATATATATATTATATAGAAGGGTACTCTGCTATAGCAAAAAGGCTAAATAAGGATGTTTTGCTCCACTTATTCTATTTGTGTTAAAAGCCTTGGCTGTATGAGTAAGTTTTCAAATCATGACTATGCCGAGTAACTTGGGGTATTGTTGTTTGCTCCATCATTATTCTCGAGACAAAGGATTGTGATGAGTTTAATTCCTGAGAAAAAAAGAAAAATTTGAAAACTAAGAAATGAATGAACAATCAAATAAGTCTCGGAGCATCATGATAGAGCTATGGGGGAGAACAAATCTAATAAGGAGCTATGATTCACCTGCTCAATACCCTAGCGTCGGAGATGAATCCTTGAAGACATTGATACAATATTAATCATAATTGGAAGAATACTTTTGTACTTAGAATTCTCATAATGATATTTTCTGCACTCTATGGGTTACCGTAAACATATTTTGGAGTGAAAACAATGAAAACTAGAAGGAGTAGTTTTCGAACAGATCAAGCAAATACCATAATCATGCGGATGAACCGAGCAATCTGGGAAGAATTTCACAACTTTAAATATCGCCACAACATTCAAAGGAAAGTTGTTGATCACCGGAGGATTGAATCTAACCCGCTATTGCATTTGATATCCGGGGCATTCTATTCTTTTTCTATTGATTTTGATTTTGTATATTATCCAAAAAGCATCATCTGTTGAAATGTTAATCGACAATCTGGCATAGATAAAAAAGAGAGAGAAAAAGAATAGGAGAAAGAAAAATAAAATAAAAGAGAAGAAAGAAAGGAAGAATAAGGTTTCTTGTATTGTTTCGAGAATAAAAATTAGAATACGGGGACAGAGATGTACATGGTCAACCTAACACCGATGACCCGTTAGTGATCTAGAAAAGAATGATAGAAAGCCTTGGTATGCTATACGGTTCAAAGACTTGAAGTGAGTGTCTGTCGCAATGCCTTGATTGATTCAAAAGAATGAAGATTGAATCTTATTGAAGAAATGAAATTTTGAGACTTAGGGGGCATGTTTTTGGCCTACCGTTGAGATAGGAGAAAGATCATCCCGTTTGATTAGAGGCAAAATAACAGTTAAACCCAGAGGTGAAAAGGTACTACCAAGGTAAAGAATGAGAAGAATGGCTCCCTGTATAGCCTTGTGGTTGGAGTGTTGGGTCAAGGATCTACATGGTTGGCCTAGAATGAAGGAGTAATTTATCAGTGAATGGAATAAGAGTAATAGAAAGATTTCGTATGCTAGGCAGCTCAAGGACTTGAAGTAACTTTCTGCCATAATGTTTCGTATGGCTCAGAATAATAAAGACTTTTAGACCTTATTGGAAAGAAGAAAGATTTGGGGACTTAGGGGCACGGTGTTCACCCCAACGTTAAGATAGAAGAAGGCTCGTTGTGGAGAGTTTTAGAAGAGGTAACAATTAAGCCCAAGTTGAATGAGGGCAATGTCACAAGATGGAAAATGATGGATTGTGTATAACTAGTGTAAGGCAGCAGTTGCCTTTCTAAATGAGACGAAAGATGAATATTCGATAAATACAGAAGAACTATTTTGTCTGGTTCAGGAAATTGAAAATTGGGCCTTACCGAAGTACAAAAAGCTTAGAAACTTAGGGCACGATGCTCACCCCACTATTAAGAATGAAGGGGACTCATCATGAAGGGTCATTGAAGAGACAACATTTAAGTCCAAGTGAAGTCGGGGCAATGATCTAGAGTTGAACTTCACGAAGTGATAGATTGTGTTCAGACCAGTGCAAGTTAGCAACACCCTTTCATGACGAGACAAAAGATGGAGATTCTGCAAAGAAAAATGTCTCATGGGAGCTAAGGGTGACCGGCCAGAAAGCTAGGGTTTTTCCCCAACAATTTTAAAGATGATTCTACTTATGCATCATTTGTAGTTAGATGTCCTTATGTTAGGAGCATGCTAACTCATACCATCGTAGCATTTTGTTTATTCAAAACAGGTATTCGAAGATTGATAAAAGGCTTGATCTATAGCTTCGCGAGAAGAGAAGTTGACCTCAAAGAATCAAGAGTCCTTAGGCTTGCATAATTAGGGTTTTCCAAGGTCTTCCAATCTCCAGTAATTTAAGAGTGGCGAGTATTTAGGGCGTTTTATTGAAGACCCTATTGGTAGTTGTGTTGGCATGAATCCTTTGATATGGTCTGAAGCCCCTGAAGATGAGGTAGATCCGATTGGTAGCTGTGTTGGCATGAACCTTTTGATATGGTCTGAAGCCCCTGAAGATGAGGTAGATTCGATTGGTAGCCGTGTTGGCATGAATCCTTTGATATAGTCTGAAGCCCCTAAAGATGAGATAGATCTGATTGGTAGCCGTGTTGGAGTGAATCCTTTGATATGGTCTGAACCCCTGAAGATTAGGTAGATCTGATTGGTAGCCGTGTTGGCGTGAATCCTTTGATATGGTCTAAAGCCCCTGAAGATGAGGTAGATCTGATTGGTAGCCGTGTTGGCGTGAATCCTTTGATATGGTCTGAAGCCCCTAAAGATAAGCCTCATGAAGAAGAGGAGGGACTCGTCACTCAAGGACTTCAAGCGAAGAGTTTTATATAGGAGAAACTCGCGGCTTCAGGATTTCGAGAAGAGGAAGGGTGAACAGTTCTATATAGGAGGAACTCGCAGCTCAGAATCTTCAGACAGGAAAGTCGGATAAAATTAGTGCTTATGGTCTTTGCTTTATTCTTGTTATACAAAGATAAGCAAAGAGGGGCAACTGTAATCACTAATTTTATCCGGGGTGTTAACTCACTTTTTACATTTTTTGTTAGCATTTAAATAATGGGCTTTGATTCTTATTACCTTTTTTATATTAGCTAATATGATTTATTAATACAACAAAAAAATATTATTATCATTATTATATTACTTTTATTTTTAAGTACTACCATTATATGTTATACGTCATTATATTTAAAACTCCCAAAATATTACTATTATTATACTTGGATACTTAGCACTATTAGTTTGTTTTTATTATGTGTTATTATAATTTGAAAGAAAAACAAAACACAAAAAAATTATTATAATTATTAGTTGTTTTTTTTATATTATATATTACTTTTATTATTAGTTATTAGTAATTTTATTCTACGATTAGTTGTCATTATTATTATTACTATATTATTATTATTTTATTACATTATTATATATTATTATTATTATTATTATTACTTACATTATTATTACTTATTACTACTATGTTATATTGTACTATTATCATTATTATCCTATGATTATTATTATTCAGTTTTCATTTTTATTTCTTTTTATATTATTATATTGTTATTATTATTATATTATTATATAATTATTATTGTTGAATAAAATAGAAAAACAAACAAAAATTAAATATAAGAAATAAAAAGCCTAATGTTTGTTTTATAAAGAGTCCATATTACAAAACCCAAAAATATTATTACAAGGCCCGTTTAAAGCCCAAAATAATCAAAAACCCTAAATTTAATCTGATAACAGAAACCCTAATTGCCCTTTATTTTTGCGCAGCCACACAATAGCCGTTAGATCTGATCTTGATCTAACGGTCTGGATTGAAAGTAGAGGAGGCCTCTAGAACCTTCACGCGCGCACGCCCTAGCCTTTTCGCTCCCTCGCACGTGCGTGGAGCCCACGCGCAACTCTTCATTCTCCCATGACCTTTCCTCTGTCGCGACCAGCCTTTGCACCATTATGTTGCACCCGCCAACCGACCATGACAGCAACCCCCTCTCTCTGGTCCCCATCTCCCTTATTCGGCCACATCATTTCATGCAATAAAAATAAACAAACAATTAGAAAAACATGAGTAAAGGCAGAGACATTAAAACAAGAAATTATCAGAGGGTTTCGGCGGTTCTCAGAGGAAATTACAACAGCTTTCTATAGCGGAGTTTTTTTTCTTTTTAACATGTAATGCTTTGGTTATAAAAATGGCAACAAAAGAATGTAAACCCCAACGGGGATTCCAGAAAAGAAATACAAAGAAAAACATAGATTTCTTGATGTATTTTGCTTTTTCATTTGCATGCATCAAAAAAGTAAAAATATTAAAGCTTAGGTTTTTTTACCTTCGAAGCCGGGGCCGTCGGTCTTCTGAACCTCCCCATCTGACGACCCCATCTGACGATAATCCGCGTTGCCTTTGAGGGGCTTTCATGGTGAGCCACGTAGAGGTTTGGGAAGGCCGGTGGTCATGGTTGTACAAAGGTGGCTAGGGTTTTCCTTTTCTGTTTTTTGTTAGTTTTAAAAAGAAGAAGGCCGGGCTTTGAAAACTTTTGGTTAGATCTAGATTTGTATGAAGGAGACGATGTTTTAATGGTTTGTTTGGGGATGTCGACATTGGTAAACGGCGACCGACATGGCGATGTACGGCGGCGTACTCACCGAAAACTAACAAGCTGGGCGTTTTCTGGATTTGGGATGAACGAGAAAAAAATTGAAAGTGTTTTGGAATTCTCGGGAGAAAAACAGTTTTAAAGGATTTCAAAGTTGAAAATGGCCAAAAGTGAGGGCTAAAGGCCGTGGGAGGTATTTTATAAGATTTCAAATTTTAAAAACAGGTTAATAACCCTTTTAGTCCCTCCGTGTCAGGGTATTTTTTGCTTGAAAGACGTTCCGTGTTTTTAAATCACACTCCCAGCCCTTTTAACTTTCCAACTATTTCCAATCTCATCCCTTCCTAGGATTAATTGGAGCTTTCAAAAATGGTTATATCGCTTTCCAGTCCTTCTGTGCTTTTGATAACTCTTTTCATCCCTTTCGTGTTTCAAAACCATGCCCTCAGTCCCTAAACCTTTCATTTGCTTTTCATTTTCGTCCTTATTTTGGATTTAATCTATTTTTAAGTGGTTTAATACCTCTTTCAGTCCTCAAAGCTTTGTTTCAATGTTAATTTGGTCCGAAATACAGTGTTGAAATTCCCTTTTTCTTTCCGCCATTTTGTTTTACTTTCATTTTTGTCCCTCTCATGCATATTTAATTTCTGCGCCTTTATTTTGCCTCCTTTATAATTTAGTCCATCTATTTTATGTTTAAATGTCACCTCTATTTATTTGTGCGGGTTGTGTGTTTTATATTCGAAGTAGTCCGTATTCACTCTCAGTCATATCACATGTAATGTATATATATATATATATATATATTATTCTAGATGTATATATGTTGTACATAATCTGATTCTATGACATGTATTATATGTTGTCTAAATTTATATATATATATATATACATGTATGTATTTTATCTATATGTACTTTGCTCTTTTTCTACATATATGCTATGATTTTATATGGTCTATGTATATATGATTCATTTTTCCACCTTACATAATATGTATATGTAGCGATGTCCCCTATCGCTAAAAAAGAGTTTTTTATTTTGTTTTGAAAATAATGTCTTCCGCGTGGGATTTTAGAAAATCTGTGTTTTATTTAAAAATGGAGTCGCCACCGGCCACTCAAGGTGAACCGGACATCGTAAAACCAGAGATTTAAAATTGATGGGTTCGGGAGTCGGTTACGGATGGGGAAGGATTAGCACCCCCACATCGCCCAAAATTGGTACTTTAATAATTACCGCTTTATTAATATTAGACTTTCCGGATTAAAGTGACGATTAAATTAAAATTCGGTTATATGTGCGAGTAAATTTTAAAAGCCCCGTTATTCGAGAGTAAACGCCCAACCACTATCACTACGCCTGATACTGACCCCGTTTACGCTCGAATAAAAAGGCACCGCATTGACAATTTATATCCGAAATGCAAACTTAAAAAAATGGCAAATATAAATAAATACATTGTGATAAAAATATAAATAAATACTAACATAATAAAATACTAATATAACATAAATAAAATACTAATCTAAAACGTACATACATAACTATTAATTTAACACATAAATAAAAACAAATCTAACATAAAATACTAATCTAAAACATACATACATAAATATTAATCTAACTCATAAATGAAAACAAACTTACATAAATAAAATATTAATATAAAACATAATAAATACTAATCTAAAACATAAATAAACATACAAACTAAAAACACAATTTTAAATTAACTACTACTTCATTAAATCATAAAAATTACAACATAAATAAAAAGGAAAGAAAATATACCTAACTAGGAGTTCGAATAACGAACCCCGACTGAGCCCCACTGAGATCTACCACGATCTCTCCAAAAATAACTAGATCGGATCCAAAATAAGACCCCGATCGAACCGGTTAGGACCGAGGACACTGCCCCGGTCCTTGGCTACCAGAAAGCCAAGCTCTCTTATTTGGGCAAAGCCTTGGCCGGCTCCATGCTTCTCAATTCCCCCCATGCCTTTATATAGGCAATTGAGGTTATTAAAGGGGGGATGTGGAGCCTTTAGCTCCGCACAAATTTTCCCTTTTTTTAATTTTTTTTTTAATTTTTTATATTAATAATAATATTATTACAACAATACTAAAAACCCAGACAAAAATGAGTGATTACAGTTGCCCCTCTTTGCTTGTTCTTGTGAAACGAGAACAAAGCAAAGATCAAGAGCACTCATTTTTGTCTTATCTGGCTGAACTTCTCTCCTTCTGACGCGTGTCTTCTTTCTTTGGTAGATCTTCTTTCTCTTTGGCGCATGTCTTCTTTCTTGTCTTGATTGATCTACCTTGTCACTCTAGGGAAGCGAAACCTTCAAAATGGGGGGTTGTTTGTTGGGGAAGCCAAACCGAGTTCCATTTGCTACATTATTGATAATAAGCTAATACCTAAAGAGAGTTCGACCCAGCTGCAACACCGACGAAGAGACAGGGTCTACAAAATTCGATCCAGCTGCAACACTGAACGAGGAGGCAAGACCGATAGGTGAAAGTTTTGATGTCTGATCCAGCTACAACTCTGACGAAGAGGCAAGATCAGAAAACTGACAACTTTTTCCCTTTTTTTTCTTTTTTCTTTTGTTTTTTTTTCTACTTTTGTTTCTTTTTTCATATTTTTGTTCTTTTTTTATTTTTTTATTTTTTCTTTCTTCTTTTCTTTCTTTTTTTTGATCTTTCTTCTTCTTTTTCTTCATTTTTTCAAGAAACAACATTGATAATTTTGAAAATTAGTAAATTTTGACCAAGCAACAACACCGACGAAGAGGCATGGTCTAAAATTTGTGATGTTGATCCAGCTACAAAACCGACGAAGAGGCAGGATCAAGAGTTAGTGAATTTGGTCTAGCTACAACACCGACGAAGAGGAAATACCGGAAGTTAGTGAATTTGGTTCAGCTACAACACCGACGAGGAGGCAGAACCGGCAGTTAAATTTGACTAAGCTACAACACTGATGAAGAGGCAAGGTCTGAAGATTTGATCCAGCTACGACACCGACGAAGAGGCAGGATCAGAGTGTTTTTTTTGTGTGGTCAAGCTACGACTCTGACGAAGAGGCGTGATCAGATTTTTTAATGTGTGATCAAGCTACGACTCTAACGAAGAGGCATGATTAGAATTTGGCAAGTTTGGCTCAGCTACAACACCGACGAAGAGGCAGAACCGATGGATGAAAATTCCAATGTCTGATCCAGCTACAACTCTGATGAAAAGTCAGTATTAGAAAATTTAAAACTTCTTTTTCTTTCTTTTTCTTTTTTTGCTTTTTTTGCTCTCTTTTTCTTATTTTTTTCATTTTTTTGGATTCTTTGATTTTTTCCTTTTTCTTTTCTTCTCTCTTTTTTCTTTTCTTTTTTTTAAGATTTTTTATTCCTTTTTTTCTTTTTTTTATTTTCCCTCTTTTTTTGATACAACATTGATACAACTAGAAAGTTAGTAAATTTTGACCAAGCTACAACACTGACGTGGAGGCATGGTCTAAAGTTAGTAATGTTGATCCAGCTACGACACCGACGAAGAGGCAGGATCAAGAGTTAGTGAATTTGGTCTAGCTAAAACACCGACGAAGTGGCAAGATCGGAAGTTAGTGATTTGGTTCAGCCACAACACCGACGAAGAGGCAGAATCAGAAGTTAAATTTGACCAAGCTATAACACCGACGAAGAGGCAAGGTCTACAAAATTTGATCCAGCTACAACACTGACGAGGAGGCAGGATCGGTGGATGAAAGTCCCAATGTCTAATCCAGCTACAACTCTGACGAAGAGCCAGTATCAGAAAATTGAAAACTTTTTCTTCTTTTTCTTTCTCTTTTTTTTGTTGATTTTTCCTTCATTTTTTGCTTCTTTTCTTTTCTTTTCTTCTTTTTTTGATTTTTCCTTCATTTTTTGCTCT
Organism: Hibiscus mutabilis; assembly: GCA_019671005.1. Taxonomy (NCBI): domain Eukaryota; kingdom Viridiplantae; phylum Streptophyta; class Magnoliopsida; order Malvales; family Malvaceae; genus Hibiscus; species Hibiscus mutabilis. The sequence goes on from CM033744.1 coordinate 10,597,132, forward strand.
TTTTTCATTTTTTTTCTTTTCTTTTCTTTTCCTTTTTTTGCTTTGTTTTTTTTCTTTTCATTTTTTTCTTTTTTGACCCCTTTTTTCAATTTTTTTGACTTTTTCAATTTTTTTTCTATCTTTCTTGTTTTTCGTTTTTTTAGATACAACTATAATAAAAAGGTAAATTTTGAGTAAAATTTAGGTCTGGCTGCAACACCGTCGAAGAGGCAAGACCTGGAGAGGATTTGATCTGTCACACCACTGACGGAGAGACTAGATCAGCAAAATGTGAGACCCGCTACACCACCGACAGAGGCAAGATCTACATTAAGTTGGCGTACCACCACTGACTGAGGCATGATTTGCAAGATGTTGAATTACTATTGACAGCGAGACTCTGTCTGAAAAAATTTTTTGCTCTGCTTCCGTCGGTAGAGGGTAAGATCTGGAATGAGTTATCTGTTGGCAATAGTAGAAATCGGGAGAATGTTGACGACCGTCATGCCATCGTCGAAGGAATCAAATCCTACAAAGAAGAAAAAACATTTATTAGTAAATTGTTCACGAAATTTGTCACTGGTACCTCTTTTTTTTATGTTTCGGCATTCTTTCTGTGTTTGGCCTCCTTCAATACTAGGGGTTGGCAGTTGTGTTGTTGCCCCCATGTTGAGGGTGTTCGGGCTCTCCTTAGACCTGTTATGTACAAGCAAGATTGCATGAATGTATCTAATTTTATGTCTAAATGCATGTGTCTACCCTAAATGCATGGTGACTTTGGTGTATGCACTTAATCTAAATGTATGATGTTTGCAAAAATGGTTTAATACAAGATGAATGCAACTACATGCATGAATGCAACTACATGCATGAATGTGACCTGATTTTTTTTATCCTCAAAGGGATGCCCCTGACTCCTTACTAGTCCCGTCAGGATCTTGGTTTTTTCATGCGACGGTGCCCCGACTTTGTCTTAGGTTCGATCATTTTCTTTGAATTAGCTTTCATCTGGGAGCATGCTCCAAAATTTTGTTCGTTTTATGCCATTGTCTGAAACTGTTCTTGTAGCAAATTTGAAACTCTGGTGCACATTTTGTTTCCCCCTAAGTTCGGTTTATAAATTGTGTTGGTACATGACAGCTCATTATTATTATTATTATTGGATTAGGTGCAATTTTGCAGACTGTGATCGATGTAGACATTTCAGGGGTGCAAGGGTTTGACTTGGCAATGAAGGCTAGACTTTGGCAAGGAATGCCCCTGGACTGAGGCCTTGTTAGAGGCATAATGTTTGTAAAAGATGTGGGGGTGCTTTTGGACATGCCCCAAGACCAAACTTTTGTAAGAGGCTCTGTAAGGTGCTAGATCGACCAACTTCGTTGTATTTAATGGGGCAACCCGGGGACCGACTTTAAAATTTTCAAAATGTATGCATGTAAATGTGAGGTGCATGCCTTAGATGCGAAAGTACTGATTCAAAAATGGTTCTCGTGGCTCAACTTTCTGAACTCACGGGATTTATTTGCAACTTTGAATATTGCCTTGATATCTAGAGTGCTAGATTTTCTCCCAATGATAATTTTTCAAATTGAGAACCAGTCGTGAATCAGCATTTCATGCTGGTAAAATGCAAAAAATTAAAGTGTTATGATATGCCATGCAGTGAATGCCAAAATAAGCAGATATGATGTGATCACAAAAATGGGTCAATTTAAAATTAGGGCAAAAATGAAAGATTTTTGATCGGGTAAACCACTTGAACCAATACCCCAATGTAATGCAAATGCAATGATGTATGCAAAAAATGGTAAAACAAAAAAGAAAACGAGTCAGTACCGAATAAGATCAACAACACATAAATAGAAGAACAATTTAGATAAGGTAAACAAACAAAACAACCTTATTTACATCCCGTCTAAAACACCTAGGTTATCTGCATGGCTCTAAAAGGGTGGGTTTCTATATGTTCTCTACATGCAGTTTTGGTGCAAAGAGGTACCCAAATTGTCCTTGTTGTCCCCTACTCCGGTGATCCTCTTTTACGCTAAACCTAGTGATTCCTATGTCGACGGTTCCCAATTCTCAGACCAACTAAAACAATCACTCTCGAAAGCTTTGACTCAGTTTTACCCTGCTGCTGGTCGGGTGAAGAACAACCTTTTTATTACTGATTTCAACGAGGGAGTTCCATATGTTGAAACCAGGGTGAAAAGCTGGTTATCTGATTTCATTGAGCAAACTGAAAAACTAGAGGCAATGAACCAATTGCTTCCTTGTCTACCCTTTCGCTATGTTGCAGACCCAACTGCACCCCTACTTTCAATTCAGGTCAACGAGTTCGGCTGCGGTGGGATTGCACTAGCTCTGTGCTGTTTCCACAAGATCTTCGATGCAGCAACCATCGATGCTTTCCTCAACAGTTGGGCAGCTTTCAGCCGTGGCTCGAATGGTGAAATACCAAATCCTGGACTGTTAGGGGCATCGTCACGGCTTTTCCCTCCCATTGAATCGATGCTGGAAAATGCCGCATTGAATCGCCTGTACTTCAATGACAGCCGGAGTAAGCTGACGAGTTACGTGTTCGATGCCAATGCGATCACGAGTCTTAGGTTGAAAGCGAAAAGCAAGAGCTTGGAGCATCCTTCCCGTGCATTAGCTCTCAGTGCGTTCCTGTGGAAACATGCCATTCAGGCTTCTCGATCAGTTTCAGGAACCCTAAAGCCAGCTATTTTAGGCCAAGCAGTAAACTTACGACCGAAAATGAATCCTCGGTTACCGAGTTATTCAATTGGGAATATGTTTGGGACGGCAGTTAGCACGTATAACCCAGATGGGAGAGATATAGACTTATCTGAGTTGGCTTATCTACTAAGACAAGCAACGGAAAGTGTCCCTAATGATCCCCAGGCCATTATGCAAGGACTTAAAACTATGACAGAGCAACTCAGCCATGTTGAAGAAATGGTGTCAAAAGGGGATGTAGAATTATATATTTTAAGCAGCTGGTTGAATACTTTGGATGGAAATGAAGATTTTGGGTGGGAGAAGCCGACTCTGTTTAGAACTGCAGGGGTTGATAGCCATAATCGAGAGACACGCAATTTTTTCTATCTAAAATACGCAAGTCAGCACAGCGCCATCGAAGCATGGGTTACTTTATCGGAGAAAGAGATGGGTTTTCTGGAACGTGATCCAGAGTTACTCGCATTTGCATCTCCAAATTCTTACTTTGATAAAAGTGAGATCTAAACGTAAACAGACAAAAAAAGTATTTACTACTTATTTATGCAGGCAATAAAGCAAAAGAAGTCTTACGGTTCAGAATATTCAAACTTAAGGAAATAGAAGATGAAATAAACTAGTAATCTTTTTGTTTGCTTGTTCTCTCCAGAATTAATAATATGTGTGAGATATTGAGATTACACTTCAATTAGTTTTTGCAGTTCCTTTCTCTTATGTTTACGTTTCTTGATACGTTTAGGCTAGAGGTAGAAGATGATTCTCAATTTTTCTTCAAGGAAAAGATAACGGCCATTGCCGTTAATTCAATTAAAACAAATGCAGCTCGGTATGGGTGTTAATGATGTATTGGTGGGGGCATAGTTAGGGGTAGAATAATTCCGTTAGCCTCAATAAAATTCTTCTGCCCCTTCAATATGCCTCCTAACTATAGGGACGATTCAGATAGGACTCATATTTTTAAGGGATAATGGTACAAATATTCTCGGTAATTTACTGAATAGGTTAATGTGGTGTTTAAAGTTTATAAACGTTCAATGTGTCCCTTGTAATTTCCTTTCGTCTTCTAAAATACCCTCGAGTTTAATACCATTAACTGATGACGTGACGGGAAACATGACATGCTCATGTACCGCCACGTGGAATTTTAGGTCAAATAAAATGAAAGGAAGGGAGAAGAAGCTGAAGGGGGCAGATTTTTTTTTTATTTCGAAAAATAAAATGGATAAATTGTTTAGATGCCCTCAAAGTCATTTTTTCTAGATTTTTTATTTGACCAAAAATTTCATGTGGCAGAGCATGAGCATGCCACGTGTCCCGCTACATCATCTGTTAACGGTGTTAAACTCGGGAGTATTTTGAAAGACGGAAAGAAACTACAAGGGGGCAAATTGAACGTTTAAAAACTTTAGACACCACATTGGAACATTCGGTAAAGTACGGGGGCATTTCTTCCATTATCCTTATTTTTAATTGTGTCAATATGATTATTTAACTATTTAAGTAGTATCAATCAAGTCATCTACTATTAAAATCTAACAGGGAGAGTAATGCCGCAGTTAATATAAATTTATATAATTATACATTTGGTCTTTGCTACTTACACATTATATCAATTAGGTCATAATTTTAATTTAATATCACGTATCACCTAATTGAACAGGGAAATAAAATGAACAAAATTGACTTGCACAGGACAAAAGCCCGGGTGCTGTTGGGATAAGGGGCAGGACTATACATATGAGCAAAGAATCAGATTTGTTATGTCAATTACAATCACATTTATATAAATAATAACAGACCTTTAATTCCTAACCAAGTCATCTCAAAGCTTCTTCTTCCTAACTCGTTTGGGTTTTATTTATACAGGCAATAAAGCAAAAGAAGTCTTACTGTTCAAAAGCTAATTAGAACATAAGAAAGCTGAAAATCTTCTCCTCGGTCAGATAAATGTTCTTAATCGCGAGTTTAAGATTCCTTATCAACTTTCTAGGTCGACAATTCCTTAGAATGCTAACGGGAAGACGATGAGGATATTAATTACGGCATCAACTTTTGGCCTGTCCAAGAGTTTTTCTGACACTGAAATCGAATTCTCCACTGCAGCCTTAGTTTAATATTTAAATTTAATAAAAATAAAATAAAATTTGATATTAAGTCAACCTTCTCACTCTTTATTAAGATTTTCTTTTGCTCGGCACTATAATTAAGATTTTAATTTTCAATTTTTAATGGGAATAAAAATTTCATTTATATCTATAAATAATCCTTAAATTATTGTTGTTGTACACCTCAATTGTTCATCCATTTCCCCTCTTTCTTATATTATTTTTTTACAATTTATTTTATTTTTTATTTATTTTTTTTATTTGATACTCCAAAAAGGTAAGAATTCACATATTCAAGGAGATTGCGGTTTACGAGATTTACGGCTGATATGCTATAATCAAATTTGAGGTAGAACTTCAACGGCAGAGACTCATGTGCTATGGTTCTATACTTTTTGCTTAATAAGTTTTATAGTATAATGTTAACACGAAAACATGCTTTTAGTGATAAAAAAAATGAACACAAGAGATAGTAAAATTGTAAAAGGGAGCTTTAGATAATATTTTTCCAAAACGAGTTGAAGAGCTTTTAGATGATGATGGGTTGGACGTAAATGAAGATAGTATTGAACATTCTAATAAAAATGTCCTCAATGACAATACTACTAATTTGAATAAGGCTTAAAGGTCACGTTGGCCCCTAAAGTATATCTTTTCTATCGAGTTGCCCCCTAAAGTAATCTTTGGAACGTTTTGCCCCTTAAGTTTAGTCTGTTACCTCAATTGCTCCAAATTTATAACTTCAGTTAGAAATTTTTTATGGCCAATCGGAGCGCGCCACGTATTATATCTAAAATTGCATGTTAAGTCTCTCTAATTTTATTTTTATTCAGTTTAGTCCCTAAAATTTTTATTATATCTAAAATTGACCCATATTTCTTTTTATTTTCTATAATTTAATCAAATATTGTTTTACAATGTTTTAACTAGTTTAAAAGCAATAAGCCAATCAAAATTTGACACATGTTATTTTAAATTAAAACCCAATCTAATATTAAATTAAAAATCCAATAAATATTAAATTTAATTAAAAAATATTGTTTTATAATTTTTTTCGTGACGCGGCTGGACTTAGGCCCCCCTTTGCATTGCTTAAAAAAGAGCTTTTGCTCAAAAAGGTGATTTTTCACTCATAAGCAAGGCAAAACACTTACAAATTAGAGTGAAAAATCACTTAAAAAGAGATTTTCCACCCAACCTCAAAAGCTAAGATTTATAGCTTTTTGGGTAAAGAATCGCTTTTGGGGATGAAGTTACTTTTTTACCCTTGATTATTCTACACTAATATATTAAATATATTAATTATTAAAATAATATTAAGAACGTAATAATTTAATATATTAAATAAAAATAAATAATAAAAAGTTTAATATTATAAAATAATATTAAATATAGTAATTATTAATATATTAAATAAATATTTTGTTATATTACACTAATATAAAAAATGCATAGTTCAGAGACTAATTTTTTTCTTTAATCCAAAAATTTATATTAATTATTTAGAAATACATAAAGTTTATACTTTATATAAAAAAATTACTAACAAATTGTCATGAATTTAATATTTTTATTATAATTTAAGTTGATTTATTTTATGTATAATGTTAATAAATTTTATGATAATGAATTTAAGCATCATTTACGTTCACTTATTTTTACTTTTACAATATCATGTCTAAAATAGATATTTTATCTTTTTAAAAACACTTTTTGACAGCAATATCAAACACTAAAATCTTATTACTAACTTTTTAAAATCACTTTCTGACAACACTTTTAAAAGCAATGTCAAACTGGCCCTTAGAAGGAAGAGAAACAACAAGAAGGGCAGAAGCAAGAACATGACATATGAATACCTTGATGAACTCAAGGCTTGTTTCATAAGGCTTTATCTACTTGGGGTTCAGGTTTGATTTCGACTCCCACAAGCTTGATCGACGTTTATCACATACTTTATTAGATGTATTTGGGCCTTAAAACCCTGAGATAGTTGGATTATCAATGGCAATGTTTAGTGGAAGCTCAAAAACGCAAAAATGATTCAAAGGGATTCAATGTTATTAATTTGGACTTCCACTAAACCTTGGAGTAAGGGACGGGTTCTATGGATGTTGAAACATAATATGGATTACATTGCAGCTGCTCCAAAATGTTAAACATATATATTGTTCAAAATGTAAAAATATATGAAATCAATGTTCTGTTGGACGATGATGTTTCCGGAAACATCATTTTAAAGGAAAACTATCATCGTGAATATGATCATTATTCTTACTGCTAATGTGCATTCAACACTATATTTGAGTTACTTGTTTCTTATCGCTTTGTCTACTGGCTTGCTTGTCTATGTATTAGATTTTTTACCATCAATTATATGATCGTGAATATGCAATTACACTAGGTGCTACTGTGCATATGGTATGTGTTGCCATAATATTTAGGGTAAACTACGCCAGGTACCACCCAACTATAAGAGGTGACCTATTTTTGCCACCAGTCTTCGGTACAAAGATAAAAAACCCTCGACCTTTAGGGTACTTGGATGGAGTTTTCGGTACATCGGATCAAAACCCACTCAACAACCAAGGCGACTTTTTATAGTGCACTATCAATCCTATGGCCGGTTTTGGGGCTAGGTGTTTCAAAGATAAACAACCAAGGCGAGTAATGCAAGAAGGAATGCCACGACCAAAGCCAACTACCCCAGTTGCCCCGGCAAGTGGACATGCTGCGGCAAAAGACACTACATCAAAAGGGTTTGCCTCGGCAAGTTCTCAAGGGGTGGTCGATCTAGTACGCCCTTTGTTGGAGAAGTTAGAGCGCATGAAGGAGCGAGAGATAAAGCTCTTGCGATATATCAAGGATTGGGATGTTGCACTAGCATAAATCATCTTGGAGAAGTACCTCGATTGCCATGTACCATTTCCTGTGTTCCCTAAAGAGTTACTTGCCACAACAAGTGAGGATGGCAAGTCTGGCCCAACCAAGAAGGAAATTGCCACGACAACTGATGCCAAGGATAAAGGTAAGAAATCAGTGACTGAGCCTATGCAAACTGAATAATTTGTGGGTCCTGCAGATTCTGAAGACACCACTTCCACGTTTGGCTCTTGGAACGCCCCGAATTGGGGCCTAGGAGTTAGCTAGGGTGGTTAGACAGTTTAGGTGAACTGGTTAGTGTTCGAGTTAGTTTTAGGGAATTTAATAAAATAAAATGGTTTTTGGCTAAAGTAAACTATGCAAAAATTATCTAAAATGTTTAATTAATATATGGAACATATGTGAGATATCAATTTGATGAAATTAATTCGGATTAAAAGACATTTTGTGCTGGTGACCAAAATCTAAAGTTTTTAAAACAATTTTGGTGACTAAATCGTAAAAGGGTCAAAACTTAGAATCTTTAAGGAGCTATTAAATCCAATTGTTTTATCGGACTTTTCCCATAATTTTTGCTATTTTTAAAATAGTTTTTAAGGAATTAATAAATGGCATGATTGTTTATTTATTTTTAATTAAAACTAATCCAAATAGTTTTCTCACGTAACTAACTTTCTCCAAACTTTTTCTCTGAAATTCTCGGCAACCTCAATATGGTGGGTAAGGGGTTTTTAACGAGACCCTGTTTCCTTTAAAAAAAACCAAACTACTATTTTCTCTCCAAATATTCAATGGATTCATTTTTTAATTCTACATTTGATTTCAATAACGATTCTTCATCAAACTTCTATTTCTATATTGGGTTTCTCTTCAAATCAAGCCAATTAAGAAAGGAATCAACTATTAGAGGTGATCTTCGTTTCTCTCCTCTAATAAAAGGTTCTTTACTGAAATTCTCAAGTTCTTGATCCTTTACAATTGATTTTTGTTATGTGTTGATGATTGAATCAAGAAATTATGGTTTTATATTTATTTTGTTAAAGAATTTGATTGGCCTTGTTATGGATCAAATTTGTTGTGATCTTGATTGAGTTAGATCATATTTAAAGTGTATATTAATATTATGAGATGTGATTTGCAAAAGAAATCCCAAAACTAATAGAATTGTTAATTTCCTAGGTCGATTGAAGTTAGTTTTTGGGTTGCTTATGGAGTTAAATAATTGTTGGAGGTATAAGGATGTTTAGAAAGTTTTTTTGGATGGGTTTATAACAATAAGATGTTAGATTCGTATGTTTGTTGATTAGTGTTGGGTGGATGGTGTTTGAGATGGATTTGGGTAGTTTTGGCTTGGTTTCGGAAGATTTATGTTAAGGATGTAGGGGATTGTGTTTGGTAGTGAGTTTGAATGCATATTGATGCATTTTCCTCTGGTTTTATGTGTTTAAAATAGGGGAAAATTAAGGCAAGGTTGCTTAATGGTGTACATCGTGTTTCGGAGGCCTAATTTGCTCTGGTGAGCAATACAAAGTGTATCAGTGAGTAAGTATTCATGTTAAGCTCTTTAACAGTTTGATCAATGGATCATGGGGTTTAATTTAAGCCTAAAAAGTTGAACTAAGCTCAAGCATAAGTGGTTCTTACTTTGCTTGATTAATGGTTTATTATGAGCGTGCAGATTCATGTTGTTTTAAAACATGGTTTGGTTTTCCTGATTTGGTTTAAAGCATGAAATAGTTTACTTACTGTAAATTCATGATTTTTAGAGTAATATACAATGTATATTGAGGTAAATGAATGCTTATGAGCATTGAGTTTTATTCCTAAAAGGAATGAGAGGTTGCCTAAGACAATGTGGTTTTGCATGAAATGGTTTTGAGAGTTGTATTGAAAACAGTAAGTAAATGTGTTTAAAAGAGGAATATTGGCTACGTGACATAATGAGAAATTGTAGGATATAATTGGCATGTCACAGGGTTAAAGTGCACTATAATATAAACAATTCGATCGCACCATAGTCCTTGAGGAAAAGCGGTTTAACTAGGCTACTCGGACTATTGGGTTGTCACTTTGGGTATGCGGTTTAACGAGCCAGCCCAAGTGACAGTACCTTGCATTTTAACTAGGAAAGGTATGAGATTTGTTGGAGGTGAGACTAACAGAATCCGTGTATCAGATGTGTAATTATAATGTTCCACTATTGTGGATGTGTAGATAGAGGTGAGACTATCCGGGTTACTACAAAAGCCAATATATGAGATTTTAATGATTCATGGAACGAATTTAAATGCATATGGATGTTATGCATCATATGTTTTGTGGAAACATATGAGAAAATGGTTTTATTTGAATCATAAAATGGGTTTAAATGCATATGGTTGTTATGGATGATATGTTTTGTGGAAACATATGAGAAAATGTTTTATGAGAATCATAAAATGGATTTAAATGCATATGGTTGTTAAGCATGATATGTTTTGTTGAAACATATGAGAAAAAACTTATTTTGACTTTTGACATATGGTCACTCAAGTGTGACAAGATTTTAAAAAGAGTTTTACATTGAATCCATGTTTTATTCTAGAGCATCCTCACTAAGCAAGTGTGTTTACACTCCCTTTTACCCTTTGATGCAAAGCAATAAAGTTGAAGGGTTGTTGTTGTTTGGCGAGAAAGAATCCAAGAGTGGGGCAATTATTTGATTATGAAAACTTAGCTTTAAATTCGATTAATAAGGCAATGTGTTTACCTTATTTTGGTGGATTTGTAATCTAGTTTTCAGTGGTGTTGCTGATTTTGTTTGCTGTGGTTGATAGCTCATATTGATGTTTGATTGAAGTATGGTTGATAGGAGATTGCTCGTGGTTTAAATTTTATTGATTGCCATGCCATAGTATGCTACTTGAATGCCTATCTTTAGGGCCATTATGATGCAAGCACGTTTTGATTGATGTTAGTAATTCAATGGGTTTATGCCTAAGCTGAGATATGCCTTGATTCTTAGTTTGGATGTAGAGTTTGGTGAGTTTAGTAAACATGCCTTTAGATTTGGGATGTTGGTGCATAATGTTTTACTTGGTTGTGTTTTCAATGTGTTGTGTCATGTTTTACCTCTTTGAATTGATGATAGAAGCATATGATTGATTGGAACATGTTTGGGTTGCTAAATAGATGAAAAACTAGCTAAGTTGGACATTACAGGTCTAGGGGTATCGATACTCGAGGCCAGGTATCGATACTAGTAGGAAAACTTTAGCCTGGGTGTTGATACTCAGGAAGGCATATCGATACGGGTGCACACAATTTGACTGGGGTATCGATACTCGGGATGAGGTATTGATACTAGTTGTGGCTACTAGAATCTGAGAATTTGGAATTTGTATGCATGTATCGATACTTGGGATAGGGGTACCGATACCTTTTAGAAATTAATTCGGTATCGATACCCAAGCTGAGGTATCTATACCACTGGAAGTCAATTAAGTTGTTTTGATGTTCAGGTTTTGTATTTTTACATTTTAGTCCCTGAATTGTTATGTATGCAATTAAATGAGTTTGGATGATCAGATTGAGTCAAAATTGGACATGTGAGCATGTAACATGATTAATTGAGGATTGGTAACTTTAAAATTCAGGAAGTCCTCATAGTTTTCCAAATTTACAATTTTGTCCCTAAATTACGACTACACATAACTGAACATCGATTTGACGCCTGACTAGTAAAGAATTTATCCGCTGTTAGCATGCACACCTTAGGTTTAAAAGATGTATCTAGACAAGATAAAAGAAAAAATGGACCTAATTCATGTTAATTTTCTTCGGGTTTGTTTTGGGAAACCCTATATAGCTCGCTTTGTTTGGTCTAGCGTCTAGACCGGGTCTAGGGGGCTACATTTATGGTATCATATCCAAATCTGTGATTATTTGGTAGTATGGTTGTTTGTAATTTTTTAATATGTTTATTGTACATTATGTTGTTATGGTGGGGGTATCATTGGGAACACATTTCCTATTACCGTGGTTTTAAAAATGATTTTTAAGGTTGCCTTGGATTCTTCTCTGAATGCTAGCTTGACTTTATTGTGTTATGAATGTATGCTTTAGGCTTTAGTAAGTATGGGTTCGAGATGTGATCCCATGCTAGTAATGTTGGAGATGGGCAGAACCAAGAAGAGGGATTGGTTCCTCGTAATTTTTACCCCCTCCTCCCCTATTCCTCTTGCTGGTGTTGAGGTTGAGGTGTACCTCAGGCTCCTCAGGGACCAGTTTTGGTGATATGACATTGTTAATTCAAGCGATAATGGGAGCTCTACAGGCTACGATAGCTGTAGTGCATGTGCAAGCACCAACACCTGATGTGGTCAATAATCATGGGATACTGCTGGAGCGTCTTCTTAGTCTGGGAGGTGTAGAGTTTAGGGGATTGAATCCTGAGGTAGCTGAGGAGTGGTTGGAGAGTTCCATGCATATTCTGAGTCAGATGAGGTGCAATGATGAGCGTAAGCTGGGCTGTACTGTGTTCTTGTTGCACGGTGATGCTTACCACTGGTGGGTAACCGCAATTACGGGTGTTCCAGATGCTAACGTGAATTGGGAGTTTTTCCAGAGAGCTTTCAAAATAAAGTATCTTGGTCTGCAATATCAGGATAATAGGAAGGGAGATTTCACATCCCTGGTGCAAGGTGACATAACGATGTCTGAGTATGAAGTGAAGTTTGTTCGTCTGAGTCAATATGCTCATAAGTTGGTCTTGGATGACCGACAGAGATGTGATAGGTTCTGCTATGGGCTTGTTAAGGATATTAAGACATATTTTTTGGCCACCAACTACGCATATTTTGATGAGATGGTCAATAGGGCTAAGGATATTAAGAAATCTTTGGGCGGTTTGGTGAAAGCTGTAAGTGAAGATAAGGGAAAGAGAACATCCGAGTCTAGGCATACTAGATGGTAGTTTAAGAGGTCGCATGATAAGCGATATAAGCTGGGCCACAAGTGTGATGGCAATGATGGCCGTGGTCAGTATGTACGTGATGCAAATGATTGTGAGCATTGTAGAAGATGCCATGTTAGAACGTACTAGGGAGCACCTAGAGCTTGTTGGGAATATGGATTGACTGGTCATTAGAAGCATGATTATCCGCGTGTGACGTGAGATACGTTGGCAGCTATTGCACCTGCTAGAGGCTGAGGCCATGGTAGGGGTAATTTCCAGAGACGTGAGAATGGTCAGAGGACTGTGGCTCATACAGTTACTGTGTGATCAAAAATTGGTGGACTGACTCAGATCTATGCTTATAGTGAAGGTCGTAATGACACCGATGTGATCGCATATACCTTCACCTTGTAATATTTATTTGATCGATTTAGGGTCCACTCATTCTTACATCTTGAATGAGCATGCATATTTATTAGATGTACCTGTGGAAGTCTTGAATGTGGGAATGTTAGTTACTAGTTCTTTTGGTGAGATGATTACGATTAGGAGGTTGTATAGGAGGTGCCTGTTGGTTGTTCAAGGCCATGGGTTTTCCTTGGATTAGATAGAGTTTCCATTTCACGGTTTTGATGTTATCTTGGGAATGGATTAGTTGAGTGAGCATAAGGTAGTTGTACACTGTGAATCTAAAAGGATCTTTTTAAAGCCTGCCAATGAATATGAGGTTGTGGTGGTTGGCAAAAATGTAAAGATTATGTCCAATGTTGTATCTGCCACGCTAGTTGAAAAGATGATGCAAGAAGGTTGTCAAAGGTATCTTGCCATTGTGATGAATCCGAATATGAAAGGAGTTAAAATTTAGAATATTCAGACTGTATGTGAATTTCTGAAGGTATTTTCTGAGGAGTTGCTTAGGTTACTGCCGAATAGAGAGGTGAAATTTAGTATTGAGACGTAGGTGGGTACGACTACTATTTCCATTTCCCCGTATCTTATGGAGCCAAAAGAGTTAAAGGAGTTAAAAAATCAACTTCATGAGTTGTTGTATCAAGGGTTTATCCACCGTAGTGTTTCACCTTGGGGTGCACAGGTTCTTTTTGTTAAAAAGAATGATAGAACGATGCACATGTGCATTGGTTGCCAGCAATCGAATAAATTGACAATTAAAAACAAGTATCTATTGTCGCAAATAGATGATATATTTGATCAATTATGTAGGGCGATGGTGCTTTCAAAAATCTACCTGAGGTTAGGGTATTATCAGCTAAAGGTTAAGGACGCGGATGTGCTGAAAGCTGTTTTTCGCACAAAGTATGGGCATTATGAGTTTTTGGTGATGTCGTTTGGCTTGACGAATGCCCCGACGGCTTTTATGGAGATGATGAATAAGGTGTTCCATAAGTATCTTGACCAATTTTTGGTTGTGTTTATTGATGACATCCTTGTGTACTCTCGTACCGAGGAGGATCATGATCGACACTTGTGAATTATGTTGCAAGCTTTGAAAGAAAATCAGTTGTATCTAAGCTAAGTAAGTATGAGTTTTGGCTTAAGAAATTAATGTTTCTTGGTCATGTAGTTTTAAAGGAGGGTATTCATGTTGATCCGTAAAATATTAAGGCTATCCTTAATTAGAAATAGCGTAAGTCGGTATTTGAGGTTTGTAGTTCCTTGGATTAGTTGGTATTATCGTTGTTTCATTGATGGGTTTTCTAGTATTGTTGATCCATTGACAAAGTTGTTGTAAAATAATGTTCCTTATGTATGGACAAAGTGTCAACTGCGTAGTTTGAGAAGTTAAAGGAGATGTTGACTCATGCTCCTATCCTGATTCAACCTGAGTCTGGTAACAAGTCCGTCTTCCCTTCAACCTCCCTTATAAACCTAAGAGAAAGAGTTGAACTTTCTTTCCCAAATCTTCCATACCACTTATTGACCTAACCCTATAAAACTTTCTCTCCCAATTTTTTTCTATTCAAAACACAATGGAAACTCGACCCGCCCCGCAAAGAGAAACTCACCCGCCCCACAAAGAGAAACTCGGCCCTCTCTGTCGACAAGGCCTATCTCTTCCACTTCTCAGCATCTTATTTTGGTCACGGAAGAACTCAAACCCCCCACAGGAACTTCTACAACAAAGAAATAAAGAAGCATTATGAACATTTCCAACACCGACCTCTCACACCGGAAGAAGGGTTGGAGTTTTTCGATGACTATAAACTCCAATTCGATGCCACTACCTGTACTGTCATAGCTACCCATAACTAAGAAGAGTTCATCCGACAACTAGGGAGAATCAATATTTTATGGGTACACAAGTTTTACACGCATATCACAAAGGAATATGATGAGATGGCGTTTGTTCATAGAAAGCTGGTGGAATTTTCTACTAAAATGATTAATCAATTCTTTGGCATAAGTAATGACGAGTATGAGCATACATTTTTGAGGTGCCTACCACTAATGCCACGTATGATGAAGTGCTTCACGACCTTTGCATTCCTAGAACGTAATGGATTTGTAAATCCCTTACCCTAGGGTGATTAAAAGGGTTTCTTTGAAGTCGGGCCCAAAGTATTGGATTCACTTCATGAACACCCGTCTCAAGCCAACAGACCACATCTCCACACTTTCCACCGAGAAGATGCTTATTTTGCATTTGGTAATGACCAGCCAATGAATCAATATTGGCCGACTAACTTAATAGTCTATCGTGGGAAGGGCTACATCTAAAGGTACGAAAAGTCCTTTACTATTTCCAAGCCTGGTTATTGCTCTATGTGAAAAAACGCACATTCATGAAGACCCTGATGATCTGGTGATTGAGGTCCAAACGGGGACACTCTCATCTCACATGAAAAGCCTCAATGGCCTTATGGCCGCTTATGCACCGTCTGATGCCACGGATACAAGCACCTTGCGTGCAACCTTGCTGAGTGACATGTTAGAATTTTTTTGACCTTTTTAACTATGCCAAAGAAAATGACATGGCCACAAGAACGTTGCTTAATGAGTTGTTGCCAGGGTCCATTGTTGCATTCCTATAGTTGTTTGAATAATACTTTGCCGATCTCGCTACCAGACCTGTCAATCCACAACCACTAACAGAGGATGAAGAAGAAGAAGAGAAAGAAGAGGAAGCAATCTCAAACAACCCTCTTGTTTCTACTACAAAAACAATAAAGTGATAGAAAAATGAGACAACTACAACTCTTGTGCCTTACGTCCCTGTGAAGAGGACAAGAGCCAAGGGCAAGGCCTTCATGCACCTTTAATAATCTACTCTAACTAGCCCCATACACTTGGCTAGTGATGATACTAATGAGGTGCCAACATCCGTTCCTTAGGCCAGTACTTCTATGGCTTAAACATCCTCTACTCCAACCCCATCTACTACCACTATAAGGGCCCAGACCAAAGTAACAACCAGTCGGGTTCTCAATCTTCTTGAGGAGATGCAAGAACAACTGAGGTACCTACCTACTACATTTGACTCCTAAGATTCTTCTTCAATTACCACTACTTCCCCACCACAGGATGCCCCTGCATCCTCTACATCGACACAGGCTATACAAAACCCTTCATCGTCTGCGTCCCGCATTGGAATACGAACCAAGAGCCAGGCACGATGAACTTGACCACCCTAGTGACTCCCTGAGTTAGATTTCTTTTCTTTTCTTTTTAGTTTTCTGTTTAATTTTTTTATTTTATTTTTCATACGATGATAGCTTTTCCATTTTTTTTAGCCTTGATTGCTTCAACCCACATATCAATATAGTCCATTTCTCTCAAGTAAAAGATATTTTTGGCTTCAGCTCTTTGCACGTAAAAAATCTATCAATCTTATAATTGTGTAACCAGTTGCAATGATCAAAATTTGATACCTGAATGCTTCTCAAGCTGCGCTAATTAGAGTCTTGATAGGAAGATATGCTTTCACTATTTCAGTACTAAGGATCAACTGAATTCTTTTTTGTTTGTACCACTCGAGAAGCAATCTTTCTCTGTCACTTTCAACACAAACATGGAAATCAGTAAGTCTTGCGGCTCCTTCAAGGAAGAGATATGTTTTACTCCGAGCAGGACGTTCATATGGAGCCAACGTTTCATTGAAATCCCCAAATATGTCCCAAACTTGCTGTAGGTTCCAAATAATGGCAGATACTTCATTGAAAGCCAACACTCTTATTTCAATATTTCCAAGGAATATCGTGACATCAGTGCCACTTACACTCTTCGGGAGTTGAATCATACGTTTTCCCATTAGCAATAGTCTAAACTCGTAGGGGTCATCACACTTAACAAGTTTGTGCTTTTCACTAGCATCAATACTTCTAACAATGAAAGACTTGACAGTATTTTCATTGAACTCAATCTTGAAAGAACCAAACTTATACCCATTGACCAAAACAATGATAATCAAGTCAAAATTATTTTGATGCATTAATATCAGACCTGCACTTTCTTGTTGCTGATGATGAAATAAAGCTTGATGATTCCCAAAGGATCTTGCTAGTACGACGAACCTGATATCTTAGAGATTTTTTTGGTTGCTGCGTTTGGTTTCTCTACAAATTGAGTCTGCAGTTTAGCATCCATGTACTCTGCATCATTACTAATTGAGTCTGCAGTTTTTGAAGACTGTCAGTGCACTTTAGCAACGCGACAACTCCCAGAGTTTGATCATCCCAACCAATAGAATCCGTATTATCCTTTGACTGTATAGTGGGAACACTAATCAGTTCATCTAAAAACACCGCACCATCATTACCATCACTAGGCTGAATTGTTTGGTCTCTAATTGCAAAACCAGTTGGTGTCGGCATTAACGAACACATGATGAATCATTGTGTTTGTGTTTTATTGCTTAACCAAAGCTTCATTTGCTCCACCGATCCCACCATTGGCCATAATGATCTTAGCCACATGAGCAAACAATAGAGTTGCTTGCTTAAGTATATCTTGGAGAATCTTTAAATTCTCTTCATTTGTCTTACTCAAACTTTTCCGAATTAACTCAATTGATTCAATGGTCACCATAGTTTCAACTCTCAATGAAAGCACCAATGTTAAGAACCTTCCTAACAACTCACAAGAATATTACTGGAATAGTAAGAAAAAGAAGTATCCAGAGAAGGAGAGATTTGTTTATCACAATTGGCATAAAAAATAAGCATTACAACTCTTTAATATATAGGACAATTTGTTATGAACCAGTTGTCCTAGCTGTCAATTAAGTTGTCCATCAGCCCATGTATCCAGTTTGTCCGTATTTTTCGATTGTAGATTTATAACAATATTTAATCTTAACTCCATCATGGAGACAGGTTTAATAAAAACTTCTTTAAACTATTCCATACTAACTCTCCTCGCTGGCAAGTTTTTTAAATTGGGCAAACACTAGCCTAAACTATTTTTTAAATAGAAAAGCTAGTATAAAATCCAGTTGAACCTGAACTGAAACAGAACAGAAGAAAGCCAGTTTCCATTAGACGTTAAAGCTTTCGTTTCATACTGTTTCATAGCAATTGTTGTTGAAATGGAAGTTCAGATTACTTCAAAGCAAATGGTTAAGCCCTCCTCTTCAGAACTTCATCTTTTGGAGCCATTCAAGCTTTCCCTTTTAGACTAACTGGGTACAAGCCAGTATACTCCGGTCATCCTCTTCTACGCTAAACCTAGTGATTCCAATGTCGACGGTTCCCAATTCTCAGACCAACTAAAACAATCACTCTCGAAAGCTTTGACTCAGTTTTACCCTGCTGCTGGTCGGGTGAAGAACAACCTTTTTATTACTGATTTCCACGAGGGAATTCCATAAGTTGAAGCCAGGGTGAAAGGCCGGTTATCTTATTTCATCGAGCGAACTGACAAACTAGAGGCAATGAACCAATTCCTTCCTTGTCTACCCTTTCGCTATGTTCCAGACCCAACAGCACCCCTTCTGGCTGTTCAAATCAACATCTTCGACTGCGGTGGGATTGCACTAGCTGTCTGTTGTTTCCACAAGATCTTCGATGGAACAACCGTGTATGCTTTCCTCAACAGTTGGGCAGCTTACAGTTGTGGCTCGAATGGTGAGATACCAAATCCTGGACTGTTAGGGACATAGTCGCGGCTTTTCCCTCCGATTGAATCGATGCCCGAAAATGCCTCCCTGAAAAGCCTGTTCTTCGAGGACGGCAGGCGTAAGGTGATGAGGAGTTTCGTCTTTGATGCCAATGCGGTCACGACTCTTGTGCTGAAAGCGAAAAGCAAAAGCTTGGAGCATCCTTCCCGTTCATTAGCTCTGAGTGCATTCCTGTGGAAACATTCCATCCTGGCTTCTCGATCAGTTTCGGGAGCTCTAAAGCCAGCAATTTTTGGCCAAGCAGTAAACATTCGACCCAAATTGAAGCCCCGATTACCGAGTTATGCGATCGGGAATATGTTTGGGATGGCAGTCAGCCTGTATAACCCAGTTGGGAAAGATATAGACTTATCTGAGTTGGCTTATCTACTGAGAGAAGCAATGGAAAGTGTCCCTAATGATCCCCAGGTTATTCTGCAAGAATTTAAAACTTTGACGGAGCAACTCAGCTATCTTGAAGAAATGGTGTCAAAAGGAGATGCAGACTTTCGTACTATGAGCAGCTTGTTGAATACTGTGGATGCAAATGAAGATTTTGGGTGGGGAAAACCGAGTCTGATTAGTATTCCAGGGATTGATTGCCATAACCGAGACATACGCAATTTGTTCTATCTAAAAAACGCAAAGCAGCACAACGCCGTCGAAGCATGGGTTACTTTATCAGAAAAAGAGATGGGTTTTCTGGAACGTGATCCAGAGTTCCTCGCATTTGTTTCTCCAAATTCTTACTTCGATAAAAGTAAGATCTGAACATAAACAAACAACCACAATGGTATGTCCAAAACTTAAAACCATTGTTGCCAACGCTATGTTTCTTTGGTTTAAAGCTGCTTTGTTAATAATCAAAACTGGCAAGTTTTGAAGTTTGCTTCTCTTTGTTCTTGTCTTTGTACAATTTGCCTCAGCAGAGGCTAATCTATCTTTGATTCAAATAAAGGACGGTTTGTTTTGGTTTGCAAATAAAAACAAGGTATAGAACCAAAAAATGCCTCTACGTTTAATTGAATAATCACTTTGGCTTATATTCCTTTTTTGGAGCAATTCAACCTTCAACGTTTTATTTTGGGTCAAAATGGCCCCTCTGCGGATGAAAACTATCAATCAACTGATATTAAATGGCTTGAAATGACGTGACAAACCTATATGGCAGTGCACGCTAACATGACGATATCATGTAGACAAATGTATTGACTTGAAAAAACGTTACATCAATCAACAAATAATATTATAAAATTATATAAAATATAAAATATTTTTTCTGATGACTTATTATTCTCTCAAGTCATTTCAAACTATTTACCGTTAATTTTCTAATAATTTTCATCCGCAGAGGGGCCATTTAAACCCAAAATAAAACGTTGAGGGTTGAATTGCTCCAAAAAAGAATAGGGGTTAAAGTGACTATTTAGTCAAACATTGAGGTTATTTTTTGACTTTATGCCTAAAAACAAATATTAGATTCACTTATTACAAAATTTAACCAGGGTAATTTACACCGAAGGTCACTTAATTTTAAGTTTTATAACAAACATGACATTTTTTTAAAAGTTACAGACGGGTTACTTGATTAATATATTGTTACAAACAACTCATCAATTAAAATATTATTACAAACATGTCATTCAATTAATATATTGTTAATAACAATTTAAGAGAGAATTTAATTAAAAATATTAAAAAAAAAACATTCGAAACATAATAAGAATGTCCAAAAATTTTAAGTGCCAGCTTATTTTTTTATTTAAAAGGTCAAATTTAATTTTTTAAAATTTGGGTCTCACCGACCCATGTAAGGGTCTGCCCTAGTTGTTGTCTCAAGAAGATATAACTCTACGATGATTAATGATTTTATCCGTTATGTTGAATTTGTGTGTGTATATAAATATATAAACTTTCATGAAAGTTGTTGTCGTTAGAAAATTTTTATTTTGGTCACTAATCAGTTAAATGACTTGTACCACCTTAGACCAGTACGGACGACCCGACACGATTCAAGATGCCACATTTTGGTCACAACAATTATCCGTAAATTCAAATACAAGTAAATTAAAAACTTCAATAAACAAATCTGATTTAAAATCGAGTTTCGTGAACCAAAAACGAAATTCAAACTTAAATATAATACAAGATGTTGTGACTTACATGCTCACTAAAACACAAGTATCGTACTACGTAAGCCTGATGGAACTTCCAGAACTGATGTCAATGTCCCGAACTAAGCTCAAACCTAGTGACTTCCGGGGCTGACATAAATTAAGAGCTTGAGAGCCCAATAATACAAAACTACCAAAATGAATAAATATAAAGCATGTCAGTACGAATGACATAATATTAACAGATCATAGATATCGGGTAGAATAATTAACTCATCTAAAGCTAGAAGTCAGAACCAACTCACACAAATCATCGGAATGAAAATGTAAAACATACCTAAATCGCAAGTTTAATCGTAGAATGTCCGAATCACAGGCTATATATAGTAAGCTCTAAATACTTACGAGCCATTGATGGTACTCTAAATAGCACGTATTTTCCCCGTATTTATCAATTAATTTGTCCCCACATTGGTATCTCATGCATGCATTCTTGCATTTTTTTAGTTTACTATTTGTATATTTTCTACCTCAGTTTACTTTGCTCGAATTCTCTTTATTTCTGTTATTTTTGTTGTTTTGTCACTATACTGCTAATGTCACTGTAAAAGCATCTTATTATTGTAGCCAGGACTGTCGTTGTATTGTGATGTGGCTGCATAGCATTACTTAGATTGCGTCCAGTCATTGTCGCCACATTAACAGTCATCAACAGCTGTCAGGATAAGATCAAAGGACAATGAACTGACAATTAGTTACAACAACTTTTATCCAGACCTGATGTGGGCGCAATGAAATAGTCATTCTCGCCACAACGACAACTGTAAAAAAAGATAAGATCAAATGACGTCCGCGAATGGATAAGATCCAAGGACGATGAGATGCTAGTTTGTTATAACAACTTTCTCTGGACATGATGTCGGTGCAATTTTTGCTGCATTGCCAGTACATCGAAGTAAACATTATCGCTGCAATGACAACTGTCAAGATATGATCAAAAGGACGATGAACTATCCATTAATATAGCTGTCCTACACAAAATTCACAGTTGTAAATCTATAAAGGACATTTGTAAACACCCAATTGGATGATGAATAGGATATATATATATATATATATTCTTACCCTAAAGAAAAGAGCCTCATATCTTATCATCTTTTTCCTTGGTTTAAGGGCTCTTCCTTGATGGCTATGAAGGCTTAAAGCTTCAAAGGGGCAACCGAGGTGAATCCGATGTAGAATTAAGTATCCACAACGAGTGCGAGGCAAAAGGACGCATCAAGGAGAAATCAAGTTAGCTAGAGATAGCTTTCCCTATTCGGTTCTTAATGTTTCTTTTGTTTAAACGCTGATGATTATGGTTTAATTTCATCTTGTATGAAAATACTTTATGAATGTTGGATGAATGTTTATCTTATTAAGCTTTTCCTCTATCTGTTGATCTTTGGGTTTGAATGTCTTTATATGCGAAAGTGTTTATTGCAGTCACTGTCAATGAGAGTTGCAATGACAGTTCAAGTTAACAAGCCATTACAACGAAAGTTGTATGGGAGTACAACGAAAGTTGACTCAATTGTTCTTGCATTTTCTTATTAGCCATCACTAAGAGGTGTGGTGAGTGGGCTGATATAAGTCTTTGATTAAAGGTAGAAGTTGAGGGTGGTAAGATAATCATGTGCTTTATTGAATCGAAAATTATGTTTTCACTTGTTTCTTGCTAGCATTCGTTATACCGTTGATGAATCACCGAGGGAACCCCATTGCCATCATTATATTGTTTCTATTTTAATTTCAGTATATTGCTTATATCATTTACCTTTCATTGCTTCGACATTACCTATCACATTTTCTTTATATTTCTTTGTTATTACACTGACATTGGTAGACGTCCAAACAAATGTCCTCGTGGGATCGATATCGGAAAAACTTGTATCTATCTACTATACTTGCATCAACGTGTGTTCGCTTGCATAAATCGTGTGATATCATTTCATCGATCAAGTTTTGGCACCGTTACCGAGGACAGTTTTTGTTTGTTGTTTATTTTTGTCATTGCATTTTTTAATTCTTATTAACTTTTTTTCTTTTCTTTTGTTATTTTTTAGGTGTGCTGAAAAGAAAGAGTAACAAATTTGCTAAAGGATAGACATAGAGCCATTCAAGATTACATGATGTCCAACTACAATTTTCAATATCCTATTCCTAGAGCGGTTCAACTAAAAGCTACTCCTGACATTATTGAGTGGAATGAAGTTTTTGCTCTTGGAGCTCAAATTTTTTCTCTAGAAAACAGGATAAAAAATATACAAGGGAATAATGCAGTTACACCTATTCAAGTCTCTCAACGAGTTGTTTTCCCTGTATTCTATTGTGAGATTTACGGTGACAACCACATATATGAAGACTGTCCACAACTCCTATAGAACAACTCTTATGGTAATCCCTATAATGTTTCTATATGCAGTCAACAATCTTGGGGATTTCAGAATTCTAGGCAAAATGTTAGGACATTCTGATATGGGAATAATTGGTCCAGAGGAACTTATAATCCAAGACAAGGGAATTACACTCCATTGCAGTCACAATTCAATCAGCAATCTCAGATGCATCAGCGACAATATGAGGTGCAGCCACAATATGTTCAGATCCCACATCTGCATGCTCAAGCACCCATGCAGCAACAATACACCCAAGCTTCCACATCTGATCCTTTTGAAGCTCTTGAAGCTTTGATGCGAAAGCATATCACTTGAACATAAGCAATTGTTTAAGGGGAGTCCTCATCGATTTGCGCAGTAGAAGCAAAATTGGGAAAACTTGCATCCACAATGAATACTAGGCCGTAAGAAACACTTCCAAGTGATACGACAAACTCTACTATTAAGGGGAAAGAACATTCTCAAGATATCACTCTAAAGAGTAGTACACAGACTAGTGAGCCAGTCAAGGATTTAGATGTAACATTTTTAGAAAATGGTGAAGTGACTCCTAACGAAAAGATTGTTGCTGAAGAAATTATTGATGTACCAGCAAATCATGTTACAAGAGATGTCACTTATATGGCAAATGTGCGGCAATCAACATCGTTGATGCAACCCGAAATATCGATGCAATCCAAAGTGTCGGCGCAATCTAAAGTGTTCTCATATCCACCTTTACCACGACAAGTTCATGACCACATGCATGGTCAACAAGGTGACGATACTTTTTCAATGAAATCTATGCATGTATCTCTTGAGAAACCAACAATGCTAGATTTGAAGCCATTAAAAGAATGGTATGATCATTTGGGAGAAGATACTTTATCCATGGTGATCCCCTCCGATATTAGTGTTGTACCAAAATCTCTATCGATGGAGATGTTTGAATTGAGAGAAGGGTATGATCATTAAGGGATTAGATTGAATTGAGAACAAAGTTACAGGCCCAATTACAAAGCAATAGTGACCAAAATTGTGAAAAATGTAATTCAAAGAGTTGTGGTACAAATCCCACAAGAGTTAGGCGTGGGCTTGTACAGGGATTCATAGGCATAGGAGCCTGGAAACCATACCCATATAAGGGACCTCTCAGCCTCTCATTTTTCCTTTTTTCTATTTTTTGGATTTTTTTCTCTCTCTTCACTCCCTCTCTTCCCAAATCTTCTGCCCACAAACACGAAATTCCCCCAAAAATCATCCTATTTGGATCAAAAACCCAAAGTTTACTTTGGTGTTCTTCATAAATATGAAGAACATGAAGAATCAAGCCACCAACCATCAAACCCTGCCGTTCAATCTTCAACCACCAAACCCCGACCACCTTGGCTTGTTCGCCGACCACAGTGCCACCTTTCACGATCTTAAACCCTAAACTAAGCCCATTTCGATTGAACAACCCTTCTATGCCCAATCTTAAGCCTAAAACTACCCGAAACCCCTTGTTCGACTTCGCATCTACCGAGATAAGAAACCCAGCCACCGCCATTATACTTACCTTTTTCTTTTTTTTACATTCGAACTAAAAACACTTTATTTTGCAGGATTTAAAAGATGAAAAGAATAATACCTCATGCCCCGGCGGCTATAGTGGTTCCAGCATTCTTCACGGCATTCGATGATCTCTTTACGATCTCTTCGACTGCTCCGACGACTCCTCAGCTTCTATGGCAATTCAATTTTTGAGGTAAGTACCTTTTCTCTCTCTCACTTTCTTCTATTATTATTATTATTATTATTAATGGTATATAATTATTGGTAATTAATGATCTGACAAAAAATTCTCTATCCTATTTATAGGTCTGACTGGACTGACATCATGGATAATGTCATTTGCTAGCTAGATCCAACTATGATAGAAGAAACATAAATCCATGTGCAAGCCTTCTAGACCAATTCGCAAATGACACGTGTCTCTTTGGTTTGAAATTTGGGCGGGAAATTTGGCTTATCTGATATAACTATTTTTGTTGGGTTGGCAGAGGTGATATATGAGCTGTAGATAATAAAAATTTGGGATTTAATTAGGCTCTGGGTATTTGTAATAAAATTGGACATTTGGGCTGAATTTTAGACTGTAATAGATTTATTTATTAGGTTTTGTCTATTTATTTTTGGTCTTATTTAGAGTGAGATATATATGTATATATGTAGGTACTCGGATAAAATTCGGGTCTTACAATATGCCAGGGTAAAAGTAATGAATAAGGCAACAATGTTTTGCCAAAGGCTAAAAAATTTTAATAACACTCCTCTGCCTTAGAGACAATAAGTAACTTGGGGCTTCATGGTTTGCTCCCTCTTAGTTCTCAGGCCAAAAAAAACTTTAAGGAATGAGTGTAATGGGTTAGCTTAGTGATGAGGTCTGGATTAACGAGGGGGTTCGTGGTATACTCCCTCTTTTTTCTCACGCCAAACAACATTATGACGCAAACCTAAATTTAATGCCAGAAAGAGAAACCCTTGGTGAATACAATAAGGTTTTCTGAGTTTGGATAGTAAAGTTTTACTAAGGAGTTGAAGGATACTTGATGCAAACCACCTGCACTTCATGACCTTAGGTTATAGTTATATTACTGCACCTGAATTTGCTGATCTATTAGGATTAATGCTCTTAGATATCCGAGGACAAAATTAGGGCCAGATTTTGCTTGCTAGCTTGTGTTGCAAATCAGAAAAATTTTGTAGAGGTACTTACTTTACTTTATTGTATTTTATAGTTTTTAGTTGCATTACTTGAGGACAAGCAATTAGTTAGGTTTGGGGGAGTGTTAACTCCTCAAAACTTATATTTTTCTTGTATATATTGACATGCTATTACTTGACATTGGGTACATATTTGTGCATTTTTCCAGTAGAATCATGCTTTGCATCTAGGAGTTAAGGAATGTACAGTTTTTCACTGCCAGAGTGAAGGGGTGTTTTCTTGTTGTGGTGGGCAGGTTTGGTAGGTCAAGAGTAGAAGAGAAATACCGAGTGCAATTGGCAAAAGTAGAAAGGAAGAATGCCAAGCTTGGTTGGCAAAAGGACAGATGATACCCGTTCAGATAGCTGTTAGTCAAAGCCAGGTCAGCCCTAATTCAAAGAGAGGATAACGCACCTACAATGGTGCATAACAAACTTTCAAAAACCAAAACCTAATTAGGGTTTCAACGAGCGTCTATATAAAGAAGCCTATCGATTAAGCAAAGAGAGGATTCATCGTGAGAAGAAAGTGATGGTAGAGGAAGACCATGGTTTGACCTGGCAGTATAGCCGAGAGCTCTGGATTCATTGAAGGCCTGCATCAACGAATCCCTTTATCTTGTCCATTTCTCTTAGTTTTATTTCTTATTTGATGGTGATGTCTAAAAACGATAATATTTTTTTGGTTTCCCCAGCCATGAACTAATCTTTTAAGTTGGCTAGGGGTGTTTTGTGATGAACATTTAGTTTAGGTTTTTAATAACTGAATGCCTTGACATTATTGTTTATTTTGCTTGCACTTAAATTTATCATATTTTATGCCATGCGAAAGTTGGCATTGAATGCTCATTATCCCATAATATCTTAATAGACTTAGGAGATAAGGATTAATTGTCAAATACTAAGGAGAGAAGCTTCGATAGAAGATGTTCAAGTAGATGAGCTTACTTCATAAGTGAATCTATCCCTTAGGATTAAAGATTAAAAATTTGTCAGGTTAGTTATTTGAACATCACTATAGACATATAGGTGTTAAAAGTAATTAACTTAGAGTATTTTCATTGACGAAGGCAATGCTAACTTAATATATGATCGGCAATAAAACCAAGGTTGAACATTGTTAATTGGTGTAATTGCTAGCGTGAAGTCCAAACATCCATTGCCAATGCCAATTAATCACCTTGACACATTTGTTTGCCAATTTTATGAATCCCTACTTGATCTTCCATTTAATCATCTTTTTAATTAAAATCCAAAATCAACTACCATCTCATTTGTTCCATTTCACAAGTACCTATTGGGGCATTTAATTCTTGGCATTATTTACTTACATTATTACATTAAATCATCAATCATTTTCCAAGCGTTAGTTGGTTTACATCCCCTGTAAACGGATGGCCAAACTGAAGTGGTTAATTGGTCCTATCAACCTTGTTAAAAGCCATCATTCGGAAGAACTAAAAAATATAGGAAGAATGCTTGCCACATGTTGAATTTGCCTACAACTGATCGTTACATTTAGTCACTAAGCACTCACCATTTGAAATTGTCTACAGTTTAAATATTTAAACTTCACTTGATTTAATTCCTTTACCATCTGATCAATTTATGGATGTAGATGGCAAAAAAAGATCGAATTTGTAAAGAATCTAAATCGACAAGTGAAGGAAAACATCAAAAGCAGAATAGAGCAATATGTCAACAAGGCCAACAAGGGATGCAATCAAGTTATTTTTATCTTGAAGATTGGGTTTGGATACACATGCGTACGAAACAATTCCCCCTCAACAAAATCAAAGTTATTTCCTTGAGGAGATGATTATTTCCAAGTTCTTGAAAAGATTAATGGCAATGCATATAATTTGGACCTTCCAAGTGAGTATAACATTAGTGCAAGCTTTAACGTATCTGATTAGTCTCCTTATGATGTAGGTGATGATTTAGGGAGAAATCACTTTAAGGAGGAACGGGATGATGCTAGCATGGATTCACCCAAAGACGATCCAATCGAGCTTCCACACGGGTCGATCACTTGAGCAAGAGCCAAGCAATTCAAGGAAGCTCTGGAACCCCCTAAATCCAACTTAGAAGATATGGTTGAATTTAGAAAGTCACAATTGAAATCTTGACCCTCAAGAAATAGTTTAGAATTTTTTTATTTACGATATAAATTAAAGAACGTTAAAATAATGTTTCTCATAAAAATATCCTTAAATTATTCATTTGTTTGTAAACTCAAACACCATAAGAATATTCCAAATAAATGACTGAAATGAATACCCAACAATCCCAAAAGTTTAATCAGTTTCAATGTCTGAAACATATAAATAACACAAAATAATATCAAAATAATAGTCTGGAATAATTTAAAAAGAATTCATACAAAATAATAAAAATATTTGAATAAAATGCAAGATCCTCCAAATACCGAGTTGCCTATAAGTCTGAGTATCTAAAAGAAGAACTATGCGGGTGTCGGCTAAAGAGCTTTAGTGTGTCTCTAAAGTGCAAGCAATCATAAAACAAGCATTATTTTGATTTTTTTATGAAGTCTTTTCTAAAAACACAGTAAATCTCAACATGATGAAAAAATGCCTGATGTACAACTCAATACCCAACTAACAATCACCAGACATAGTGGAGGTTTCCCTCAAGTTTTTTCGAACACAATCCCATCCCATGTACTCAATAATATGATTAAAAAATCACAAATCCCAACTCAATCTCATCGTATTAAATACGAGATTCTCATTTTCAAAAATTTGATGCTTGATTTAAAAATAGAGTTTAACATGTCATGCATGATATTTTAAAAATTCTCAAATCATAACTTAGAAAATAATCAAGAAAAGTATCAAACATCAATTATTTATAGTATAGGAAGAAACACATCTTCGTGGGTGCCTTTCACGCATAGACCTATCACTTGGTCTAACTGAATCGAAAACTAGGAGGTCAGAACTCTACATTAATAACTCTTACTAACACTAAACCACCGACTTAAAACATAAGAACTACTCTAAAAACTACTCACGTACAAACCTCAAAGAATGTGCACGGCCAGTCTAAACAGAAGGAGGTGGCAACTCGTCGGTTTCAGAGACGTAATCACCTGAACACAAGAATAATCTAAATTAGATTCCAAAATTTACATCTCTTCAGATACTAAGTACAAAATAATTGTAAATAGCAAAACGGGGCTTTCAGGTCCGAATTTGACGAAACGAGCAACGGTTTTAGACTCAAGATGTCAAAAAATGTCGATGTGAAGTTTGAATGAAAAATTCAATGTCGGTCATCGTTCAACTATTAACGGTCAATCAATAGTTAAAGGCGACAGTTAATGGGTTGAGTCAACGGTCGGGTCAACTATCAATCAACAGTCAAACTTAACTCTAACAAAAGAACAACGGTCAATGTTAAATTGACTGGTCAAAGTCAACTCGAGTTGGGTCACATGGTCAACGGGTCAAGTTACACAAGGTTAACGAGTCGGGTAAGATCTGACGAGTTGCACAACCCAGTTCAACTCATTGGTTTGGTTCAGTTTGGTATGGTTCACTAAATTGGTTTATCCATCCGGTTCGGTTCGAATCTCAGTTTGGTCCTATAATCACATTTGGGCTCACGGGTCAAGTCGTTTGGGCTCTCTTTCGGCCTGGTCTGATTTGATTCACTAGTTGGGCCTTCATGGTTTAAGACTCACCCCAAACCACAATCTCACACAGATAGTCTACACCCCATAAACTTTATTATCTAACACGGAAACTAGAGTTTCCAAAACACCTAAAGGCGATAGTGGAGATTCACAAGGGAATAGAGGTAGCACGGTAGTGGCAAGAATGGGGATGACAGTGACGACACAAGGGTTCCCAAAGGTCAAAACCTCACCTAACACAAGGTCAAAACAAAATAAAAAAGAAAAATGTCTTACCAACACTGAGATAAAAAGAGAGCACAATGGTGTATGACAGAGTAAGAAAAATCTAAATGGTTTATCGTAGGTTCTTTACAAACAGAAACTGACAAGGGTGAGAGGAGGTGAGTGATATTTTTTAGAGAAAACACGACGGCAGGGGCAGTGTAGAGCAAGAACGTCGGTAAGGTGGCCGCCGAAGCTTATTCAGAAAAGGGTGAGAGGAGGTGAGTGATATTTTTTAGAGAAAATTTGGGAGAGGATGTAATATCCCAAATTTTGGCCAGTGACTAAATTGTAAATTTTGAAAGTTTAGGGGGTTAAAGTATAAACTTTGGAAAAGTTTGGGGACTAAAGTGTAAATTTCCCCAACAAGTAATTTTATTTAGTATAAGAGTGAATCAGATCGAAATAGGTACCTTGATATCGGTTTTAAGAATTAAGATGTAGAAAAAAGTACCGAATTTGGATCGAATAAAATTGTTAAGCGTGCTCAGGCTAGAGAAATACAAGGATGGGTGACCTTCGGAAGGTCCCATAAAATTATTTCCAATCGATATTTTGGACTCAGTAAAAGTAAAAAATATTCGAATGGATTATCGATAAAGGATTTCTAAGAGAAATTTTATTCTATGGAGATTTTCAATAATTATCGGAATAGTAGACTGAGTTAGGAAAATTCAGTCTAAGTTATGGGAAAGGAAGTTTTATGAGATAATAGAATTTATATCCCGAATATGGAAAGATGGAATTTTTGTAATAAATCCGATAGTTCAGAAAAGGTAAAATCACAATAGAAGTATTTTACGAATATCAGGAGATCGAATTGAATCGAAATTTTAGAGGTTGTTCCATAAGCCATGGAAAAGTTATAAAATAATATTTAAGGAATAGTGACCGGTTGGGAATGAACTATTTTAGTTGGATTGTAATGGAATGGCATTTTTGAAGTAAACTAGTAAATAAAAATTAGTTAGAGGGCAAATTGGTCATTTAGCCCCAATGGCATTTTTGAGATATTTAAAAAGTTACAAGGAAAATTTCAGAAGAAGAAAATGGAAGATTAAATCTTGGACCTTGATTAATGATAAGATCAATCTCAACCGTTGGATTAAAAGGGTATTTTAGTAATTTCACTATTTAAATGAATTTAAAATTCATTTATATTTACAGGTAGCATAATTGTAGAGATTGAAAGTTAAAGAACCAAAATATGAAGACTACTCTTCATCTTCTTCATTTCGAAAATAAAGGGGGAATGGGAGAGAAATTTTCCAAGTTCGTTTCGAGCCCTGAAACTCAATTTTTAGGTAATCTCGTCAACTACAAATTTGTTCTACTCTTCAAGCTCTATCTTTTTGGTGTAAATAATTCATGGAAAACATGCTTGATTGATGAGAATTATGCATGAGAAGAAATTAGGGTTTATGGAAAAAAGTTTGGGGCGTTTGGAATTTTATGATTTCATAATGAAATTCAAGTTGAAATCAATCTAGTATAATGTTAAAATCATTTTATTAAGTTGAGATTTAAACCCTACATATTTTAGTTTGTATAAATATGATTAGGTTTTATGGATTCAAGTTTGATTTAGGGTTTGTGATGTTGGATAAAAGATCTAGTAAGCTTGAATTTGTTATTTGGAAGCAAAACCCTAAATTAAAGGTATAAGGACCATTTCAAAAATTTTGAAAGTTAGAGGACTAATCTAACTTTTATGATTTGAAGTTTATTTATGTTATTATTGATGTTGGAGATGTGAAATTGAAGTTAGAATGCAAAACCTACGTTAAATTGAGTTAGTGACCATTTTGACAATTTTTCAAAGTTAAGTGACCAATTTGGAAATGAGGTTTTAGAGAAGGACTAAATCTGATTTTAGTTTAAATAATAGAATACAAGTAGTAATGTTTATTTGAGGACTAATTTGCAAAGTTAAGAAGCTTGAATCATTATCTTTGATTTTTAGTGACTATTTCAGAAAGAACGAAAAATTTTGAGGGAATTATTTTTGAATAATTATTTGATGAAGAAAGTGATACATTAGTGGTTTGAATCAAGTAAGGGGACCAAATTGACAAATAGCAAAGTAAGGAGAAATTGGTATAAAGTTTGAGATTATTTATGGAAGTTGTGTAGGAAAACTGGATTTGGCAGTAAGTTTGGAAATTCACCATAAATTCTACAAAAATGGTTAGACGGTGAATTTTATATTGATGTAAAGATTTATTCGTCTAGTTTCGTATAAAACAAACGGTGGTCGATTTCAATTCATATATCAAAATATATGAATTTTTAAGTGATGAAAGGTCATAAAACAAAATAGCAGTTTGTTCTGAAATTCAATACTGGAATTCGACTTTGAAAATTTGCCATAAATCATACAAAATTGAATCTGGGTTATTAGTTTATATGGTTGAAAAGATTATCGAATCTAGTTTTGTTTCCAACAAACGGAAACCGTTTTCGAGTTCTGAGTTAAAAGATATTAATTTTTAACTGAATGAAGGTCACAAAAATTACAGAACAGTTTTTGTCAGGATAGCCCGGTAAACGAGAGTTCGATGAATTTTAATAATTTTGTAAATTTTATTAAATCATGTGGCTTATACCGTTAGAACATTTATCGAATATAGTTTCTACTGTATAAAGGAGATTAAGATTTAGTATGTATTCTGCCCTGTAGAAGTAAATCTTTGATGGTAGTGCAAGTTGACAGAAAAAGGAAATTGAGACAATTTGTGTCTAATGTTGGTTAGCAAGCTTGGAGGAATTATTTGAAGATCAAAATGGTCATTAGGGACCAAAAATGAGTTTGTGAACAGTATAAGGAAGGAAAGAAATTTATGGAAATTTTTTATGTTGAATGATTAAATAGCTTAATTCAAATATTGTTAGAAGTGAATCTAACAAATGTTTATTTATATTTATGTGATAAATGAAGTTGGATCCGAATCAAAAGAAGGTTTGAGGTACTATAAAGGAAAGGATCAATACAGCTTAGTGAGGCATATTAAGAAATGGCCAAGGTGAGTGCATTTATATGCTTTAAATTGCAATTGGGAAGACTAGCGAATAGTCGACCTTAATTTAAAAATAGTATTGCCTTATAAATATATATATATATATATATGTTGAGATACTGCATGTTGCAATAAAGGTAGATTAAATGAAATATGAAGTATGAATTATTATTCTGAGAAATGATGATGATCTATGTTTGCCATGACTATTTATGATGAAGCATGAAACATGAAATGTCTATTTATATGATTAATTATGATGTTGAGTTGATGATGAAAGAAATGCCCAAGTATTGTGTATGAGAGTCCATGGTATAGTTGGCATGCCATAGAGTCTTTAGCAGTTGCACCCTTAAGTTCATGTTATCAAACAAATATTGTAACAAAATGATTGTGTCACATGCACCCTGAGGATCCACGCCCACTATGCCTGAGTTCACCGTCGAGGTGCTTCATATTTATAGGGAACAAAAAGCATCCCCGAGTACTTACTCATCCTCACGTTCACGTTAGACACTACGGTGTCATTTCAAGATGACTCGCGTACCTCGATCTCATATAGCGTACTTTGGGCAATGATAAAAGAATCATGTCAAGTAAATGAATCATGCATGTAAACAAATCATGCTATGTATATGAATTGTGTAATGAATATGAACCATGCCATGAATACGGAACATGCCATGTATATGAATTAAATCACGTATATGAATCATGTTAGGTAAAAGAATCATGTCATGCAAATGAATCATGTTGTGCATATAAATCATATCACGTATATGAATCATGACATGTATACAAATTATATTACGTATATGAATTATGCCATGCATATGAATTAAGCCATGTACACGTATCATGTTATGTATATGAATTAAGTCATGTGTATGAATGATGTCACGTATATGAATCATGCCACATATATGAGTAATGACACATATATGGACTCTGCCATGTATATAATTCATGCCATATATATATGAATTATGTCATGTATGTGAATTATGTCATGTATATATATAAATCATGTCATGTGTATGAAATATGCCATATATATATATATGCCATGTATATGAATTATGCCATATATATATATAAATCATGTCATGCATGTGAATTAGGCCATGTGTATGAAATATGCCATGTATGTGAACTATGCCATGTATATGATTTACTTGATAATGACGGAGTATTGGAAACTAGACTAAGTTAGAAAAATTATGACTTGCACATGAATATTAACTGACTAAAATGCTTGCATTAAATTGAAAATGGCATTTCATTTCTCTATAATATATGATATGATACATTGCTTGACATGGCAAGCTTGATGGAATACCAGGTATGAATTATTGTTTGCATAAATGATGATGCATTATGCATACATGAAATATGGATAATGACAAGATTAAAATGAAACGAAATACACCCTGGGGATCCAAGCCCCTAGTGTCAAGTGCATTAACAAGGTGTTTAATATAAGGAGCAAAGAGCGTCCATATATGAGGAGCAAAGAGTGTCCTCTCGAGTACTTACTCTATATGGCACTACGGTGCAGATAGGCTACGGGGTTTCCATGGGCCTCTAGCCAGACACGATGATAATAATAGCAAGATGATACATGATTCAGATATTACATGTTACTTACTTGTTACATATGTTACATGATTACATGATACATGAATAAGAAGTTACATGTCACATGACCGAGAAGCACATGACATACATGATAGAAAGGTTACATGATATATGATAGAATACATGTTATGCAAATGATGGCATAAAGAAAGCATGTCCATGATAGAGAATATATTATGCAATAATAACATGAGTTACTTGATAATTATGATACATGACATATGTACATTGTGGTATACTTGCCATGTTATAGAGAAAACGAAATGCACTTTTATATATGACATACTGTATTACATTATTTCACGTTTTTAAAATAAATAAGTTTAACTGCCTCACTAAGTTCGTACTTAACGTGTGATTGTTTCACACGTAGGTCAAGTTGGAGCACTTGAAGAGGAGTCAAGCATGTTGTTCAAGCTATAATATGTAGAACATCAGTAAGACATTCTAATTTATGACAATCTCTAGTGGGCATGTAAACTATTTACTTACTGATGGTATATGATGCATTAAATTAAATTATAATGATAGTTTAAATAATCAACTAGACGATGAATCGTATAGGGATAAAAAAAATTAAGATTAACTTTCAGTAGCATGTTTAAGTAACATCTATAATGTATATTCAACTACGAGTATACGTTATGAGTGTTACATTTATTGGTATCAGAGCAAAGGTTTTGGATGCTAAACCAAGTTTGATATGGAGTTTTCAATAAATACATGCTCCTATGATGTTATATTACTGATGTACGGATTGTATGGCTTGATGCTGCTCCTCATTAGTATAAGGTAAAATGATACTAGAATAAGAAAAGTAAAACGATAATGGATTTCGTCAGTTGACGAATCTTAGAGGTCAAGAAAGGACCCACAGTGGATTTGATATAGTAAAATAAGCCTGGAAGTTAGTTCTTGTTTAGAATAAGTTATCTGCATAATAAAGAGATGATACAGTAATTATAAGATACTCGGATACGAAGGAGTAAGAAGAAGAAGTATTTTTACTTTAGAAATATATATGTTTGAAGATAACAATGTCAGTAGTTGTTGCAGATGTAATCTGGCGATTTACTCAAGATAAGTAAGGATTGAAGTTATGATGGAAATAACTCAGTAGTATCTTATTATAAGATGTTTGTACTATCAATACATATAAGGGAGAATTGGAAAGTTAAGTAATGATCTACTAAGATGATTAGAAAAGAAACTAAGAAAGAAATTGATCTATAAAGAGATTATATTTGAAGCTCAAAAAGAAGATGTTAGGTATGAATCAGTCAGAGTACTAAAAGTAGTAAACTATATTGCAAGGATAATCAATGCAAACATGGAAAAAGTTACAGTGTAGACTCCTTAAATGTTAGAAAAACTTTTAAAAATCTTTAAATCAGACACAACCTAAGTAAGAAGGATTATTTCTTTAAGGAAACATTAGTATTATAAGATGTCAATTGTGAAGCCTGATAGATCAGGAAGACAAAGAATCTGGAATAAAAGTATGATGAAAGTGATATTTGAGTACATATTGAACAAGATTGGAAGTCTATTATCGATAAAGTGTATTGAACTCTTAACCAAAGAGTATTCAGAGAAGTCAACTAAGAGGCTAATTCTATTTGAATAGTTGACAATAGAGCCTTATAAAGATAGGGCTGAAGTGTAATGGATAAGCTAAGATATCTTTTCAGAAAGGTTTTGATAAAGATAATCAATAATATAAGATGATGTGTATGACAAGCATTAAAATAATGAGGATTGTTGGAAAAAGGGTTTTCTAATGATCTAAGTGATCTAATACTAGAAGGTAATATGAAGGTATCATCTGGGTTATATGAAGTGTAATTTAGATAAGTTGGTTATCTTTACACAAGGTAGAAGTGATTATAAGAAGAAATGTTTAAATTTTTTAAAAGGAATTAGCTCCTTAATGAAGTCAAAGGAAGAGTGTTTAGTTGAGGATTGTTCCGGCTAATTGAAATTTCTATAGAAATGTTTCTAGACAAGAACAAGAGTCTCGGATCACAAGGTTATAAAAATACTCGTAGCAGTAACAATGAAATCAAGTATGATTTTTTTTTCAATTTTTACCTAGATTGAGCTACTGGTGCAGTAAGGAGCTCAAGTACAAGAACAAGAAGTACCTAAGAGGTTGTAACCTTCAGCAATTGTATATAATAAAGCATTGATTGTTTAAATGTTTAAGCTGTTGAGAGCCTTAAATGTCAGAGCAAAAGAGAAGTTATGATTGTCTATTTGAAAATGAAGGATGATTTATAGGTCAAAAAGGGAAAACTTAGTTTCAGAACTGTTATACCTCAAGGAATCGTGAAAGAGTTGGACCAATATTATATTAATGGGTCTTATTTCCAGAAGTGAGCAAAAGTCTATAGTATATGTACTTATGTTTTGGGGGCATTGACTGAATTATTTACATGTCAACACTCCTGAATAAATTGAGATACAATTAGATTTGATACATGAAGAGGAGTTAGTAGAAATATTGGTTTATGGAATTAAAGAATTAAAGAATAAGAAATTTCATTGACTGGAGTTTTGAGGAGAAATCATAAGGTCGAAGAAGCCACTTGGGAGGCCGAGAAGAAAATAAGGAAGTAATATATGTAAATGTTTGGAACAGGTACACATTGAAAATTAAAGGAGGAATTTTCTTAAGGTGGATGAATTATAATATCCCAAATTTTGGCCAATGACTAAATTGTAAATTTTGAAAGTTTAGGGGATTAAAGTATAAAGTTTGGAAAAGTTTAGGGACTAAAGTGTACATTTCCCCAACAAGTAATTTTATTCAGTATAAGAGTGAATCGGATCAAAATAGGTACCTTGATATCGGTTTTAAGAATTAAGATGCAAAAAAAGGTACCGAATTTGGATCGAATAAAATTGTTAAGCGTGCTCAGCCAGAGAAATACAAGGATGGGTGACCTTCGGGAAGGTCCCATAAAAGTGTATCTAATCGATATTTTGGACTCAGTAAAAGTAAAGAATATTCGTATGGATTATTGATAAAGGATTTCTAAGAGAAATTTTATTGTATGGAGATTTTCGATAATTATCAGAATAGTAGACTGAGTTAGGAAAATTCAGCCTAAGTTCTGGGAAAGGAATTTTTTATGAGATAATAGAGTTTATTTCCCGAATATGGAAATATGGAATTTTGGGAATAAATCCGATAGTTTAGAAAAGGTAAAATCGCAGT
Source organism: Hibiscus mutabilis (assembly GCA_019671005.1). Taxonomy (NCBI): domain Eukaryota; kingdom Viridiplantae; phylum Streptophyta; class Magnoliopsida; order Malvales; family Malvaceae; genus Hibiscus; species Hibiscus mutabilis. Next base: position 10,634,962 of record CM033744.1, read on the forward strand.
AGAAGTATTTTATAGATATCGGGAGATCGGGTTAAATCGAAATTTCAGAGGTTGTTCCATAAGCCAAGGAAGAGTTATAAAATAATATTTAAGGAATAGTGACCGGTTGGGAATGAACTATTTTAGTTGGATTGTAATGGAATTACATTTTTGAATTAAACTAGTAAATAAAAATTATTTAGAGGGCAAATTGGTCATTTAGCCCTAATGGCATTTTTGAGATATTTAAAAAGTTAGGATGAAAATTTTGGAAGAAGAAAATGGAAGATTAAATCTTAGCCCTTGATTAATGATAAGATCAATCTCAACCGTTGGATTAAATGGACATTTTAGTAATTTCACTATTTAAATGAATTTAAAATTCATTTATATTTACAAGTGGCATAATTGTAGAGATTGAATGTTAAAGAACCAAAAGGATGAAGACTACTCTTCATCTTCTTCATTTAAAAAATAAATGGGGAAAGGGAGAGAAAATTTTCAAGTTCGATTTGATCCTCGAAACTCGATTTTCAGGTAATCTCTTAAACTACAAAGTTGTTCTACTCTTCAAGCTCTATCTTTTGGTGTAAATAATTCATGGAAAACATGCTTCATTGATGAGAATTTTGCATGATAAGAAATAAGGGTTTATGGAAAAAGTTTGGGGCTTTTGGAATTTTATGATTTCATGATGAAATTCAAGTTGAAATCAAGATAGTATAATGTTAAAATCATGTTATTGAGTTGAGATTTAAACCCTACATATTTTAGTTTGTATAAAGATGATTAGGGTTTATGGATTCAAGTTTGTTTTAGGGTTTGTGATGTTGGATAAATGATCTAGTAAGCTTGAATTTGTTATTTGGAAACAAAACCCTAAATTAAAGGTATAAGGACCGTTTCAAAAATTCTAAAAGTTAGAGGACTAATCTGATTTTTATGATTTGAAGTGTATTTATGTTATTATTGATGTTGGAGATGTGAAATTGAAGTTAGAATGCAAAACCGATGTTAAATTGAGTTAGTGACCATTTTGACAAATTGTCAAAGTTAAGTGACCAATTCAAAAATGAGGTTTTAGAGAAGGAATAAATCTGGTTTTAGTTGAAATAATAGAATTCAAGTAGTAATGTTGATTTGAGGACTAATTTGCAAAGTTAAGAAGCTTGAATCCTTATCTTTACATTTTTAGTGACTATTTTAGAAAGAACAAAAAATTTGAGGGTATTATTTTGAATAATTATTTGATGAAGAAAGTGATACATTAGTGGTTTGAATCAAGTAAAGGGACAAAATTGACAAATAGCAAAGTAAGGAGAAATTAGTATAAAGTTTAAGGTTATTTATGGAAGTTGTGTAGGAAAACTGGATTTGGTAGTAAGTTTGAAAATTCACCATAAATTCTACAAAAATGGTTAGATGGTGAATTTTATATCAATGTAAAGATTTATTCGTCTATTTCGTTTAAAACAAACGGTGATTTATTTTGATTCATATATCAAAATATATGAATTTTTAAGTGATGAAAGGTCAGAAAACAGAATAGCAGTCTGTTCCGAAATTCAATACTGGAATTCAACTTTAAATTTTTTTCATAAATCATACAAAATTGAATCTAGATTATTAGTTTATATGGTTGAAAAGCTTATCGAATCTAGTTTTGTTTCCAACAAACGGAAACTGATTTCGAGTTATGAGTTAAAAGATATTAGTTTTTAATCGAATGAAGGTTAGAAAAATTACAGAACAGTTTCTGTCAGGACATCCCGGTAAAACGGGAGTTTGATGAATTTTCATAATTTTTGTAGATTTTATTAAATTATGTGGCTTATACTGTTAGAACCGTTATCAAATTTAGTTTCTATGGTATAAAGGAGATTAAGATTCAATATGTATTCTGCCTTGTAGAATTAAATCTTTGATGGTAGTGCAAGTTGACAAAAAATGGAAATTGAGACAATTTGTGTCTAATGTTGGTTAGCAAACTTGGAGGAATTATTTGAAGATCAAAATGGTCATTAAGGACCAAAAATGAGTTTGTGAACAGTATAAGGAAGGAAATAAATTTATGGAAAATTTTATGTTGAATGATTAAATAGCTTAATTGAAATATTGTTAGAAGTGAATCTAACAAATGTTTATTTATATTCATATGATAAATGAAGTTGGATCCGAATCAAAAGAAGGTTCGAGGTACTATTAAAGGAAAGGATCAATAGAGCTTAGTGAGGCATATTAATAAATGGCCAAGGTGAGTGCATTTATATGCTTTAAATAGCAATTGGGAAGACCAGGGAATAGTCGACCTTAATTTAAAAATAGTATTGCCTTATAAATATATATATATATATATGTTGAGCTAATGCATGTTGCAATAAAGGTAGATTAAATGAAATATGAAGTATGAATTATTATTCTGAGAAATAATGATGATCTACGTTTTCCATGACTATTTATGATGAAGAATGAAACATGAAATTTCTATTTATATGATTAATTATGATGTTGAGTTGATGATGAAAGAAATGCCCAAGTATTGTGTATGAGAGTCCATGGTATAGTTAGCATGCCATAGAGTCTTTAGCAGCTGCACCCTCATGTTCATGTTATTAAACAGATATTGTGACAAAATGATTATGTCACATGCACCCTGGGGATCCACGCCCACTGTGCTCGAGTGCATTGTCGAGGTGCTTCATGTTTATGGGGAGCAAAGAGCGTCCCCGAGTACGTACTCATCTTCATGTTCACGTTAGACACTACGGTGTCATTTCAAGATGACTCGTGTACCTAGATCTCATATAGCGTACTTTGGACAATGATAACAGAATCATGTCACGTAAATGAATCATGTCATGTAAACAAATCATGTTACGTATATGAATCATGTAATGAATATGAACCATGCCATGAATACAGAACATGCCATGTATATGAATTAAATCACGTATATGAATCATGACATGTATACAAATTATGTTACATATATGAATTATGCCATGCATATTAATTAAGCCATGTACGCGTATCATGTTATGTATATGAATTAAGGCATGTACATAAATGATGTCACGTATATGAATCATGCCACGTATATGAGTAATGACACGTATATGGATTCTTCCATGTATATAATTCATGCCATATATATATGAATTATGTCATGTATGTGAATTATGTCATTTATATATAAATCATGTCATGCATGTGAATTAGGCCATGTGTATGAAATATGCCATGTATGTGAACTATGCCATGTATATGATTTACTTGATAGTGATTGAGTATTAGAAACTAGACTAAGTTAGAAAAATTATGACTTGCACATGAATATTGGCTGACTAAATGTAACACCCCAATAGTTGTTTAGTGACCAAATAGTAAAGATTTGAAAGTTGGTGGTTTTAGTTCGGTGACTAAAATGTAAGATTTTAAAATTTAGGGGCTAAAGTGAAAAGTTGAGAAAGGTTCAAGGACCAACATGGTAATTTTCCCAATATTTGTTTTTATTCTATAAATTAATAGATCACCTAAGGTTGTGGATCGAATATAAAAATTATGGTTTGATCTGATGTTTCTATTATTAGAAAATTACAGTTGAAGTTTAAAATGGAATTCGGGTAATCATATGAACTCAGAATGTTGTAAAATTTTGAAGGGAGTTTTAAGATGACCCGAGGAATGTGAAATTATGTTTTTGAATCGTTTTTAATTAATTTAGATTCGGTTCTATTTAGTAATTTGTGTAGGTGATGGAATGACATTTTTGTAGATATGTTATTTCATTAATGGCAATTTAGTCATTTCACTTATACTTTTGAATATAAAATGATTATTGAAGATGATAAGGATGAGGTGTTGTCTTTCTATTGGTTATAATTCAAGGGCAAATTAGTCATTTGACTATTTTGGAGATTTTTTTTATAATTAGCCAAATAAAAAGACATTTGGCATCAAATTAAAGAAAGAAAAAATTTGAAAATTTTGCTCATCTTTCTCCCAAGGTGTCGAGTTCTCCAACCCTAGGTAAGAGAAATTTTTGGTTCAATTTTAAGCTTGATTGGATTGGTTTTTGGGTTGAGACATGAAATAAGAAATTAATCTCTATGAAATTCTCTTTCTTTTGGTACCATTTCTATGCGGTTTTCATGTCTCTAAGTTGAATTTTGAAATATAGGGTGGATGAAGGACATATTGAAATCTTGTGTTTTATGATTCTATCAAGTTGGATATGGTGTTGTAGTGTTATTTTTATGCTTATAGTGATGGAAATGTTAAGATTTAAAGTATGAATAATTTTTGGTGAAGTTGGAAAATTAGGGGAAATTATGTCAAAATTTATTTTGATGAGGGAAGTGATTTGAAATGACGTTTTAAATGTTTGGTTGAAGTTGGAATGTTGAAAACTTGAGTGATGGACTATTATGTCAATTATAGAAAATTAAAAGGTTGAAGTGTAGGAATTTTTTTTTAATGTTGGTTATGAAGAATTATGTATTTTACATGCTTTAAAGTGTTGTTTGAAGCAAAAATCCCATGTTGAAGTGTAGGGACCATTTCGGCAATTATCTAAATTATTGGGGAAATTTTTGTAAAATATTAATTTAAAGTATTTAGGTTGAGTATTATCACGTAAGCTTTATTTTAATGTTTGTATTGTTGAACATGGGATTGAATTGTGAAAATTCAAAATGTGGGGTGATTGAGTATAAGTGAAAGAAATGAGAATTTCTAGGAAGTTATGAAGTGAAAGGGTAGATTGAATTGAAGAAAGTATTGATATGTTGTTAGTACATTAAAGGAATTTTTATGAAATTTTCTCCTATTAATGTACTTAGTGGATTGATAATCTAACATATACATTTAATTGTATGTGTTATGGTTGGATGAATACAAGTAGCTGAACAAGTTCGAGATCGAAATCAGTTGAAAGATAAAGAGAAGGTCCCAGAGTAAACATAATTTGGTTCAAGTATTTACTGAGGCATATAAGGTGAGTGCATTTATATGTTTCGAAATATATTTTAATAGACCTTTAAGAATTCTATTTACTTGATTTTATTGAAATAATAACATGGTTTTTGTATAAGTTATAAGGCGTTTTACAGACAAAGGAAAAAAGGTTAGTACATGATAGGGTATGAACTGCCCTATTATATTTTATTTTGACAAGTTATTATTGAGTATGGTGATATATGAATCATTTAAAAAAAGATAAACTACAAGTTAATGATATAGATTTATTGCCCAAGTTTATGATATAGAGTTACAGTATAGTGGCATGCCATTAGAGGTCTACCAGTCTGGGACTTGTAGCTACACACCGATCTTCAGATCTATATGTTTACCGACACTTTATGTGCCTATATGTTTTGGCACTTTATGTATCTACAAGTTATCGTCACTTCAATGACTAGTACTCAAAGAGTACTGACCTTGCATACTTCAGTATCTCTTTATACAATTCTTGGGCTAATTATAAAGTTAATGTATATGAAATTAACCATTTCTCATGGTATAAGAAAGGTTTAAAATGAACTTGCCTAACCATGTTCTTATTTATTTCAATATTTACTTTTACGACTACCTAATGCCTCACTATGTTATACTTAGCGTGTGTGTTTTGTTTGTACACACGTAGGTTGATAAGGCACGGTGGTAAGCAACAATAGCTCGAATTATTTTGCGGACGAGCGCATACTACAGGTTATCATAGTATCATTTTGTCATCCTATATGGTATTTTGATTAGTTACATGTATAAAGTAAAACTCTTGTATTTTGTATAAACCTAGCTCTAATATCTCTAAAGATGGTGATGTTTTAGTTGAAGCATGATTTAGTAATGTTATTAGGTAATTTGTAGTGATATAGAAATAGTTTTGTAGACTTATAATCGAAATAGGTAAAAATGGTATTAAAATTTTGCACTGGGTAGTTTGAAAATTCACTATAAATTCTACCGGTTGAGTTAAATGATGAATTTTACATATATGAACTAGAAATTGAGTCTATTTTATTTTAAAAAACGGTGACTGATTTTGAGGTCTGTACTAAAAGTTATGAATTTTTATTCAACGTAAGGTTAGAAAAACTGGATAGCAGAATTTTGGAAAACTTATATTGTGACGAGACTTTGAGAATTTTTATAAATTTTTGTAGATTTTATTAATTTTTGTGGAATATACCGTTAGAATAGTGTTTGAATTTAGTTTTTATCGGTATAAATAGATTTGAATTCCAATTTCTAGATTGTCCGGTAGAAACAAAAATGTGGAAAATGGTACATAATACTATTTTACTAGAAGCAAAAATTGAAACGTTTTTCAGTAATGTTTTATAACATTACCGACTCGTATTTGGAAATGAATACGGGAAGGCGTGTTACACTAAAATGCTTGCATTACATTGAAAATGGCATTGCATTTTTCTATAATGATGGATTAGGCCATGTGTATGAAATATGCCATGTATGTGAACTATGCCATGTATGTGAACTATGCCATGTATATGATTTACTTGATAATGATGGAGTATTGGAAAGTAGACTAAGTTAGAAAAATTATGACTTGCACATGAATATTGACTGACTAAAATGCTTGCATTACATTGAAAATGGCATTGCATTTCTCTATAATATATGATATGATACATTGCTCGACATGGCAAGCTTGATGGAATACCAGGTACGAATTATTGTTTGCATAAATGATGATGCATTATGCATACATGAAATATGGACAGTGACAAGATTAAAATGAAACAAAATACACCCTGGGGATCCAAGCCCATAGTGTCAAGTGCACTAACAAGGTGTTTAACATAAGGAGTAAAGAACGTCCTTATATGAGGAGCAAATAGCGTCCTCTCGAGTACTTACTCTATATGGCACTACGGTGCAGATAGGCTACGAAGTTTCCATGGGCCTCTAGCCAGACACGATGATAATAATAACAAGATGATACATGATTCAGATGTTACATGTTACTTACTTGTTACATATGTTACATGATTACATGATACATGAATAAGAAGTTACATGTCACATGACCGAGAAGCACATGACATACATAATAGAAAGGTGACATGATATATGATAGAATACATGTTATGCAAATGGTGGCATAAAGAAAGCATGTCCATGATAGAGAATATATTATGCAATAATAACATGATTTACTTGATAGTTATGATACATGACATATGTACATTGTGGTATACTTGCCATGTTATAGAGAAAACGAAATGCACTTTTATATATGACATACTGTATTACATTATTTCATGTTTTTAAAATAAATAAGTTTAACTACCTCACTAGGTTCGTACTTAACGTGTGATTGTTTCACACGTAGGTCAAGTTGGAGCACTTGAAGAGGAGTCAAGCATGTTGTTCAAGCTACAATCTGTAGAACATCGATAAGACATTCTAATTTATGAAAATCTCTAGTGGGCATGTAAACTATTTACTTACTGATAGTATATGATGCATTAAATTGAATTATAAAGATAGTTAATAATTAGCTAGACGATGAATCGTATATGGATAAAAAAATTAAGATTAACTTTCAGTAGCATGTTTAAGTAACATCTATAATGTATATTCAACTACGAGTATACATTATGGGTGTTACAGAGGAAGAGGCAATATTTGGCTGCCAAGGCGAGTTGCTAGGGTTGATAAAAGGTGTTTAAATACCTTTCTCAATTGGGTAATTCACAAGATAAGGGTCCTTAATTTTTCCAGCTTTATAGAAAGTTCACAAAACATCATATTTAATGCAAACTAGCCATTGAAAGCTAAGTTTTGCCCAATTAAATCAATAATTCAAATTAGGGTTTCAAATCTAAAATTCCCAAATGTTAGGGTTTCCAATTAAGGATTTCAAAATTAGGGGTTTTCCAAATTTGAGGTAATTTTGGGGTGTTACAAACTCTCATAGGATTAATTGAACAAATTTGGGACATTGGTCAAGCTTTAGACGTTGGACTTGCGCCATGCAATTTGTTGCATGTGAACATATTTAAGTGAAAAGGGAACATTTTAATTTACTTGAAGCTACATGTTTTAATTATTATTACATTTTAGTTAGTTTATTTGTTGCTACATATTTCTTATATTTTGTGGTCACATTTGCATGTTCCTATATTTATCCACATTAAGCTTGGAAGAAAGATTTTGGGGAAGCCACATGCATACTGACGAAGAGGTGGGAATATCCAAGGCATTAGATCCATACATTCATTCACCAAAAACCATTCATTCATCCTTTGATGCATGCATGTAAGACAAGGATGAGTTGTTTGGAAGTTTCTTGCACTTGGAGAATGCAATTGGAAATCAAAGATACATTCATGCCTTTCACCTCCCAAAACAAGTGCATTGGATGTCACATATGAAGATTCATGGATCATGCACCTTGCTTTATTTCATTCACTTATGTATCCATTCATATGTCTTAGCTTTAACCTATAAATAGTGGCTTATTTCACTTTTGTAATCACAACTTTGATTTTAATAGAATTTGAGATTGTTTTCTTCCTTTATTCTTAACTGAATTCCAAGTGACTTATCAAGAGTATCTCGTGGCACCATCTCATTTCTTTCTAACTTATCACTATCCTTAATTTGGTGTTCATCTAATTTTGATATCGTTGTTTTCTAACTCTAAATAGATAAGTTGGTCACGATCATATTACCTTGTTATTAATTATGAAAATCGTATAATTTTAGGGTCAATATTAAACAATAATATTGGTCCTCTCTAGGTTCCACTTAACTGATTCCAAGCCTATCTTCCTTTTAAAAGGAAAACCAAAACATAACACTAATGAGCCTTTTTTGCGTTCATTTGCTGATCTAAAGAAAGGCTAGAAGGCTACATTCGATACGATGTTCTAACTTTTCAACTTTCCGACAACCGATCATTTCTTTCAGCGGACACTCGACTTCCCTCCAGTGGGAGCTTTCTTTATCTCTCTCTATTTTAATACGCCTCATAATTATTGCATAATTATTGCTGGTAATGAATGATGTGACCCCTCGTTTCTATCTAGTTGTTTATACTTGCGTTAGTGTTAGATATCATGGTGACGTTAGATTTTCCAGAATATCCATCTTTCAAAATGGGCTCTAATTTTGGTTAAATTGGGGGATAATCCAATCCCAAACTATATTTTGGAATATAGGGTACCCACCTATATTTTGCAACCTACGATATGAACCACCGGCAGAACGCCATTTGCAAATGGCAATGTCCATTGATTATCCATTTGGCTGGAAGAAGCCAGCCTTGGCTCAGGCCTGACCGGTGCAGTAGCGCTGCAAGCTGGGGGCCAGCTTTGGCAGAACTCCATGTGAAAATGGCGTTGTACTATAGCTACAGGCATGCACCAGCTTTCACGTGAAAGCTGGGGTCAGTCCATTTATTTTTTTGTATATATATATATATATATATATATATATGACATAGAGAAGAGGATTGTATAAGATTTGATAAAAATTGAGAGAGTTTGAAGATATATTCGAAGAAGGTAAAAATTTAAAGTACATTTGTTTGTAGATCTTCTCAATTTCTTAGAAGTAATTTGTTTTTTAATTAATTGATTGTTTTTTAAAATTAGAGGGGTTTGTAGATTTTTTGTGTGATTGAAGATATATTCGAATAATAATTATTTTTTGTTGAAGGATTTAGAGCAAATTTTTTTGGTTTCTCGTCGAATCCGGTAAGTTTTTATATTTATTAAATTTTAATAAGTTAATTATTTTTTAATAGTTATTATTTTTGTTACATATATGTAGTTTAGTTTTTGTATTTACAAATTTTAATAAGAAAATTTTAATCTATGCTTATGACTATTTTTTTCTCGATATGTAGTTAGAATGAGCTCATCAACCTATTGTGACACTGAAATCGTAGTTGGTCGTTGGAGCAAATTGCTTGATGATTTCAGTGAGGATGAAGAAAATATTGTGCCTATTACTGAAGATGATGACGTTCATTTACTCGATGCTGATGATGTTGAGGTTGTTATGACAAGTGCGACTAAGGGTAATGGTCTGGATGTTGAAGATGATGTTTGGGCCGCGATTGTCGCTAGGCTTGGTTTGGGAAATGATCAACCTGTTTGGGGTTATGTTGAATCGGAGCCCGAGCAACCGAAACCCATTTATCCAGCTTATAAACCTCCAGCCCGCATGTATGAGGTAGACTATGCTGCAATGCAAGATCCGAAACATGAAGCCCGCATATTTGGTTCTTCATCATCTTCCAACTATGGGGAATTGGTACTCAAGGTTCAATTCAAAACAAAAGAAGATACCCTATTGCTAGTTAAGGAGTACTACATCAAACAACATACGATATCATGTGTTGCTGAGTCTGATAGGCATACCTATTGCACAAGGTGTATTAATTGGAAGAGAAAATGTACTTGGAGGATAAGAATTTTATGCCAGCAGAGGAGCAGATATGGGAGGTGACACGGTTCAATGAGCAGCACACATGTTCAAATAAATCAACTAGGATATATTCCATCTTACTACAAGGCCTGGATGGCAAAGCAAAAGGCGATGATGCAGGTGTATGAAGATTGGGATAAATCGTATAATGAGCTACCAGCTCTTATACGAGCAATGCAAATATTCATCCAGAAACCATTATAGAGTACGAAACAATGGCGGTGTGCACCTTACGAGGCAAACTAATTCTTGGTAAAAGGATATTCAGTAAGTTATTATAGGCATGCAAGGCGAGCATTGAAGGGTTCACATTCTACAAGCGCATGATGGAGACAGTCATATATTACTTGTGGCTATTGCACAAGATGGAGACAGTAATATATGTTGGAAAAATGTGAGAAAAATGGTAACTTTGAGCCATATTTCGAATGGGTAAAGGTGGAGATTCGAATAATGATTTTATTGGATCTTATTCTACTCCATGAGACCTTTACAACAGTATCTCATATGCTCAAAATGGTTGAGAGATGATGAGAAATTTATGCTCAAAGTACGGTACTTGTGAATTGAATAAGGAAGTAAGAACCCCCTATCCCACATTGATGGGATAAATTGAATATGAAGTGTTTATATACACTTACCCACTTGGTGGTCATTGAATGACTTGAATGGAAAATGTGCCTTGCGCGCAGGCGCAGGGGTGTGTGGATTAAAGCTCATTGAACCCATTTGGGTTGGGGCACACCTGCACTACATGGGGACGCGAATGTCCAGACCTGTCAGGCCCTTTGTGGACCTGCAAATATTTTACCCACTTCAAATATTTTTTTCCTTATTATTGGCATATCTTTTTTGAATATTCTGAATTTAAAAGGATAATTTATGGTTTCCTTTAAATTCATATATTAAAAGATAATAAGTGTAGTTCACGGGAATATTTTGTTTTAATATAGTATTAACAGATTGTCACTGATTTTATACGGTTAAATGGTTAATGACCATTAATTCAGAATACTATAATTTCCACATTTTACCTAGCCACTCCCCTATAAATAGCATACCATTCATTTGATTTCAGCACAATGAAAGCCAAAGAACTTTTCTATAGTTTTACTCTGTGGGTTTTTCAAAAGTTTTTTTCGATGGTAGGCGAAGGAAAGAGCAAGTTTGTGATCTCCACGGTAATGCAACTGTGGCTGATCATCTGCTGTTATATCTTGGGAGACAGACGACCAACGAACTCGAGTACCAGAGGAGTAGCCGAAAATCTGTCTTAAGGAAACTGCGTTCGTGTAGGCCTCAACATTCTTTATTTCGGTTTACATTACATATGTTGTATCGTTCTTTTAATTTTGTACTGTTCGTTTCAATAATAATATTTATTTATTGTTTAATTCTTGGATTAATGCATTTTTTCTAACAATCCTAAGACAGATTTGTTTAAATTTGAATACAAGACGAACATCAAACTAGTTCGAAATCCTGTCGTACATGTATAAATCGTTCACTGCAGAGAGCCTTTGCGGGAATATGATTTATGTTTCCCAACGTGATTTTGAATTAGCTTTCTAAGCTTATATGGGAACATAATTTACTGACATATTTATTTGAATTATTTTCTAGCAAAACATGGCAAAATTAGTGGCGATGATGTGAGAAGATTGAGTGCCCACCAACTATAACCTTATTCAAAATGGTTATATTCGTTGTTGAAATAGAAATTTTGGTATAAGACATTCCATTGAGGATGATGGCAAATCACATATCGTCATAACACCATGATTATTAAGGTAATATTCCTTAAGAATTTAAAGCTTTAATGGTTTATATTAATACATTGTTTTATGGTATTATTAAGGCAATTCTTAAATATTCCTTAAATTTTTGCCTTTAATATCAACTATTAAATATGGCATGAATATTTCTCTTCTTACTAATTATTTTCTTTTGAGAAATTTATAGTAATGAACATGATACTCAGGCAAAATCGTGATTTGTTTGGAAACAAAGATCTTGTAAATAATTCGTTTCAGGAATTAATTCTTGGCGTTTTACCTGGTTTACTTGATCTTCCAAACAAGAATCAATGGAATTAAAATCAAAGGATTAAATCCTTTTGATTTCTGTTTGTTAAAAAAAATTAAGTTGGATTGATATCTCTGTTGTTTAACAGAAGATATAATGGAAATAAAATACTAAATTTATTTCTTTGTTAAAATCTTGCGTTGATTATAATTTGGTAAGGAAAATAAAGCATTGAATTTATTTTCAAGAAATCAAGTATAATTCTATTTTGGAAATAAATCGTTGAATTTATTTCTGGAAATAACATTGCTTACTAAATTCAAAGCATTAATTGCGACTGAGGTCTCGAATCAAAGCACAGAAGAACTTTGTTCGCTATTGTAGCGATGTCCATGTTCGCTAAAAAATATCAGTTTCGAAGTGTTTGTGGTTTTTCGGATATAAAAATGTTTATTCTGTGGGGGTTTTAGAAACCCGTGTTTTATTTAAGAAAATGGAGTCGCCATCGGCCACTTAGGTAGGCCGGACACCCTAAAACCAGAGATTTGAAGACTATTGGGTTCGGGAGTCAGTTACGGATGGGGAAGGATTAGCACCCCCACACCGCCCAAAATTGGTACTTTAATGATTACCGCTTTATTAATATTAAACTTTTCGGATTAAAGTGACGATTAATTTAAATTTTGGTTATAAGTGCGAGTAGATTTTAAAGGCCCCGTTACCCGAGAGTAAACGCCTAACCACCATCACTACGCCTGATACTGGCCCCGTTTACGCTCGGATAAAAGGGCACCGCATTGACAAAAATATATATCCGTTATGCAAACTTAGTGAGCAAAGATAAAACGTACCATTTACGTTAACATGGCGCTAAAAGATAAAACATGCATTTCATAATAGTAAACAAAAGGGTAACAAATTACATCAACCAAAAAAACCTAGTATATCATAATAAAAGAAAACAAACTAAGCATGAACCTATGGAAAAGAAAGAAACATACTTCAAAATGAATTAATTATATGCATCACCTATTTTAAAATAAATAAATAAAAAAGTATGCATGACATAGATAGTATATGAAATTAAACTAATATATCAAGGCAACATGCTAACACATATATAGACTTAATACTTAACACACGACATAATATACATGCTTAAATTAAAAACATGGCATTAATATGTACCAAAAAATCATCCATTTTTAACATAAAACTTAAAAACGAAAATAAAACATTCTGGAATATATATACATGGTAAGTACTTAATTAATTTGATCACTAAATGAAATGCGTGTATGCAGCATGAACAAACAAACTAAATGGTACATTAGCATGATAATACACATATTATGAAAACGTAAATAAATGCATGTAACATGCCTACCGAAATAAAAGAAGAACCATATAAACAAGATGTACAAAAAGCCGGATATAACACATAACATAGACGTATATATGACCCGAACAAAATAAATTAAAAAGCAAGAAAACATGGTGTAACGAATAAATACACATGATGAAAACATAAAATAGACATGTAACGATACAAACATATATATATAAAGACCTGAAATGTAACGTGGCAATATACATATCAAGAGCAAAACATAACATTAAATTAGACAAAGGGACTGAAATGAGAAAAAACAGAATTAGAAAACCAAATTTAAGTGAACAAAAAACCTATTTTAGGGATTTAATTACAGCCTAAAATTAACTTATAAGCATTAGAGTTGTAATAAACCCAAGGGGGAAGCTTGAAGTGAAAAATTTCAAAACGCGGTGGGACTTGGAGCATAATTTCACCATTTACACGCTGATTTGGGTTAATCTAGGGATGAAATTGAAATATTTTAAAGGATAAAAGGGACCAGACTTGGGAGTAGACCAAGGGGCAAGCTCAGTTTGAAAAGATCAGAAACGCGGGAGTCCTTATGAGGGGATTAATCCATTTTTAAAATAAAAGGCTCTATAAATGAGACCCATCAGACCCAAATTTGGCCATTTGCCATAAAAAAATCGGTTTAAAAAAAAATCTCTGCCTTTATTATTTTCTCTTAAACTGAAACCCCAAACCCTCCGGCCGCCGTCTACTCCACCATCGGCCACCGTATCTTAAACCCAAAAATGAAACGCTTTTCACTTTAGAAGCCAAATATCCTTCTGGATTTCAAAAAACTAGCACACTCTACCTTAGATCTAGAAAAAAAACCAGAGGCCATTTTGAAAAACAAACCCTAAAACTACTTCCCCTTTCACCCGCTCACCTTATTTGACTCAAGAGCCCGATGGCTTGTTGCCGGTGAAAGGGGTTCTAACGGAAAAGGTAAACCTACATCTCCTCTGTGTATTGTACTATTTAATGTTTTTTAGCACGCATGAGAAGCTAAAAATGATGTATACCTTTTCGGATCTTTTTTGTTCAAAAATAAACGAGTAGATAGGATTTTTTGTATTTCTGAAAACTAATTTTTTTACACTTTTGTTGGTTTACATATATGCCTGATCTCTGATCGTTTTTGGTAGAAAATAACATATAGAAATACATGTTTTTGGCTCAATCTTGTACTGACAGTCCTTGGTTTCTTGTTTTTGCACGCCCCTGCACGGTGGTTGGAGCCGGTGGTACGACAGCGTGGTAGTGGTGATCATATGGTCAGAGCATCCCTTGGCCGTTGGATCAGATCTGATCCAACGACCGGGGTGATTTGAATATGGGCGACCAAGATTCGATCTGAGGAAAGACGAGACTGCCTAGGATCTTGACATGTGGCGTACGATGATCTGAAAGGTCTAGAGCGTGCGAGCCACGCGCCCGTGGAAGACAGCTGAGCAGCGAGTGGTGTTACGCGCATCAGATGGAAGGTCACCTTGGCTTGATCACAGCCGTTGGATCTGGATTTGATCCGTCGGCTTTGGGTTGGCTGCGCACAGATAATAATAAAATAGGGTCAGGGTTAGATATATTTTTAGGGTTTTTATTTATTAAGGGCTTTGGCCGGTTGGGCCTATGCAAATGTAATTTGGGTTTTATGTAATTTGGACTTGGACTATCAATAATATTTTTTGTTTTCTTTTTTCTTAGTACCTTATATTATAATAATAATACGTATATATACATACACATGCGCACACATACATGCAACATACGAACCCACATGCGAACATTAATTAATATAATATACTATATACATGCATATATAATAACACACATGATAATCATGAATATCCACACACATTATACGTACAAACCATGCACTCGTAAGGAATGTAAATACATACGTGACACACATACACCATATTACTTACTAATGCATATACATGGCTTATAGTATATATGCACACATCACACACCCTATACGTACACTAATCATGCATATATAGTAAGCATATAATGTAATATGTATACGTGCAATAATAATTCCCCATTAATTATTATACTAATATATTAACAATATTTACAAACCGGATAAAAATGAGTGATTACAGTTGCCTCTCTTTGCTTGTTCTTGTGAAACAAGAACAAAGCAAAGACCGAAAGTACTCATTTTTATCCGACTTCCCTGCTCACGACTTCGGAATCACGTGTTCTTCTGGAACTCTCCGCTTTTCCTAGGCCGAATCTTTAGGCTCGTAAGTTCTCCCTATATAGAACTTCTTCACCTTTGGTGCTTTTTTGAGATTATGGAGTTAGGGCTCTTCCTATATGGAGCCTTTCACTGGGGGTTTGAAAACGTAGGCTTCTCCTTTATATAACCTTTGTCTTCGATTGTTCTTTCCTCTTTTTCATTTTCTTCTTTTTTCCCGTTTCTTCTTTTTCCTTCTTTCTCTGTTCTTTTTCCTTTTTCTTTTTCTCTTTTTCTTCTTTTTCTACTTTTTCCTTTTTCTTTTCTCTTTCTCTCTTCCTTTTCTGCTTTTTCCTTTTTTCATGTTCTTTTTCTTTTTCTCTTATTTTTCTCTATTTTTTTATTCTCTTTTTCTCTTCTCTCTCTTTTCTTTCTTTTTCTTTCCCTTTTTCCTTCTTTTTCTTTTTCCCTTTTTTACGAGGCTGTTGACATTTTTGGACCTACGCTACTAAGGCTGCCGTATCATGCCCGAAGGACTTATCACCATGCTCAAAAGACTTACTGGTGGCCTGAAGGAATTAACATCGTGCCCGAAGGACTTACCGATGACCCGAAGGATTTAACATCTAGGCCTCATGCCGCGATGGCTGCCGATCTTTTTGGACTCACGCTACTAATGCTGCCGTATCATGCCCGAAGGACTTATCACCATACTCGAAAGACTTATTGGTGGCCTGAAGGACTTAACATCGTGCCCGAAGGGCTTACCGATGACCCGAAGGATTTAACGTCTAGGCCTCACACTGCTATGGCTGCCGATCTTTCTGGACTCACGCTACTAATGTTGTCACATCATGCCCGAATGACTTACTGATTGCCCGAAGAACTTATCACCATGCACGAAAGACTTATTGGTGGCCCGAAGGACTTACCAATGACCCGAAGGATTTAACGTCTGGGCCTCACGCCGCTATGGCTGCCGATCTTTCTTTTCTTTAGTTTCTTTTTATTTTTAGACATGTTTTAAAATCCTATGCCTTGAAAAGTCATTCTTCGGATTTCTCTATTTTCTTTCTTTTTACAGCATGCTCAATTTTGATCTTTATTTCTGTCAATTTTTGTTAAATGAGTACTCACTCTCGTTCTTTTGCACGAGCACTTGCCTTTTTTCCTCGGGGTCTCTGCCCGCTTCGCAAACAAGCTCTATATCATGCATGTGCAGAGATTTATACTATTCTTCCCGCTCTGCATTGCCCCACTCAATCATGAGCTCAGCTACCTTCCAACTCATTTGACCCAATATTCGGAGTACTTGTTAGTTTCGTCATCGGGATGAGCAAAATGCTTTTATATTCTGAACTTAACCTCAATTTCTTGTTGCCTCTTGACGGGAACCATTTCTCGATCTCTGTGCTTTAATTCTTTAGAGGCTCGATGTTTGCTTTTTACCGTCCCCCATACTTTGTAAGCTCATTCTTGTCCTGTTTCATCCTTCATTTTCTTGAACCAACCAAGGCATCATGGCTGAAACCCGCTTCTTGTTCTTGAGCCGTCTGACACCTATGCTCTTGTCCCATCTTCATTCTATGCATTGTGGGGTTGTTTCTGGTTAGGTGCTCCAATAATATCTGCAACCTTGTGTTCTGGATCTTGTCTCTGAAGTAATACATGAAAATCTTTGTTGCTTTAGCTTGTCAATTTGTTGATTGTCATTCCACTGAAGGGTATCATTTAGATTAACATACAGGATCTTGAAAACACAACATAGGAGCTCTGGATATCAAGTGCAAGAGCGGCTTAGATTCAACCACTCAGTAATTCAAGGATGTGAAGTCTTCCCTGGTGACTCGGTTCATCCTCATGATTACCGCGTTGCTGCAGAATACTACTCTTTCTTAATTCTCATTATCTACTCCGCCCCCAAAAAGGGTGGGCTTGTATGACCACTCGAGCGTAGAAATATTACTCTAAGAATAGAGTTCTAGGTGGTGCGAGATTTAATTTTACCTATGCTATCGTTTATTTTTCTCCCTTTTCTTTTCTCTTCATTTCTCCTCATTTTCTTTTTCTCTTTTTTTCTTTTTCTTTCTTTCTTTTCTTTTTTCGCTTTTATCATTATTTGAGGAAATCAATTCGTCACAGTCCTTTGTCTTGAGGGCAACGATGGGGCAAACAACATTGCCCCAAGTTACTCGGTATAGTCATGATTTGAAAATATTACCATCACTCGTGAAGCTAAGGTTTCTTGAATTGGATGATGTATCTCCACTTTATCGCTTCAGCGGAGTGCCCCAAAATTCCCACACTCTTATCCGAACAAGCCTATTACCAGGTTTCGAACATAGGAGTACTTTTTGTTATTCTTTTCTCTTTCTTTTTTCTTTTTCTTTTTCTTCAATTCTTCCCTTTTTAATTATTTTACTACCTAGAAGATTATGCCTAGAGTTTCAATTTCAAGCAACTCTACATGGTTGACATTCGGAGCTCTTTCGTCCTTGAACATCATCGAAAGAGTAGTAATCTTGCTTTGCTGACTAGAGTCTGGTAGGGAATATCACACCTCATCGTTGTCACAACATCTATCAATGTCACATCTTGCAATTGATATCCAGTGTCCTACAACGGCGAGAAATTATACGTCTATGTGCTTTCAAGAACATTATATGTTAAGCGAAATGTGTTCTTCATTGGAATAAAAATCAACAAACATGCCCCTTCGCAAAAGATCTTTACCACACGTGGGCTACAGGTGGTAAAGTTGATTCCTTGTACTACTTTAGGGAAGTCTTTTAATGTAGAGATATCTCTGGCTTCTTCAGCACTATGCAGACTTGCCCCTCATCCTTGGTCCTCCACTGCTGGATCAGCTCTTGTGTTAGGGTTCCATCATTGATCAGCTTCTTGATTTCTTCCAATAAAGGTCTACATTTTCTGGTGGGATGCCCCAGTGCCCCCATATGGAATTCGCATGTGCTATTCGAGTCAAAACTATGGGCAGACGGATCAGGTACAATCTTTATCGGCCTAGGAGCAAGATAGTGACCCCTACCAAATGAGGCCAAATGTCTGAGATAGATGTTCCAAACATTTCCAAATTTGAGCTCGTCCGAGGAATTTTCCTTGATGACCCCGATGTGTCAGTCTGTCTTCTTCTTTTACGGCCACGCGAACCCTGGAGATGACACTCATTTACCTCTCCGTCTTTATCTATCTTATCTTCGATTCGGTCCTTAGACTTAGACCCTAATTTTCCTTCTTTAATTTTATATTCTATCCTCTCTCCAATCGTCATGAAATCTTCGAATCCATTTCTCGATTTCTCCAACATCACATCGAAGAAATGAGAGGGAAGTGTTGCATGGAACAAGGGAGTCAACTCTTCTTTCGCCATAGGAGGCTGGACTTGGGTCGCCAAACATCGCCACCTTAGTGCATATTCCCTGAAGCTTTCACTTGGTCTCATTTTCTCATTCTGAAGAAACTGACGACAGGGTGTTAAATCTAAAGCATATTTGTATTGACTCAAGAAGGCATTAGCAAGGTCACCCCATGACCTAACTTGGTTTCTGTTCAAACGGTTATACCACACTGCTGCAGGTCCCGTCAGGCTATCATGGAAGTGGTGGATCAACAACTCTTCATTCTTCATGTATCCTTCCATTTTTCTACAGAACATGGTTAAGTGAATCTTCGGGCAGCTGGTTCCGTCATACTGCACAAATCTGGGAACCTTGAAATCAAGAGGAATGACCAGATCAGGGACTAGCCAGAGTTCCCTCGTATTGAAAACATTTATCTTTTCTTTCTTCTTCAACTCTTTCTCGATTCTTTCTTCTAGCTGGTCAAGCCTCGACTCTTTGGTTCGTTCTATTTTCCAACTAATTTTGCCATCGAACCCCAAGTATTAAATGATGAAGTGCCATGCGATGATAAAATTATTAAACAATGCAAAGGACGTGATGCAAATGCAATGCATGAATGCAATAAGGCATTGATTCCGTAAGTGATTTGTCCCTATAGGGCATCTTTCATTCAGACTAAAAGGTTTCATTACATCCGGTATTAGGGGTTTACAGATAGCGGTGAGCCCTGGCACCTATTTTCTTGATCTCATTCAATAGTCTTGTCAGCTTTCCTGTACGGTCCAACGCTGGATCCATATTCTAGCTTATCAGCGCTGATGCATCGGCTAAGTCTGCTACCTGTTGAGCTACTTGTCGGGCTTGAGTCATAATGATCTTCATGTCTCGGTCTTTTTCCTGTATTGTTTGCTCAGCTTTTTGTAGCTTGACGGTTACCGCCTCAGCACAGATCTCGCTGGTACGTAAAGAAGTCTCGAGCCTCGCTATCTGTTCTTTGAGTGCTGTGTTTTCTATTTGAAAGGCTTCTGATTCATTCCTTTCCTGCTTCGGACTTGATTTCAAGATATCTTCCATGGCCAGACTGCTTTTCAACTCACTTTGGAGAATGTCGCGTTGGCTCTCAGCTTCTTCCAGCTTCTGTAATAATGATCTGACTTTATTCTTACTATTCTTGCATTTCTACTTCCAGCGCTCTAAATCGTTCCTCAACCAAATCATACCATTAATCCACTCTTCAGCAATGTCACCCAGACCGACAATCTTGAATTCAAAGTGCAGCTTTTGGTACTCATCTTGTACACTCTTCAGTTTCATGCTCAGATTGTGCCTCTCATGTTCGAGCTGGCCGTACTTGCGTGCAAGTTCATCTTCTGAGACGCTTTTATTCTTGACTCCTAAATTTATCCCGCTTGAGTGACCCACTTCTGTGTTACCCGAACCTTGGGCTGGGTATTGACCCTCATTCGACTTTGCCCCTCGGGCAACGGCTGGCTCGCTGTAGAATCGAGGTTGTCCGCCTTCGAAACCCAAAACTCCATTCTGATAAGATCTTGAACTCTGTCCTTCAGGGCCCTACAATTTTCAGTGTGATGATTCGAATCGCCTATGTGGTAGCTGCACCAGACACGACTGTTGTAACCCTTCAGATAAGGAGGTTTCCTTGGTACAAACTTCACTGGCATGATAAGGCTCCTTTCGGCAAGCAACGGAAGTAACTCTGTGTATCTCATGGGTATAGGATAATTCCTTCTGATGTCATTGGATTCTCGAACTTCCCCTGGTCTTGTCTTTGTTCCCTTTGTATCTACCCCAGATATGCTGCTTGTCTGCTTCTTGAGATTGATCACAAAGGGATTCGATTTGTCGTATTTAACGGTGTTGTCTATCTCGACATTCTGACCATTTTGTTCCACATTCTGATCCTCGATCGAATATTTTCTGAGTTCGACATGCTGCTTGCCTTTCATCATAGCATTCATATGGTCCATCATCTCGGACATCTTCTTCTTTAGTTCTTGTATTTCATATTGTTTGTTACCAGAACTGACACTGCTTGCTGAATCTTTTCTGGAGTCCTTGAATGATTCTTCTTCGGCTGTCCCCGGCCTAGTCTCGGGATGGAACTCTGGAACTGGACCCCCTTCCTTCAGGTCAAAGAACCTTTGCTCCATCATGAACAATCTTCTATTATGGGAGAAACCACTCGGGAATCAATGCCCTGTGTAATGCGAATGCGATGATATGCAAAAGACAAAACAAAAAGGAAAACATGTCAGTACCAGACAAAGATGATAAATACATAATAAAAGGGCAAATTAAATGCGATAAACAAACAAGGCAATGCTATTTACATTCCATCTAAGACACCTAGGTTATCTGCATGGCTCTAACAGGGTGGGTTTCTATGTTTTCTCTACATGCAGTTTTGGTTCTAGGAGGTACCCGAATTGTCCTCGCTGTCCTCTACTAAGAGTAGCAAGGCCCCTGATCATCACCCATTATAGGCTCCTTTCAACCGGGTTCAATTCAGGGGGACCTATTCGCTTATGCCTGCACGAAGGAACGATATCCTTATGAAAGCATAAGGTACTCGAGCCCCAAAGGATACTTGCTAAGGCCTACACGGGAGAACGATATCTCCACGAAAGCATTAGCGTTTTCTCTACTTAAAAGGACGGGTTTATATGCCAAATTTTAAATGCATTAAAATAAACGCGCAATTATAACCAAATATTAATTTAATAGTCACTTTAATCTGGAATATCTAATATTATTAAGCGGTAATTATTTAAAAAGCTTTACTCTCATTTATTTTTGAAAAAACAAAAATGTCCCCAGTGGAGTCGCCATATGTAGCGATGTCCATGTTCGCTAAAAAATATCGGTTTCGAAGTGTTTGTGGTTTTTCGGATATAAAAATGTTTATTCCGTAGGGGTTTTAGAAACCCGTGTTTTATTTAAAAAAATTGAGTCGCCACCGGCCACTTAGGTAGGCTGGACACCCTAAAACTAGAGATTTGAAGACTATTGGGTTCGGGAGTCGGTTACGGATGGGGAGGGATTAGCACCCCCACACCGCCCAAAATTGGTACTTTAATGATTACCGCTTTATTAATATTAAACTTTCCGGATTAAAGTGACGATTAATTTAAAATTTGGTTATAAGTGTGAGTAGATTTTAAAGGCCCTGTTATTTAAGAGTAAACGCCCAACCACCATCACTACGCCTGATACTGGCCCCGTTTACGCTCGGATAAAAGGGTAACTCATTGACAAAAATAGATATCCGTTATGCAAACTTAGTGAGCAAAGATAAAACGTACCATTTACGTTAACATGACGATAAAAGATAAAACATGCATTTCATAGTAGTAAACAAAAGGGTAACAAATTACACCAACCAAGAAAACCTAGTATATCATAATAAAAGAAAACAAACTAAGCATGAAAATGGAAAAAAAAAGAAAAAATTTCAAAATTAATTAATTATATGCATCACCTATTTTAAAATAAATAAATAAAAAGTATGCATGACATAGATAGTATATGAAATTAAAATAATATATCAAGGCAACATGCTAACACATATATAGACTTAATACTTAACACACAACATAATATACATGCTTAAATAAAAAACATGACATTAATATGTAACAAAAAAATCATCCATTTTTAACATAAAACTTAAAAAGAAAATAAAACATGTAAAAATATATATACATAGTAAGTACTTAATTAATTTGATCACTAAATGAAGGCATATTAGCATGACAATACCAGCATGAAAAACAAACAAACTAAATGGTACATTAGCATGATAATACACATATTAAAAAAACATAAATAAATGAGAATAAGCGATCTAACGAAATAAAAAGAAGAAGTAATATAAACAAGATGTACAAAAGCGGAAAATAACACATGGTATAAAACAAAAAATAGAACATTGAACAAAATAAATTAAAACACAAGAAAACATGGTGTATACAATAAATGGTACAGTTCATAAAAATATGATACAATGATACAAACATATATATAAAAAGACCTGAAATGCCATGGCAATATACATATCAAGAGAAACATAACATTAAATTAAAACAAAGGCATACATTGAAAGAAAAAATAAAATAAAGAAACCGAATTTAAGTGAATAAAAAAACCTATTTGGAGGATTTAATTAAAGACTGATATGAAATTATAAGATGATTAGAGTTGTAATAAATGACCAAGGGGAAGCTTGAAGTGAAAAATTTCAAAACGCGGTGGGACTTGGAGCATAATTTCACCATTTAAAATCTGATTTTTGTTTAATCTAGGGATGAAATTGAAATATTTTAAAGGATAAGAGGGAAGGATCAAAATTGCGATTAGACCAAGGGGAGACTCGGTTTGAAAAAAGATAAAACGCGCGAGAGTCCTTAATGGGCAATTAATCCATTTTTAAAATAAAAGGCGCTATAAATGAGACCCATTAGACCCAAATTTGGCCATTTGCCATTTAAAAAATCGGTTGAAAAAATAAACTCTCTTTTCATTTTATTATTTTCTCTTAAACCAAGCTCCCCCAAACCCCCGTTGTCCCAAATGCCCTAAGCCACCGTCGGCCACCGTATCTTAAACCCAAAAATGAAATGCTTTTCACTCTAGAAGCCAAATATCCTTACTCGGATTTCAAAAAACTAGCACACTCTTACCTTAGATCTAAAAAAAAACCCTAGGCTATTTTGAAAAACAAAAACCTAAAACTACTTCCCTTTCACCCACTCACCTTATTTGACTCAAGAACCGTCGGATTGTTGCTTGTCAAAGTGAAAGGGTTCGGTTGACAAAGGTAAACCTACATCTTAGTTGCATTTTGTTATTTAATGTTTTTATCATGCATGAGAAGCTAAAAATGATGTATACCTTTTCGATTTTTTTGTTCAAAAATAAACGAGTAGATAGGTTTTTTTTGTATTTGAAAACCGATTTTTTTATACTTTTTTTGGTTTACATATATGTCCGATTTCCTTTAGTTTTTTTGGTAGAAAATAAATATAGAAATACATGTTTTGGCCCGATCTTGTCTTGTGAGACCTTGGTTTTTGTTTTTTTTGGTGCATCCGCATGGTGGTTGGGTTGGTGTGTGGTACGGAGGCGTGGTAGTGGTGATCATATGGTCAGAGCGTCCCTTGGCCGTTGGATCAGATCTGATCCAACGGCTGGGGTGATTTGAAGATGGGCGACTAGGATTCGATCTGGGGAAAGACGAGACTACCCAGGATCTTGACATGTGGCATACGGTGATCTAAAAGGTCTGGAGCGTGCGAGCCACGCGCTCGTGGAAGACAGCTGAGCAGTGAGTGGTGTCACGCGCATTAGATGGAAGGTCACCTTGGCTTGATCATAGCCGTTGAATCTGGATTTGATCCGACAGCTCTGGGTTGGCTGCGCACAGGTAATAATAAAATGGGGTCAGGGTTAGATATATTTTTAGGGTTTTTATTTATTAAAGGCTTTGGCCGGTTGGGCCTATGCAAATGTAATTTAGGTTTTATGTAATTTGGACTTGGACTATCAATAATAATTTTTTCTTTTTCTTTTTTTCTTGATATGTTTATATTATAATAATAATACGTATATATACATACACATGCGCACACATACATGCAATATACGAACCCACATGCGAACATTAATTAATATAATATACTATATACATGCATATATAATAACACACATGATAATCATGAATATCCACACACATTATACGTACAAACCATGCACTCGTAAGGAATGTAAATACATGCATGACACACATACACCATATTACTTACTAATGCATATACATGGCTTATAGTATACATGCACACATCACACACCCTATACATACACTAATCATGCATATATAGTAAACATATAATGTAATATGTATACATGCAATAATAATTCCCCATTAATTATTATACTAATATATTAATAATATTTACAAACCGGATAAAAATGAGTGATTACAGCTATGTCAAAATTAAATTCTTAAAGCCTAGTCTGATGCATGTTATGAAGTGCACAATGTTTAAAAATGGATAAAGAATTGTGAGGTCGTTGGACCAAAAATGGAAGGTGTCGGTGCTAAGAAATTCTTAGTTACCAAATTCTTAATGATTGATTCCAAATTGTTGTGAATCAAAGGCAGTGATTTTAATTTATCACTCATGTTTGGAATGATTTCAAGAATAGAATCCAAAAATAGATGATTCAAAGACAATATGAGAGTGTCTGTCTAGGATTGGTTCTTTGAAAGATTTGGTATTTAAGCGTGCCTAGTGCATCACCTCTCTTTTCATAAGTTACCTACCTGGTGCACTGGTCATTATTGTTCTTTCTATTAGACCGTGGGAACTTTTGTTTCAGGTTTTAGTTTACTAAATTCTTTACGTCTAACAAAAGTTAGAAATTGTGTCTCTGTTTATGGTTTTAGGTTCTGACTAAATTCCTGAAAATGAACAGATTCATAATATTCTGTTTCTAATTTGTGACTATGTGACACAATGGAAAAACCAGTGAAATTCATTTGAAAGAATTTCAAAATATGTTGCATATTTGACCATGATAAACTTGGTCAAAATATCTGGAAAGGAAGATTCTTCCTATTATTCGAGAGGATAAGGTAAATGTTGTTACCATCTTCAAATATTGCTAAGGCCAACATTGCTAACACAAATATTGCTAGGGCAAACACATTGGAAGTCAAAAATGACTTCAAACCGCTAAGTAGGCGGTATGGTTAGGAAGCTAAATTTCATGGGAAATTCTTCAATTGCCATAAGATAGGGAACACGTCTTCGGACTATAGACTCCCAAACGAGATCAATGTCGTGACAAATTTGGTCATAACAATTGATATGGCATACAATTGTTTGAAGGAAAATTTATTACCTTCATTGATGATAGCACAAACTAATGTTATGTGCATTTTCTTAAAAGCAAAGATGCTATAGAGAAATTATTCTCTATAAGTAGGATGTTGAAACACAAACCTAATAAATTGATTAATTTGGGGAGAAACTCTATGTGAGTAACGTTACAACATCCAAGGGTACAATGATTTGAAGATAAGAATTAAAACTTCAAAATGTGCCTAACATGTGGGGGAAGTTGTTCTATCAACTAATTACCTTTAATAAGGTTCTCAAAATAAAAGTGACAAGACACCATATGAGTTATGGAAGGAAATAAAACCTTCCTACAACTACATAAAAATGTGGGGGTGTCCTACAAAGGTAATGTTCCCATTACCAAAGTAAATGAAAATAAATGGACTATATTTTCATTGAAATGGATATCAATTTCTTGTGTAGAAACAGATTCGCAAGAATGTGATAATGGAAACAAAGAATGACTCATTCTTCGAAAATGTATAATTAGGGAAATTGATCCAAGTTTAATGAAACGAACTTTAAAGACTATCAATGAAAATAGTACATACGTTCAACAAAAGGTTGAAACCAAGATATTGTCATGATGACAAGTAAGTGTGACAAATGATTGTATGTCAACATTAGGATACATGATCATATTTTAAGGACATACTCATTGTTATAAGCAACAATGAAATGGTAAACGTACCAAATGCATGAAAAATATGAGAATGACATTTGATTTTGGGTATCCAAATCTAACAACTATCTGATTTCATATTGACTCAGTCACACTACGTTTAATAAAAGGTTAATAGTAAAATTTTGTCATAAGAGTGTGACAAATGTGTGTATGTCAAAACTGTGATATATGATCATATGTTGATGGCATATAAAGAAATGGTAAATATACCAAAGACTTGTCAAATTCAAGATTGACATAGAAAATATGAGATTGACATATTTGATTCTGGGCATCCAAATCAAGCGGTCACTTGAATGTCTCATATTGACACAGTCACACTACGTGGAAAAAGAAGTTTGGCAAGGATATTCCCGACATAACCAGAAGTCCAATAAATACGAGCCAACATTTGTTCAAAGTGGAATATGCAAGGGTCATAGGCAGTCTAATGTACCCCATGAGCTGCACTAGATCATATATTGCTTTTATTGTGAGCAGTTTAAGCAAGATTCACAAGCAATCCAGGTGAAAACCACTGGAAAGAAATTGTGAAGGTATTAAGATATCTCAGATATACTCAAGAGTATGAATTGCATTATTCCATAAGGATTCTTCGATGCCAGATATCAAAGGCACAAGTGAATATGTTTCACATCAAAGAAAGGAGCTATGTCATAGGATTTCTCAAGACAAACGGTTACAACTAGGTTCATAATGAAATCTGAGTTTTAGCTTTAGACAAGTCTGGAGCAAAAGACGATTGACTTTAAAATGTCTTGGAGGATATTCCTGAATGGCCAACGCATGTCCCAACAATATTCATATATTGAAAACCAAAAATTGGTAGAGCACAAAGCTTTATGTACAACGGTAAGTCGAGATATATGCATCGTCGATATAATATCGTTAGACAACTGATCTCAAATGGAGTTATCAAAGGATAACGTTGCGGACCCGCTTACCAAAGGGTTAAATTGAGATCAAGTTGCGGAAACATCGAAAGGAATGGGACTAAAGCCCATGAAAATTTAAGGCGCTATATGAAGGAAAACCCTACCTAGTTGACTGGAGACCACCTAATTGCATAGACCTGTTTGGACACTGTAAGGGTGCCTATCCCTAAGTTTGTTACTATGATGTAAACAGTGATCAAAAGTGGTCTAGGCTAAGCAAAGCTTTTAATGACCATTGTGTGTTCTGGTGAGCCAAGCAACACAAGTCACCTATGTGAGAGTGAAGTCGGGCCGCCTCAAGGAGACTACTGGGCATAGTTATCTCAAACTCTTGCAGAACCAAGCGATGTCCACGGCCATATGGACATAACCATGAGAACTAAAACTCTTGTCAGAGAGATAGTTGTGTGAAGTGTATCATAGTTTACACAAACAACCGAACAATTCAAGGACATCACGTCTAATAGTTAACTAATAAAGTAAATATATTTTCACAAGAGAAGGTTCAAATGAGGAAACCTACCTATCCGATACAACTATCGAGCGTAGAACCTAGCACCACATCGATTCAAAATATTTTTGATAAAATCATCAATTTCATTCATGTGGGGGATTGTTTGAATAATGTGAGAAAAATGGTAACTTTGAGCCATATTTTGAATGGGTAAAGGTGGAGATTCGAATAATGGTTTTATTGGATCTTATTCTACTCCATGAGACCTTTACAACGATATCTCATATGCACAAAACGATTGAGTGATAAATAAGAAATTGATGCTCAAAATATGGTACTTATGAATTGAATAAGGAAGTGAGAACCTCCAATCCCACATTGGTGGGATATATTGAACGAGAAGTGTTTATATACACTTACCCACTTGGTGGTCATTGAATGACTTGAGTGGAAATTGTGCCTCGGGCACAGGCGCGGGGGGTGAGGATTGAAGCTTGTCAAATCTATTCGGGTTGAGGCGCACCCGCACGACGTGGGCGACACGAATGACTGGACCGGTCGGGCCATTCGTGGACCTGCGGATATTTTACCCACTTTGAATAATTTTTTTCCTTATTATTGGCATATCGTTTTTGAATATTCTGAATTTAAAAGAATAATTTATGGTTTCCTTTAGATTCGGTTATTAAAAAGTAATAAGTGCAAGAATATTCAGTTTTAATATGGTATTAACAGATTGTTACCGATTTAATTCAGTTAAATGGTTAATGACCATTAATTTAGAATATTATAATTTACACATTTAACCTAGCTCACTCCCCTATAAATAGCATGTCATTCCTTTGATTTCAACACAACGAAAACCACATAACTTTTCTATAGTTTTACTTTGTGGGTTTTTCAAAAGTTGTTTTCGGTGATAGGCGAAGGCAAGAGTAAGTTCGTGATCTCCACGGCAGTGCAACTGTGGCTGATCATATGTTGTTGTATCCTGGAAGACAGATGACCAACGAACTCGAGCACTATAGGAGTGGTCAAAAATATATCTTAAGGAAACTGTGTTCGTGCAGGCCTCAACACTCTTCATTTCAGTTTGTGTTACATATATTGTATAGTTCTTTTAATTTTGTACTATTCATTTCAATAATAATATTTATTTATTATTTAATTCTTGGGTTAATTCTTTTTTCTAACAATATTCTCCCAATTGCCTTTGCCATAGTTGAGAAAGAAGAAGTTGCTGGATGGGAATTCTTTTTGAAGCATTTACGCAGCCATGTAGTAAAAGAAGATGGGGTTTGTCTGGTTTCTGATAGAGGGATTGCGTTGTTATTAGTAATTGACAGATAGGAAAGTTTATGGATTCCTCCGCATGTATATTCAACATATTGTGTACGACATATTGCGACAAATGCAAAAACTAATTTTTGAAACAATCAAATCCGAAAAGAGATTTTAGGCGTCGGTAAATTGTTAGTCCTTGTTTATAAAAATTAGTAATTTGTTTATGATATTTCCTTCTTTATTGGATTTAACTAACTATTTTTTTAAATAGGGTATGAACTAGTTCAACCCAAATTCGACATGAGGATAAAAAGGTTGAGGCGGCACGGTGGACATGTATTTAATTTTGCAAATGGTATCCCCGGGGAATGATGGTCACAAGCCTTTGATGAAGGGCGACGTTACAGCCATATGAAAACAAATCTTGTTGAGGCTATAAACTCGGTGCTTAAAGGAACACGCCATCTCTCAATTGCAAGTATTGTGTGGGAGACTTACTTCGGATTAGGTTAAGTTTGGTCCGAGAAAGGGCAAGAAGTTAATGCCCAGATAAATAGCGAAAAAAATTGGTCTCAAACCCTACATGATAGAATGAGCACTCTTCAAGTGGATGCAACCGCTATGAGAGTACGAACATTCAACCCAAGTGTGCAAAATTTATTGTTGAAGCTAAGGTCCGAGGCGAGCAAAGAATTTTTAGTCTAAACCTTTATCGTGGGTGGTGTGATTGTGGTCAATTTTAAGCATTTAGATACCCCTTCTCTTACGCACATGCCGCATGTATGCATATGCATATTCATATGGACCCTTACAAATTTGTGGATCCGTGTTATAACCTGCATATTATTGCAAATATTTACAGATGTCAGTTTAACACAATCCCGAACCAAGATTATTGGCCGATAGAGCTAATATACGAAGAACGGTTACCAAATCCAGAGCTTCGTAGAAAGTTGAAGGGTCAACCGACGTTCACTCGCATTCATACGAATATGGATGACCTAAATGAAAGAGAGGGGGTAGTTCAAGTTAAGCATTATACTCTTTGCAGGGGACCAAGTCACACCAAAATAAGTGTCCCAACAAATCCAATAATGCCAACTATCGTGTTGGACCATCAACCTAAATTCTGTGTTAATGTAAATTCTTCATGTAGACTTAATATGGCGAAATTGGTCCAATAAATATAATTTTTTTCATTATTTACCCCTACCATCTCTTTAATAACAATTTAACATTCAAAATTAATATCCCTGCACAATTTAAAATATTGAATCGAATCTGTTTTTAATTGAATCAAATCTGTTTTTAATTGAATCGTATCTATTTTTTTTAAATTGAATCGAATCTGTTTTTTAAATTGAATCGAATCTGTTTTTTTAAATTGAATCTAATCTATTTTTTAATTGAAACGAATCTTTTTTAATTGAATCTAATCTTTTTTTTTAAATTGAATCGAATCTGTTTCTTAATTGAATCGAATCTATTTTTTAATTGAATTGAATCTGTTTTTTAAATTGAATCAAAACTGCTTTTTTAATTGAATCGAATCTTTTTTTTCTAAATTGGATGAACTTAAATTGGACGAACTTAAATAGTATTTTCGATTTTTAATTTAGAGGCTCCCTTTTTATTCTAAAATTGTAATACGTATTTTATATATATTAGTTAGATATCCGAAATCGAAAAGAAGGAAGATGTCAAAATAAATCAAAATGATGAATGATGTCAAATGAAATCGAAATGAAGGATTAATTAAATCGAAAGACTAAATAATTCAAAAACCAAAACAAACAAACAATCTTTTCAAATTAAAAATATATTACAAATTAAATTTATTTATTTCCTATTTCTGCTTCCTCTCGGTAATTCATGTCAGTGCAAGGATGATGTTTGTTCGTACCATCTAGAGGGTTGAACCATTCGTCGTGGTTGATTCGGAGTCTGCTCATCTTGAAAAAATTGATCATCCATCGATTGCATAGAATGTGGTGTACCATATATATCTTCTGGATTAAATGATGAGCTACTAATGGTCTTAGTCGACAAAAAAGATGTCATACTACCAACACCCGTGCCTTCTCCAAATACGGATGTTTGAGGATACTGAAATTGTGTCATGCATCCTCCATCATCATTTTAAGCCGATTGAGAAGATAAGTTGTAACCAAATGGTGGTTGTTCCGAAACATGACCAAATGATGGATACTCAAGAAGTCCTGGTTCTTCCCAAGAATTATTGCTTACAGGTATTTGGGGGGGATTGCATCGGCGACAATGAAGAATGTCAACCCGTAGAACAATCTAAGTTTGGTTCGTCTGTTGGTTCTTGTGAGCTCTGACCAAACTTGGATGAAAAGTGTACGTGCTTTGAGCACCGCGGATCTTCAAAGCATTTATATGCAGCTTAGAGAGATACTGAGAATGGTTTTCCATCTTCTGCCTATCGCGTATATTTTTCAGCCCAAGAAGAAATGAATTTGGCTTGCTTAACAATCCAATTCTCATCGAATCTACCTCTAGAAGCAGTATGGATATGTTCACTAACAGGTGGAGTGTAACGCCCCGATTTTGGGTCTAGATGTTTTGGGGTTCGTTTTGAGGGTCCGGTGGACCGATATTAGAGATTCGAGTTGGTTTCGGGATTAAATCGGATTAAATATTTTTGAAGGTGATAAAATTGTGGAAAATATTCTAAAATCATTATTTAATATATTAATGATTTTGGTGAAATCAATTTTGGAAAACGAGTTTTGGAAATTGGACATTTTGGACTAGTGACCAAAATGCAAACTTTGAAAACTATTTTTGGTGATTGTTTTGTAAAGAGTCAAAACTTTGAAATTTTAAGGAGCTAATTGTCCGAAAAGTCTAATATCAGAATTTATCCCTTAATTGGCTATTTTTAAAGTGTTTTGGAAAATATAAATATGTTGGGGATAATTAATTTGATAATTAAAGCTTTTAACAAAAAAAATCACGTAACAACTTTCTCTCAAATATTTTCTCTCAAAGTCTCTCCAGCCAAACATCAATTTCTTCTTCTAAATCTTCAGGTAAATCTTTCTTTTCTTAAATCTTTTATTTTTAAAAGATTTCTTGTTGTTAATTTACCAAAACCTTATTGTTTTAACTTTATTTTCTCATGCAAATCATCCAATTAAGGGAGCAAGCATCCATTAGAGGTAATGTTCGTTCTCCTCTTCTAATGAAAGGTTCTTTACTGAAATGCCCAATTTGTTGACTCTTTACAATTGTTTTCTAATGTGTTTTGATTGTTTAATTAAGGAAAATTGGTTTAAATATGTGTTAATTGATGAGATTCGTGGATCTTCGTAATTGATCTATTTTTCTGGGTTTATGATCAGATTAGATCATGTTTTTGATGTTCAATTGAGTTGATAACTTGGTTTTAACATTGTAATCCCGAAATAAGTTGAATCTCTAATGTTTAAGGTTGTTCGTTAAGGGTTTTGGGAGGTTAATGGAGTTTAATCATCGCTGGAAGTAAAAGGATGTTGTTAAAGAGTTTTTAGATGTTAATTGATGAGGTTTGATGTATCGAATCGTTATATTATGGAAGGGTTAAGTTTTGGAAGTGTTTGAGGATGTTTTCGATAAGTTTCGGATGGTTTGTGTAAAACCTATGTTTGATTTTGATATAACAAATTATCTAATGACTAAATTGAAAAACAAAATAAATTTTTAAGTACTCAAAAGTCTCATAAAATGACAAGAAAAATTTCTTTGAAGTCCAAAACTTAAACCCAAAATTTTCTAAGTGTTTTCAAGCCAAACTACACAATCATGCCCAGGCGTATCGATACACCCCTTGGTATTTCGATACGGAAATTGGCTACTGGTGTAACCCCTCGACCCGGTCTAGACGCCCAACCACATCAAGAAGGCTACATTAGGTTTGCCATAGCAAACCGAAGAGATACAACCAAACCCAATCCATTTTTTTCTTTTTATCCTTTCTAGATGCCAATCGGGCATCAATTTGACATCTAATTGATCACATTTGCAAATTTGGGAGCAAATCGTAAATAAAGAAAATTTTTGTATTAAAACTCATTTTTAAGTTACCAATCTTTAATTAGTCAGATTTCAAACCTTCATCTCAATTTGATCATTCATGCTCATACAATCTCATGGACAAGTTCCGGGGACTAAAATGCAATGAAAGCAAAACTGCCAAGATAAATTATAGAAAACGGCCTTGGGTATCGGTATGTGAGTCACCGTAACGATACGCCAAGACAGGTATCGATACACCATAACGAACTTACCTAACTTTTGAATTTTTTTAACATACGTACCGGTACGCTTACATGGGTATCGGTACACGGGTTTGGATTGAAAAAGTGAAATTCCAGAGGCTAGAGTGTGTACCGATACACCATTGCCCGTATCGATACGCCAAGCCAAAAATGCCCTAGCGTACCGATTCCCCAGACCAGAAAATGTCCAACCCTACCGATATGGTCCCCCGCGTATCGGTACGCCTGGACCTGTAATGCACAAACTGCAGGTTTCTCATTCTAAAAGCATTCTCAAACCATTCTAACATACTCATAACATAACCTAGCATACCAAGCATATCACAATCATTCAGGCTTCACAAATTCAACATCGCAATAAGACATCGTCCAACAAAGAGATTCTATAGTCATGATTCCTAATTTCCATCCAAGCAACATGTCAAAATGGTAAACCAGCATCAAAACAAACATTAAAGGCCATTTACAACCCAAAAGCAACTAAATAAACATGCTCAAACAAGGAGTTCCACAAAAAATCTCCCAAAACAGAATAGGTACCCCATTGCCCTTATTCTTTATAGTCTAAACCAAGACATACTTTGGAAACAAGTCTTGCCAATATCCCCTTGCTTCTTGCTACCTTCCAAGACCTCAATTATCTACATTGATGGACAACAAGAGCGTAACCACACAAGGCTTAGTGAGAAATGCTCCAAACAACCACCATCAATGCATTTAAAACCATTTATTTAACACCATCCTTTAAAAAAAACATCATCATCATCATGCCACTTTTGAAAACGTGCACTTTATATCATTAAAACCAGCATAATAAACCATATGCTACATGTATCATTAATCAACAGCAAATCCCATTGCTAACCATCCACTTAAGCCTTCCTATGCATTACTACCAAATGCAAAGCTTAAGGAGAAACATGTATAAATCACATTATACAACATAAAACATTTCAATGATACATTAACAATTATATTGGCTTACAAGTGATCAGTATCAAGTCCATTAACAAAAGTGTTCATCGGATACATGAATTCAACAAGTGTTAACCCAACACTTCAAGCCATCTCAACCGGAATAGCGATACAATCACAATCGCAATACAATATCAACCGGGCACAATAACAACCGGGTACACTTTCAACCTATAGGGAAACCCATCCTTCTGATCGGTTAGATGCTTAACCCCACTAACATGAGTATTCGGTACCGTTAAACCCCTCTACCGTTAAACCCCACTAACACGTCTTCAACAAGTGTTAACCCAACACTTCAAGGCATCTTAACTGGAATAGCGATACAATCACAATCATGGTACAATAACAACCGGTTACACTTTCAACCCACATGGAAACCTATCCCTCTCATCAGTTAGATGCTTAACCCCACTAACGGGAGTATTCGGTACCGTTAAACCCCTCTACCGTTAGGGTGCTTGGATGGAGTATTCGGTACACAATATAAACCCCTCAACATCCAAGACGACTTATTTTACAGTGCACTAAATCCTATGGCTAGCCAACTATATCCAATAACAATTTTAAAACCACATCACTTGCCAATATAATTAACCATTTAACATTTACCTCACTGTTTTAAACAAGCAATAACCAAAACACTTTTCCAAAGCAACAACCACAAGTATAAACCACATACTTACAAGGATCACTTACCATGTGCATCCTTCAGCATTTCATGCTTAAAACCAGTTTATCAAATACTTTAAAACATGCTTAAACGGTAGGTAACATGTAAATTAAAACAAGTGCATAAAACCATTTCAAATCAGCACGACCAAGAGAGATATCCACTTTATACTTACTTCCGAGTCTAGGTAAGCATTTCAAGCTCTACCATAACTCCCAAAACTCTGTTTCCAAAACATCAGAATACTTTAAACCACGTTTTCACTCACCGATACGCGAAACCTTGATTTACCGACGCGAAATCAAGTATCTGAAGCCTCCAACGCTTCTCCAATTACTTCCGGATCAACCTCCCCTATTTTTACCACAAAACAACAGATGATTAATGCATCATAATGCATTCTAAACACAACAAACACAATCCTCCTCAGACTTCCACAACACCCTCACAATTAACCCTCCACAACAACCGAAATCAAGACCAAAGCACTTCGATTCACAACCCAGTCAACATCTATCAACCTAGCATCATTTCAACACCAAAACACATCTAAAAACAGATCCAAGACAACCTACCACCTCCAGCAACCTAACAACCATAATTACAACACGAAACCTCAAAACTAACAACCTAAACAAATAGAGACTTTTATATTTCGGGATTCCATTGATAAAAATCACTTATCAACATTGTTAAACATCCAAAATATGAGTCAAATCACCATTACATACTAGAAATCAGATTCAATTTGCGAATTAACATATTTTCCCCAAAGATCTCATTAAATCATTAGAAAATCATCAAAATCAAATTAGAAATGCAAAAGCAAGGATCAAATGCTTGGGAATTTCAATAAAGAACCATACAATAAAGGAGATCTCAGACTTTACCCTTATTGTGAAGTTTCTCCCTCAATTGATTTCTGAAAAGCTAAGAAATCACAAGATTAATGTGAGATTTTGTATAAACAATCTTTGTAAAACAATTTGGAACAATAAAATCAAATTAGAAACCACCCCACCTCCGAAAATTTGATGAAATCTGAGTGTTTGGCTGAGGAGAGAATAGAGAGAAAAAGTTGAGAGAAAATGACGTGATGTTTGTTTAAGAAAAGATAAGCACCTTTTTAACAAAATCCACTTTAATTATTAATTAAAGTACATGTTTAAATTAATTAAATTAAGGGGTAAACCTTCAGAAACAAATTGGAAAAATAGCTCCTTAAAGATTCTAAGTATTTGACCCTTTTCATTTTAGTCACTAGAAAAGCACAGTTTTCAAAACTTTCATTTTGGTCACTAACCAAAATGTCCACCTTCCAAAACTAATTTTTCAAAATTGATTCCACCATTATTAAATATATAATTAATAATGATTTTTAAACATTTTTCCATAATTTTCCAACACCGAAAATATACGATCCCGAAACTGACTCAAATCTCTACTCTAGTCCACCAAACCGGCTAATAACCCACTAAACTGCTAAGCCCTAAAACTGGGGTGTTACAAATCTCCCCCACTTAAGAAATTTCGTCCTTGAAATTTACCTGGAGGAAACAGGTGCAGAAACTGCTTCACCATATCTGACTTGCGTTCCCACGTGGCTTCCTCACCTTAACCAGCTCGACTGTTTTGCCACGAAGCACCTTACTGCTGGTATCAAGAATCTCTACTGGTTCCTCATCATAAGATAGGTCTGGTCTCAACTCGATCTCTTCCACCGGCATGATATGCGATGGATCTGACCTATACCCCGCAACATCGAAACGTGGAACACATCATGAATCTTTCCCAACTCTGGAGGTAACCTCAAACAGTATGCAACAGAACCCACACGCTTGATGACCTCGTATGGTCCAATGAACCTCGGGCTAAGCTTCTTTTTTCGCCCAAAATGCAACACCTTTTTCCAGGGCGACACTTTCAAAAATACTTTATCACTCACAGTGTACTCTATATCCCTACGCTTCAAATCCGTATAGGATTTCTGGTGATCTGCAGCCGCTTTTAAGCGCTCACATATCAACTTTACCTTTTCGGTCGTGCCTTTCAAGACATTGGGCATAGACACAAACTTTTCCCCCGCTTCTGCCCAACACACGGGCGTACGACACTTCTTGCCATACAACGCCTCATAAGGGGCCATCTGTATGCTAGCATGATAACTGTTATTGTAAGCAAACTCCACCAGTGGCAACTGCATCTCCCAAGTTCCCTGGTACTCAATAACACAACACCTTAGCATATCCTCGAGAACCTGAATCAGTCGCTCCGACTGGCCATCCGACTGAGGGTGGTACGAGGTACTGAAACTCAACCGGTTTCCCAAATCACGATGTAAACTCACCAAAAACCTTGCGGTGAACTGCGGATCCCTATCTGAAACTATAGATTTGGGCACCCTGTGCAAACGCACTATCTCAGAGATATACAACTCAGCCAATCGGTCCAAGGTATCCGTAGTATGCACTGGAAAAAAATGCATACACTTCGTAAACCGATCTACGATCACCTAGATGGAATCCTTTTTGGCCGGCGTCAAAGGCAGCCTAGACACAAAATCCATGGTGATTCTTTCCCACTTCTATTATGGTATCTTCAACGGTTGCAACAACCTGGAAGGAAATTGATGCCCAGCCTTTATCCGCTGACAAACCATTCACCGAGCTACAAAATCAGCCACACCCCTCTTCAATCCAACCCAATAGTACTCCTCCTTCAACCCTCGATACATCTTAGTACTACCAGGATGCATAGCAAAAGGACTAGCATGTGCCTCAGTCAAAATAGTATGCCTCAACTCTTCGTCCTTGGGCACCACTATTCGACCTCTGAAACACAACACCCCATCATCGTTGAAATGAAAATCCATAGGATTTCCATCCTTGATGTCTTCCACATGAGATACCAAACTCCCATCACACGGTTTCTTCTCCTTAATCTTCTGCGACAAGGACGGCTTCACTTGCAACTCAGCCAACAAACCTCCGTCATTCGTCACACTCAATCTAGCAAACATGGCTCTCAACTCCACAGCCGCTTTCCTACTCAAAATATCTGCTACAACATTGGCTTTCCCCGGATGATACTCAATGGTCAGATCATAATCCTTAAGCAACTCCAACCATCTACGTTGCCTAAGATTCAGCTCCTTCTACGACATCAGATATTTCAAGCTCTTATGATCCGTGTAAACCATACATTTCTCACCATACAGATAATGCCTCCAGATCTTCAAGGCTAAAACTATCGCTGCAAGCTCAAGATCGTGAGTAGGATAGTTACATTCATGCACCTTCAACTGCCTAGATGTATACGCCACTACCTTACCCTCCTACATCAACACGCAACCAAGCCCAACATACGACGCATCACTATAAACAACATACTCCTTCCCCGATTCTGGTTGAACCAAAATTGGAGCTCGCATCAAGGCTTCCTTCAGCCTTTCGAAAGCTCGCTGCCTACCCTCCGTCCACTCAAACTTAACATTCTTCTGTAGCAACTTTGTTAGCGGAGCTGCCACACTAGAGAAACCTTCCACAAACCTCCGGTAATAACCTGCCAAACCGAGGAAACTCCTAACTTCCGTCATAGACTTGGGCTCCTTCTAACCTATTACAGCCTTAACCTTATGTGGATCGACACGAATTCCTTCGACCGACACAACATGCCCAAGAAACACAACTTTCTTAAGCCAAAACTCACATTTGCTTAACTTAGCATACAACTGATTCTCTATCAGTTTCTGAAACACAATTCGCAAATGGCTATCATGATCCTCCTTGGTACGAGAGTACACCAGGATATCATCGATAAACACCACCACAAACTGATCCAAAAACTCATGAAACACACGGTTCATCATGTCCATAAAAGCAGCCGGAGCATTGGTCAAACCAAACGGCATCACAAGAAATTTGTAATGACCGTATCTTGTACAGAAAGCTGTTCTGGGCACATCCATCTCCTTCACCCTTAACTGATAGTACCTTGACCTCAGATCTATCTTGGAAAATACTGAAGCTCCCCTGAACTGATCAAACAAATCATCAATCAGCGGTAAGGGATACTTGTTCTTTATTGTCAACTTATTTAGCTGCCGGTAATCTATACACATCCGTAACGTACCATCTTTCTTCTTAACAAACAACACTGGCGCTCCCCACGGTGAAATACTGGGTCTAATAAAGCCCCGATCCAACAACTCCTGCAACTGCATCTTCAACTCCTTCAATTCTTTCGGAGCCATATGGTACGGAGCAATCGGTACTGGTACAGTGCCCAAAAAAACCTCGATGCCAAACTCTACCTCATGGTTAGGTGGCAACCCTGGCAATTCCTCCGGAAAAACACCCGAAAACTCATATATGGTGCGAACATCCTACACTCTCAACTCCATTGATCCAGGATTCATAACACAAGCCAAATAAGCCTGACATCCCGACCAATATTCATCTTGCCTCCAAAGCCAAAACAACACTAGAAAAAAACTTGGCATTTTTGCCAACAACCACCACCTCATAATCATCCGACAACCTCAAAGATATCCGCTTAGTCTCAAAATCCACCACAACCCGATGTTTGGTCAACCAATCCATACCCAAGATCACATCAAAACCATGGAATGGTAGCTCCATCAAGTCTACGACAAACACATGTCCCTGAACCCTTAGCAAACACCTACGATAGAACCTCCTAACCACGACCATCACTCTAAGAGAACTAGTCACTCTAACTCCCACATTAAGAATTTCAACAGATATATTAAGCAACTCAGCATGCTCACTCAAAATGTATGAATGAGTAGATCCAGAATCAACCAACGAATTCAATGACAAAGACTAAAGGGTAAAAGTACCTGCAATCACATCGGAGTCATTGCGACCCTCACATGCGCATACACCCTAGCAGGTCCACCTTCCTCAGGCTGGATAACAACAGTATGAGCCACAATCTTTTGTCCCCCATCTCGATGCTGAAACGGTCTGTGACCACAACCCCACTGTAGAACAACAACAGATGCAGCACCCTACCCACCTCGAGCCAACAACGGACAATTACGCCCCTGGTGGTCTCCTGACCCACAACTCCAAAAAACATTAGCCACCACAGGCGCAGGAGCCTGACCCTCCCTGGCCAACAATGGGCAATCTCGCCTCAAATGGTCTCAGGATCCGTAAACCCAACAAGTTCTATACAAGGCTCTGACCTAGGCTCCCTACCCCTGGACTCCAAGCCCCACAACACCTCCACCTTGCCTCGGCTCCAGATGAAACCTCATGTCATAGTGTCTCTTGCCCTTACCACCGCTATAACCCGAATCAGCAGCTCTCGTACCCGAGCTTAAACCTCATGATCCATAAGCCAAGCCTAAATTCTGCTCCACATCCTTGGCTCGTGAAACCAACACATCAAAATTGGTATAATCTGCAACAAGCATGTATGTCTTAACATCTTGTACAAGCCCATAATAGAAACGATCACATCGAGTACGCTCGTCAGGAACTATCTCGGGTGTATACTGACTCAGCCTCACGAACTACACCTTGTATTCTACAACAGACATACTGCCTTGCACCAAGCCATGAACTATCGCTTCTTCTCATCTTGATATCGGACTCCCAAAAACTTCTTCCCAAAAACCTCACAGAAAAACTCCCAAGTCACATTTCCGGTCGCCATACCCGATATAGTGGTAGTCTACCATGTATAGGCATTACCCTGCAACAGGGAAATAGCACAACCCAACTTACGGGCATCGGTGCACCCCATCTGGCACAATATCCTCTCAGTACTGGCCAACCAACCCTCAGAAGCCTCAGGTGACAACCCTCGGAGCTCAACTCAGCCCAAACTACGAAAGACGCTCAAGCGGCAAACCTTTCCCATCAACCAGTGGTGCTGGCACATGAAAACCCGCAATTGTTGCCTGAAACTCACCGGTCATGGCCTGTATCAACGGTGCCATATCACCCATCCCTGGCCCAGCCAGCACAGGTGGTACTTGCTACATTCCCTCATGTGGATTAGGTGCGGGCGGTGGCAACCCTTCAGGAGGTACAACTTCTCCTTCATCATCCTGCCTAGCGGCAATAGCAATCGCACTAGATCGCAACTCTCTCCTCGATCCCATCATGCTAAAATATATCTAAGGCACGATAATCATTTCAAAACAAAACAGTCAGGCCAGTCTCAAGCAAGGATTCCAAGACTTTCATTTCAAAAATCAAAACTTTCCAGACTATAATAATAAGGCAATGGGTACCCCAAAACATCCCCAACATAGCATACGACCACCAACATTCATATATCAATCACCGTGCATAACAATCAGCGTACATATAACAATCACCATGCAAATCAAACATGGAAACAACATAGCAACCTCCCAAACAAACCAAACCTAGCTCTAATACCACCAAATGTATCCCCCTCGACCCGATCTAGACGCCCAACCACATTAAGAAGGCTACATTAGGTTTGTCGTACCAAACCGAAGAGATAAAACCAAAATAGTCCATTTTTTTCTTTTTATCCTTTCTAGATGCCAATTATTAACCCTACATGTTCATACAAACATTAGGTGCAACCCCAACTCAATCGGGCATCAATTTGACATCCAATTGATCACATTTGCAAATTAGGGACCAAATCGCAAATACAGAAAATTTCTGGATTAAAACTTATTTTTAAGTTACCAATCTTTAATTAGTCGGATTTCAAACCTTCATCTCAAATTTCATCTCAATTTGATCATTCATGCTCATACAATCTCATAGACAAGTTCCGGGGACTAAAATGCAATGAAGCAACATTGCCAAGCTAAATTACAGAAAATGCCCCTGGGTATCGGTACGTGAGTCACCATACCGATACATATAGAATTGTCCTGTACCGATAGACCAAGGCATGTATCAATACGCCATCTTGAACTTATATAACTTTTGAATTTTTTTAACATACGTACTGGTACGCTTACATGGGTATGGGTACACGAATTTGGATTGAAAAAGTGAAATTCCATAGGCTAGAATGTCTACCGATACACCATTGCCCGTATCGATACGCCAAGCCAAAAATGCCCTGGCATACCGATACGCCCTAGCGTGTACCAATTCCCCAGACCAAAAAATGTCCAACCGTACCGATACGGTCCCCCGCGTATCGGTACGCCTAGACCTATAATGTCACAAACTGCAGGTTTCTCATTCTAAAAGCATTCTCAAACCATTCTAACATACTCATAACATAACCCTAGCATACCAAGCATACCACATTCTTTCAGGCTTCACAAATTCAACATTGCAATATGACATCGTCCAACAAATAGATTCTATAGGCATGCTTCCTAATTTCCATCCAAGCAACATGTCAAAATGGTAAACTAGCATCAAAACAAACTTTAAAGGCCATTTACAACCCAAAAGCAACTAAATAAACATGCTCAAACAGGGAGTTCTACAAAACATCTCCCAAAACATAATAGGTACCCCATTGCCCTTTTTCTTTATAGTCTAAACCAAGACATACTTTGGAAACAAGTCTTGCCAAGATCCCCTTGCTTCTTGTTGCCTTATAAGACCTCAATTATCTGCATTGATGGACAACAAGAGCGTAAGCACACAAGGCTTAGTGAGGAATGCTCCAAACAACCACCATCAATGCATTTAAAACCATTTATTTAACACCATCCTTTAAAAAAAAACATCATCATGCCCTTTTTGAAAACATGCACTTTATATCATTAAAACCAGCATAATAAACCATATGCTACATGTATCATTAATCAATAGCAAATCCCATTGCTAATCCTCCACTTAAGCCTTCCCATGCATTACTACCAAATGCAAAGCTTTAAGGAGAAACATGTATAAATCACATTATACAACATAAAACATTTCAGTGATACATTAACAATTATATTGGCTTACAAGTGATCAGTATCAAGTCCATTAACAAAAGTGTTCATCGGATACACGAATTCAACAAGTGTTAACCCAACACTTCAAGCCATCTCAACCAGAATAGCGATACAATCACAATCGCGGTACAATAACAACCAGGCACAATAACAACCGGGTACACTTTCAACCTACAGGGAAACCCGTCCTCCTGATCGGTTAGATGCTTAACCCCACTAACATGAGTATTCGGTACCGTTAAACCCCTCTACCGTTAGGGTACTTGGATGGAGTATTCGGTACACAATATAAACCCCTCAACATCCAAGGCGACTTATTTTACAGTGCACTCAATCCTATGACCGGCCAACTATATCCGATAACAATTTTAAAACCACATCAGTTATCAATATAATTAACCATTTAACATTTACCTCAATGTTTTAAACAAGCATTAACCAAAACACTTTTCCAAAGCAACGGCCATGCTTTAAACCACAAGTATAAACCACATACTTACTAGGATCACTTACCATGTGCATCCTTCAGCATTTCATGCTTAAAACCAGAGTATCAACTACTTTAAAACATGCTTAAACAGTAGGTAACATGTAAATTAAAACAAGTGCATAAAACCATTTCAAACTAGCACGACCGAGAGAGATATCCATATTATACTTACTTCTGAGTCTAGGTAAGCGTTTCAAGCTCTACCATAACTCCCAAAACTCTGTTTCCAAAACATCAAAACGCTTTAAACCACGTTTTCACTCACCGATACGCGAAACCTCGATTCACCGATGCAAAATCAAGTATCTGAAGCCTCCAACGCTTCTCCAATTACTTCCGGATCAGCCTCCCCTATTTTTACCACAAAACAACAGAGGATTAATGAATCATAATGCATTCTAAACACAACAAACACAATCCTCCTCGGACTTCCACAACACCCTCACAATTAACCCTCCACAACAACCAAAATCAAGACCAAAGCACTTCG
The DNA here is from genome assembly GCA_019671005.1 of Hibiscus mutabilis. Classification (NCBI taxonomy): domain Eukaryota; kingdom Viridiplantae; phylum Streptophyta; class Magnoliopsida; order Malvales; family Malvaceae; genus Hibiscus; species Hibiscus mutabilis. Next base: position 10,679,477 of record CM033744.1, read on the forward strand.
ATTCACAACCCATCCAACATCTATCAACCTAGCATCATTTCAACACCAAAACACATCTAAAAAAAGATCCAAGGCAACCTACCACCTCTAGCAACCTAACAACCATAATTACAACACAAAACCTCAAAACTAACAACGTAAACAAATAGAGACTCTTATGTTTTGGGGTTCCATTGATGAAAATCACTTATCAACATTGTTAAACATCCAAAATATGAGTCAAATCACCATTACATACTGGAAATCAGATTCATTTCGCAAATCAACACATTTCCCCAAATATCTCATTAAATCATTAGAAAATCATCAAAATCTTATTAGAAATGCAAAAGCAATGATCAAATGCTTTGGAATTTCAATAAAGAACCATACAATAGAGGAGATCTCAGACCTTACCCCTAATTGTGAAGTTTCTCCCTCAATTGATTTGTGAAAAGCTAAGAAATCACAAGATTAATGTGAGATTGTGTATAAACAATCTTTGTAAAATAATTTGGAACAATAAAATCAAGTTAGAAACCACCTCACCTCTAGAAATTTGATGAAATTTGAGTGTTTGACTGAGTAGAGAATAGAGAGAAAAAGTTGAGAGAAAAATGACGTGATTTTTGTTTAAGAAAAGATAACCACCTTTGTAACAAAATCCACTTTAATTATTAATTAAAGCACATGTTTAAATTAATTAAATTAAGGGAGAAACCTTCAGAAACAAATTGGTAAAATAGCTCCTTAAAGATTCTAAGTATTTGACCCTTTTCACTTTAGTCACTAGAAAATCACAGTTTTCAAAACTTTCATTTTGGTCACTAACCAAAATGTCCTCCTTCCAAAGCTAATTTTTCAAAATTGATTCCACCATTATTAAATATATAATTAATAATGATTTTTAAACATTTTTCCATAATTTTTCCAACACCAAAAATATACGATCCTGAAATAGGCTCGAATCTCTACTCCGGTCCACCAAACTGGCTAATAACCCACTAAACCGCAAAGCCCTAAAACTGGGGTGTTACAACTGGAATTTATTTTTGCAAAGCGTACCGATACGACTTAGCCCGTTTCGATACGACATTCATCTGGGCAAGCGTTTTAAGCTTAGCATTTCGATACGACTCACACTTGTTTTAATACAGTTTAAAATATGGGTTTAAGAAATTTATACTCGTGCCGATACGATACATTATGTTTTGATACGGTTTGAAATCTGGATTTAAGAAATTTCAAAACGTACCGATACGGTTTGTCAATATCTTCAAAGATCTTTGCATTAATTTTTCGATCGTTGCTTGTCAGTTATTGGAATCCTCAAACTTTAAATTTCAGTTAACCCATACCGATACACCCCTAGGCGTACCGATACACTTTTTCATCCAAGATTCCAGTGAGCAAAACTTGTACCGATACGCCCCTAGGCGTACTGATACACTTTTTCATCCAAGATTCCAGTGAGCAAAACTCGTACCGATACGGCCCTTGCCGTTTCGATATGCCCATATTACACTATAACCGTTTTGATACGGCCTCCCGCGTATTGATACGCCTATACACAACGGCTATATTTTTATTATAACACGTATCGATACGGGCCTTCGTGTACTGATACGGTTGTTCACCAGATTGCATTTATTGCGGGAAAGATGGTCCCCAACGGCTCTATTGATGACTTCAACCACCCAAACGGCTAGAATTCAATAAGAGGGTATAAATACAAGTCTCCCATGCAGCAGCAACAACTAATGAAACTCTATTGAACAACATTCAAGTACTCAAGCAAAATCCAACCCTTGTGCTCAAAAAGTCAAATCCTTGTACCCAACTTGTGTAATATTTTGTAATCTTTATTTCAAGTTTGGGGTTTAGTGTTCTTGTAAATTGGGCATATATTTACCTTGTGAGGGCTTTTGTACATTTTCCATTTCTTTCTTTGTATTCAAGAGTGTTTGGTTCAAAGCTTTGGGTAGAAAGCTTGAACTTGTAACGGTTGCATCTTTAGCCTAGAAAAGGGGAAGAATTTCATAGTGAAATTGGTTGAAAATCCTTAGTAGGAAGCTAAGGTAGTGAACGTAGAGCTTGTTAGAAGCTTGAACCACTATAAATCATTGTGTCCTATTGCTTATCTTTTTCCATTAGCTTCCAAACTTTTAAAATTGCCAATTCACCCCCCTCTTGGCCAACACCAATTGAGTGATCATCCTAACAATTTGTATCAGAGCCACACTCAACCAAAGGTCTAACAACCGTTGAGGCGATCCTAGAAGGCGATCCAATCAATCAAACTCAAAGCCATGCATCCACCTCTGGCAACAATTTATACGAGTCTCAATCCATCACCAAACCTCCATACTTCAATGGGGATAACTATCCCTATTAGAAAAACTGTATGAAGTTCATCAAATCACATGACTACCTCCTATGGGATGTAGTGGAAGATGGACCAATAATCCCAATGAAGAGAGAAGGTGATCGGTTAGTTTTGAAGTCCAAGCATGAGATGACCGATGAAGATCGGAAGAAGCTCTAAATCAACGACAAAGCAATGCACATGCTATTTTGTTCTCTTAGACCTGATGAATACTCCAAGATGTCATCGTGCTCAAGTGCCAAAGAAATTTGGGATAAGCTAGAGATCACTTACGAATGCACTAATGAAGTTAAGGAGACCAATATTGTACTTCTTAATTTGAGCTACGAGAATTTAAAGATGGACTCGGACGAAGACATATTTAAAATGTTTGAACGGTTCTCTGTTATTGTAAATGGCCTCAACGGTCTATGAGAAGTCACTCCAGAGGATAAACTAGTTCAGAAACTACTCTGCTCACTTCCCGAGTCTTGGGATGGTAAAATAACAGCCATCATAGAAGCGAAGGATCTCAAGACACTAAAGCTCGATGCTCTCATTGGGTCTCTTCTCACCTATGAGATAATAAAGAAAGGAAAAGAGGAAGAAAAGAAGGAGGAAATGAAGGTCGAGAAGAAGGAAATAGAGAATAAGAATATGGGAATCACTCTCAAAGCTTCACAAGAAGAGAGTGATTCGAGTGAGGAGAAAGACAAAGAATTGGCTATAATAGCCAAACGATTCACTCGGCTCATGAGATCCAACCGAAGAAGGAAATTCAACTGTAGAAGGGATCTTAAGAACAAGAACAAAGAAGAAGAGAAGAATCCGATTGTGTGCTACGAATGCAAGAAGCCGGGACACATCAAAATCGATTGTCCTCAACTCAAGAAGAAAGGCTTCGAAGAAAAAGAAGCACAAGGCCCATGTAGCCACTTGGAGAGATGAAGAGTCTTCAAGTGATGAGGAACAAGAAGTTGCTAACCTTTGTCTCATGGCCTATGAAGAGGATCCTAAGGTAACCTCCAGCTCATCTAATGATCTTGATTATGATAAACTATTTGAAGATTATAATGAGTTGCAAGAGGCTTACGATGAATTAGTTTTGAAATACAAAGAATCACTTTTGAAAAACAAGAAAATATTTCCGATTTGAAAAATCAAAATGATTCTTTGATCAAGACTAATTCGGAACTTGAAGAGAAGGTTAATGATTTACTAGATAATAAAAAATATTTTGAAAAAGAAAATGTTGATCTAAATAACCTTCTTTTCGAGTTAAAAGATCATTACCTCAATGAGGTAAATGATCTCAAAGCTTCCTTGAACAAGGTTGGGAAACCAAGTTTTGAAAAGGGCAATCTTCAAAACCCAACCATGTAAAAAGGAACTTTGGTGGGTATAAACATGGAGGGTACTCAAGGCCCTATTATGGTAAGAAAGTTAGAAGTGTGTGGATTCCTAAGAACGTTATTGCTTCTAACAATGTTAATGAGATTGCTTCTTGGATTCCTAAGGGAACTAAGATTTTGAGAACTACTGTTTATGGACCCAAAAAGATTTGGATACCAAAAATCAAAAATTGATTCCATAAGGCCAAGGCTACAAGTGCAAACTCATGGTACCTTGATAGTGGATGCTCAAGACTCATGACCGGAGACAAGAATCGATTCTTGGAACTAAAGCCAAAGAGTGGAGGAGTAGTAACTTTCGGTGACAACTCCAATGGCCATATTGAAGGAATTAGTTCCATTGGTAATCACTCATCCTTTCTCATTGATAATGTCTTGTATGTCAATGGTCTAAAACACAATCTTTTAAGTATTAGTCAATTATGTGACAAAGGTTTCAATGTTCGTTTTTATTCTAATGGTTGCAAGCTTTTAAACATTGAAACAAATAAAATTGTGCTTTTTGGTCATCGCATAGGAAACATATACATGGTGCGATGACATACATATTTCTCATCATGTTTTATTGCAAATGATGAGCATGATTCATGGTTATGGCATAGAAAATTAGGGCATGCAAGCATGAGTGTTTTAGAAAAATTGGTTTCAAAAGATCTAGTTAGAGGTTTGCCTAAAATATAGTTTTCAAATGATAAAATTTGTGATGCTTGTGCAAAAGGCACACATAAAAGAGTTTCTTTCAAACCTATTAATGATGTTTCAACTAGTAGAGTTTTACAATTGATCCATATGGATCTCTTTGGTCCTATTAGAACTACTAGCTTGGGTAGAAAATCATATGCATATGTTTTAGTTGATGATTACTCTAGATACACATGGGTTTATTCTTAAATACCAAAGATGAGGCTTTAGAAAAATTCATCACATTTTCAAAAATCACTCAAAATGACCTTGGTCAAAATATTTCTCACATTCGAAGTGACCATGGGACCGAATTTCAAAATTTAGGTTTTGAGAATTTTTGTAACTCAAATGGTATTAGCCACAATTTTTCAACTCCTAGAACACCTCAACAAAATGGGGTTGTTGAAAGGAAAAATAGAACTTTAGAGGAAATGGCTAGAACCATGCTTTGCGAAAACAATTTGCCAAAATACTTTTGGGCGAAAGCCACCAATACGGCTTGTTATATCATAAATAGAGTAATGATTAGGCCTATTTTGAAGAAAACTCCTTATGAGATTGTAAAATCCAAAAATCCTAACATTAGCTATTTTCATCCATTTGGTTGTAAATGCATTGTTTTAAACAATGGAAAGGATAATTTAGGCAAATTTGACTCTAAAAGTGATGAAGCTATTTTCTTAGAATATTCTTTAAACTCTAAAGCCTATCAAGTATTTAATAAGAGAACCTTAGTTGTTGAAGAGTCAATACATGTGATTTTCGATGATAACCTCCTTCCGAGGAATGATTCTTGTGATGATGATGATGATGTAGGGATTTTTGAAGCCATTGATGGTGGCAATCATCAAAGGTAAATGAAGTTCCAACCAAAGAGGAAGATGCACAAGATCCATCTCAAAGCCTTGAAAGATATGAGTTTAGAGGAAAAAGAAGTGAGCTACCCAAGAGAGTACAACTATGTCACAGGTGGTGAGATTTTGGGTGATCCATCCAAAGGGGTAATCACTAGAATTTATCTTAAAAATGCATGTAATGTAGCATTTATCTCATGCATAGAGCCTAAGAATGTTAAAGAAGCATTAAATGATGCTTATTGGATAATGGTCATGCAAGAGGAATTAAACTAATTTGAGAGGAGTCAAGTTTGGACATTAGTTGATAGGCCTAGTAATAAATCTACTATAGGAACTAAATGGGTTTATAGAAACAAACTAGATGAGAGTGGTAACATAGTGAGAAACAAGCTTAGACTTGTGCTCAAGGTTACACTCAAGAAGAGGGAATCGATTTTGATGAAACCTATGCTCTCGTAGCTAGAATGGAAGCCATTAGGATGCTTTTAGCATTTGCATGTTATCACAAATTTAAGCTCTTTCAAATGGATGTAAAAAGTGCATTTTTAAATGGTTTTATTAATGAAGAAGTGTATGTAGAACAACCACCCGGTTTTGAAGATCCAAATTACCCAAACCATGTTTTTAAACTTTCTAAAGCTTTATATGGTTTGAAAGAAGCTCTTAGAGCTTGGTATAAAAGATTATCAAGTTTTTTAATTGAAAAAGGTTTTAATAAAGGAAAGGTGGACACTACACTCTTTATTAAAAGAATTGGCAAAGACATTTTAGTAGTTCAAATATACATTGATGATATAATTTTTGGTTCTACTAATGAATTGTTTTGCCAAGATTTTGCTAAGTTGATGCAATGTGAGTTTGAGATGAGCATGATGGGGGAGCTCGCATTCTTCTTAGGGCTCCAAATTAAGCAAAGAAAGGACAGCATCTTCATCAATCAAGCTAAGTACATCAAGGACATGCTCAATAAGTTTAGCTTGGAGAATGTCAAACCTCAAGCCACTCCAATGAGTTCCTCCATAAAGCTTGACAAAGATGAAGGAGGTAAGTGTGTAGATTTAAAGCTTTATCGCTCTATGATTGGATCTTTGCTTTATCTTACCGCAAGTAGATCCGAAATTATGTTTAGTGTTTGCTTGTGTGCTACATTTCAAGCTAGTCCTAGAGAATCACACCTTATAGCCGTTAAGAGAATCTTTAGGTACCTTTGAGATACACCTTGTTTAGGTCTTTGGTATCCTAGAGAATCTTCCTTTAACTTACATGCATTCTCAGATATCAATTATGGGGGTTGTAAGATAGATAGAAAGAGCACATTTGGCACATGTCAATTCCTAGGTAGTATGCTCATATCTTGGCTTTCTAAGAAGCAAAATAGTGTAGCATTATCTACCATCGAAGCCGAATACATATCCGTAGGGAGTTGTTGTGCTCAAGTCCTTTGGATGAAGCAACAACTCTTAGAATATGAAATTGACGTAGGTACCATCCCCATTAGGTGTGACAACACTAGTGCAATTTGTCTCACTAATAATCACATCCAACATTCTAGAACCAAACTCATAGAAATAAGGCATCATTTCATTAGAGATCATGTCTTGAAAAATAATGTATTTCTAGAATATGTAGACACCTTGAACCAATTAGTGGATATTTTTACCAAACCATTAGACAAAGAGCGTTTTTGGTCTCTTAGGAGAGAGTTAGGTTTAACCAACCTCCCTTGACCCTTAGAGCCTCTTTTGGTCTTAAAAATATGCTTAAATTTGTTTGATTGATTGCTTTTGTGATTTTGCTCCTCTATACATATATGCTTGTGCTAGGGGGAGTATGCATCTATTTATGCTCATACATGATGTTCTCATATCATTCGCATGCATTTCGATTTGATTAAAATCAAATTTTTGAGCAACCTGCAGCCAAAACTGACATTTCTGGCACAAGCGTATCGATACGGTGTTACGCGTATCGATACAGGTCATTTACAATCATTTTGGTACAGGTTTACCTGTACCGATACGAGTCGCATATCAAAACATCTGTATAAGTGTTTTGGTACTGGGTTTGATACGCCATATTGGCGTATCGGTACGCATTCACACTGGCAGTTTTAAGGGCTTTAAATGAGGGTTTTTCACTTTAACTCAAATACCAACTTTATTTCAAAGCCCTAACTTGAAAATCCTCTATAAAATCCTCTAAATCCCTCACTTTTTCTCACACCAATCTTCAAAATTCTTGAGGGCTTTTAGTTTTTACATCAAACCCAGGCTAAAATCATCAAGTTTGTGCGTCTAAATCTCTTCATTCATCCTAAATCTCAACTTTGAGGTATAAACCCTAACTTTTTATTTTCAATTTTTGTACATATATATACACTGATTTTGTACTATAATCATAGATTTAGAACCTATATAGTATAGTTTTCAATATTTTTGTAAAAACTTTTTCAAATCTAAAACTTTTTTATTCATATATAAAATTATATTTTTGAAGTTTTCTTTTACCAAAAATTATTTTTATACTTGTATATGTTTTTAAACTATATTGTATAGATTTTTAACAATACCTTGATTATTGGATTACTTTTTGGATTGAATGTATTGATTTATGCATACATCATTTTTGGTTTGATTTTGTTTTCAGATTATGGCCCCTAAGAAACGAGCACGAAAGGACATTTCCTCTAGTTCAAATCCTCCGCGTCCTCATCCCAATCATATTGGTAATAGACCCAATCATACCCACATTTATCAAAATTATTTTAATGAACCTCAATTTCCAGACGCCATGGAAAATTTTAAAGAATATCAAAGTTACAAAATTCGCCCCGAGAGTGTTACTTCAATCATGTTTTTATCCTCTGAACGATTTCAATTCAAATATCTTCATTTAATGTACAATTGGAAAATTATGAGTTTTTTAAGTATACCTGGGATTTTATATAGAAATCTTGTTTTGATCTTCTATTCCAACGCTCGGTGTATTTACAACGAAAAAACAATCTTTGGTCATTGCAATTGAATCTTACTTAATGGGTAAGAAATTTTGAATTGATTCAAGTGTTTTAGCTAATTTCTAGGGTCTTGAGGATACGGGAATAGATGATGAGAGTGAGTTAGGACATGTCCTTAGTGGTTCGGTGACTGTTCTTGATGCCCATGATCGCATATTACACCTCATGATCACTTGGTGGTTTCGTCCATTCGGTAGGAAATACTCTACCATCTGCCAATTCGATGATTTTTGGCTTCGATGCTTTCATGAGGAGAAGCGACCCAACCTTGCTCAGATTATGTTCTCCGAGATTGTCTTTCTTGTCCAACATCCCACACCACCATGGTTACATCCTTCATATATGGCACGGCTTTGAGTTATATCTTTCATAAGATGGGTATTGATTGTTCATATGATCTTTCAGAACCTCTCACGGATCCAATTGATGAGCGTTCTCTACGTCGTGCAAATTTCACCTATTGTAATGGAGAATGGATTCGGAACACCGACCTTCCGGGTGGTGTACAACCCGATCCGGTGGTGGCTCCTCAAGAAGCTCCTATTCTACAAGCTCCGGTGGCCCAACAAAATCATGATGCTCTCATGGCTTTCCTCAAGGAGAAGTTCACATATTTACACACCACCATGGACTTCGGACTTTCCGCGAACGACACTCGCTTCATCCTTGGAGGAAAGGGTGACGGCTATTGAACATCGCCAAAAATCTATGGACATCACTCTTAACGCCTTTCATGGTGAATGGCGTCAATCCCATAGACCTCAAGCCACAAATGATGTTGAGGATAAGGATGAAGACGATGGAATGGACTCTTAGGCATTTTGCATCTCATTGCATATCATATTAGGATTTAAGTTATGCACATTTATTTTATGTTTTTATGAACTCCTATGCTTTGCTTTTTATTTGGTTTATGTTTTTAGGATTTGAGTTAGATTGAATTATGTTGCTTGAACTATGATTTGAAGTTTAATGCTTATGTTGCTTATTTAAATTGCTTGGAGTTATTATTGTTTACACTATTGAATTGATTTTGATCTAACAAAAAGGGGGAGAAGATTTAAAGAGTCAAATTTTTTTAGCCTTAAATTAAAGGGAGTAAATTTTCAAAGTTTTTTTTTTTTATACTTAAAAATTTTTATTTGGTTTTGTTATATCAAAAAGGGGGAGATTGTAAAACCTATGTTTGATTTTGATATAACAAATTATCTAAGGACTAAATTGAAAAATAAAATAAATTTTTAAGTACTCAAAAGTCTCACAAAATGACAAGAAAATTTTCTTTGAAGTCCAAAACTTAAACCCAAAATTTTCTAAGTGTTTTCAAGCCAAACTACACAATCACGCCCAGGCATATCGATACACCCCTTGGTGTTTCGATATGAAAATTGGCTACTGGAATTTATTTTTGCAAAGCGTACCGATACGTCTTAGCCTGTTTCGATACGACATTCATCTAGGCAAGCGTTTTAAGCTTAGTGTTTCAATACAGCTCACACCCGTTTTGATACGGTTTGAAATCTGGGTTTAAGAAATTTATACTCGTAGATTATGTTTCGATACGGTTTGAAATCTGGATTTAAGAAATTTCAAAACGTGCTGATACGTTTAACCCCGTACCAATACGGTTTGTCAAGATCTTCAAAGATCTTTGCTTTAAATTTTTTGATCGTTGCTTGTCAGTTATTGGAATCCTCAAACTTTAAATTTCGGTTAACCCGTACCAATACACTTTTTCATCAAGATTTCAGTGAGCAAAACTCGTACCGATACGACCCTTGTTGTTTTGATACGCCCCTATTTTACACTATAACAATTTCGATACGGCCTCCCACGTATCAATATGCCTATACACAACGGCTATATTTTTGTTGTAACATGTATCGTTACGGGCCTTCGTATACTGATACGGTTGTTCACCAGACTGCATTTATTGCAAGAAAAATGGTCCCCAACGGCTCTATTGATGACTTCAACCACCCAAACGGCTAGAATTCAATAAGAGGGTATAAATACAAGTATCCAATGCAGCAGCAACAACTAATGAAACTCCATTGAACAACATTCAAGTACTCAAGCAAAATCCAACCCTTGTGCTCAAAAAGTCAAATCCTTGTACCCAACTTGTGTAATCTTTTGTAATATTTATTTCAATTTTGGGGTTGAGTGTTCTTGTAAATTGGGAAAATATTTACCTTGTGAGAGCTTTTGTACATTTGCCATTTCTTTCTTTGTATTCAAGAGTGTTTGGTTCAAAGCTTTGGGTAAAAAGCTTGAACTTGTAACGGTTGCCTCCTTATCCTAGAAATGGGGAAGAATTTCATAGTGGAATTGGTTGAAAATCCTTAGTAGAAAGCTAAGGTAGTGGACGTAGGGCTTGTTAGAAGCTTGAACCACTATAAATCATTGTTTCCCATTGCTTATCTTTTTCCATTAGCTTCCAAACTTTTTAAATTGCCAATTCATCCCCCTCTTGGCCAACATCCACATTGATTGATCATTCTAACAGTTTGTGAGTGGGCAACTTGTGAGTGGCGGGAAATTACTGGTAGGCAATGGTTTGAATGCATAATGATGCATTTTTCCTCTGGTTTTATGTGATTAAAATAGGGGATAATCAAGGCAAAGTCACATAACATTGTTCGTTGCTTGCCGGGAGCTCGATTCGCGTTGGCAAGCAAGGCAAGGTGTATCGGTGAGTGAAAACTGGTTTAAATGCCTTTCAAAGGTTTAATAAAGGTTATTGGGAGTTTAGAATAAGCGAAACACTTATCTAAGCTCATAAGTAAGTTTTCCTCCTTTGCTGTTTAATATCGGTTCAGATATGAGCATGAGTACTTCATATTTTGGTCGTAAACATGGTTGGGTTTTATTGCTGTAAATGCATGATTTTGAGTACATATGCAGGGTTTTAAAAGTATAAGAATTGCTATTGAGCAATTGTTTTCATTTCGGTCGGGAATGGTGTTATTGCGTTGGCAATGTGATTTGCATATGTGGGGATTTTGTATAATGTATTGTTAAACAGTGAGTAAATGGTTTTGTAAATGATATATTGGCTATGCTACATGATGAGAAAACATTCGGATATAGTTGGCATGCTATAGGATGAAGTGCACTATAATATGTTAAAAATCGATCATGGTTAAGAGTCCTTGAGGTAAGTGGTCAGCTACTCGGGCTATAATGTTGTCACTTGGGTTGAGCGGTCGATTCCCCTTGTTGATGCTGGTCTTGCAGTCGGCAAGGAGGTTGTATCATGCGGTCGGCATGGTATGGGCTATGGTAGTAGTCGACTATCATGGAAGATTCATGTATCCGATATGTATAGTTAACGGTCGGTTAACCAATGATTAGCGGTCGGTTAATCAAGGATAGCGGTCGGCTATCCGAGGATAGAGGTCATCTATCCGGGGTCATTATAAATGCCAATATATGCAAGTTCATGTGTTGAATCTATTTTATAATGCTTCGGGAATTATGCATGGTAATGTAAATTAATTCTTTGGGTATGCATATGGTCGATATGTATGGTTTTGAATCGAAATCATTGGAATTGCTTAGGTCGTAAGCATGGTTTGAAACAAGTGTTTAGTTTTTAAGGGTTTTATTGCATCATTGTTTAAAGAGCATCCTCATTAAGCAAGTGTGCTTACGCTTTTTTTTTCCTAGCGATGCAGAGCATTAAGGTTTGGGGCAGCAAAGGCAAGGTTTGAAGTGATCCAAGTGCAAGAAACTTTTGAGTATGAACTCGATTTAAGTTTTGGTTAATAAGGCAATGTGTTCGCCATATTTTTGGGATTTGTAATTCTGTTTTCCCATGGTTTTTAAGCATGTTATATACTGGATTGTAAGGCTAATTTGATGTTGAAAAGTTGGTTGATGATCTTTGCTTATAGTTGAGACTAGGTGGTCGCATAGGTATGCATCTAGTTAACCCTTGATGATTGACATGCTTTGATGCTTTGAACATATTGAATTTGGTATTTTGGATATGTGAGTAAGTGGTTTATGTTAGAAAGGTGCATAAATGGGAATATTGGTTGTGTGGTAAAGTGTGATAGGAAACATGCCTATAGAATGTCTTGGATGTATGAATGCCATGTATTGATGTTGATTCTGTGATGCTTTGGTATGGTTTGAACCTTAGTATTGTTGCATAAGTGTTTGAAGCATGTTTAAGTGGTTTGGTTTTCATTAAAGTATGTTTAAACAGCAATTTGGGACATTACAGGTCCAGGCATATCGAAACAGGTGTCCCTGTACATGTACGGCTAGGCCATTTCAGGCATAGCGTTTCGATACGCGCAAGCATTTTTAGGCATAGCATTTCGGTACTCGAGCAAGTATTCCGATACGGTCTTAGGCTTTTTGGCTATGCATTTCGATATGAGAGCAAGTGTTTCGGTACGAGTTTTGGCTACTGGAATCTGGGTTTTAGAAATCGTTAAGGTGTACCAAAACACCTGTACGTGTACTGGTACAACTATAGTTAATTCAGTTATTTGGAATAATTGAAGTTCTATTTTCTTTCATTTTGGTCCCAGAGTTTTGTGAATGCAATTGTATGAGCTTAGATGATCGTAATGACCTAAAATTTGACATGTAAGCATGTAATTGGACTAATTGAGGATTGGTAACCCTAATTTTTGGTAATGGTCCCTCAATTTATCAAATTTACATTTTGTTCCCTAAATTGATTAATTTGCAATTAGATGCCTTTTGGTGATCCGTTTCCTTTTAAATTTCACCCGCTACAAGTATGAGCATGTAGGATTCATAACATGCATATATACAAGATAAAAAGAAAAAATAGACCAATTTTTTTGTAATCTTTCTCCGGTTTACTTCGGCAAATCTAATGTAGTTCTCTCAGTTCGGTCGGGCGTCTAGGTCGGGTCAAACGGGTCACATTTGTTGGTATTAGAGCCAGGTTACAAAAATTTGGGATGTTGTTGTTTGGTTAAATGGTGATGTTTGAATTGCACGGTGATTGTGTATATGTTCGGTGATTGTTTAATATCATGTTGTTTTATGAAATGGGAACACATTGCCTATTATCGAGGTTTTAAAAGGTTTTATAAGGTTGTATTGGATCTTTTGCCTAATGCTAGCCTAAATTAATGTGTTTTGATTCTTTTGTTAGCATGGCTCGACGTGAGATGCATTCGATGGCTAATAATGCCAGGGTTGAGCAGAATAATGAAGTGGAAGAAAATCTCCCTAATGCTTTACCTCCTCCTCCTCCGTTGGTTCCTCCTGTCGATGTTGGGGTGAGTGGTGTACCCTAGGCTCCTATTGTACCAGTATTTGGTGATTTGAATCCGTTAATCCAAGCGATGACCGGAGAGTTTTAGGCAGGGATAGCTAGAGTGCAAGTGTAAGCACTGGTACCTACTATGGTGGGTAATCAAGGGTTACCCTTAGAGCGTCTTTAAAGTTTAAAAGGTGAGGAATTTTAGGGTTTGAGTCCTGAGGTAGCCGAGGGATGGCTAGAAAAGACAATCCGTACTCTAAAACCAGATGGGTTGTAATGATGAGCGCAAGTTGGGTTGCACTATGTCACTACTGCAAGGTGATGCATATCATTGGTGGGTGACTACAGTTACGGGTGTCCTAGAGGCGGACGTGACTTGGGAGTTCTTTCAGAGAGCTTTCAAGAGGAAGTATCTTTGTTCATATTATTTGGATGCGAAGAAGCACAAATTTATATCGCTGTCGCAGGGTGGCATGTCGGTTACCGAGTATGAGGTGAAGTTTGTTTGCTGAGTCAGTATACCCCAGAGTTGGTTCTAGATGATCAACAGAGGTGTGATAGATTTCGCCATGGCCTTGTGAAGGACATTAAGATGTATCTGTTAGCTGCAAATTACATGGATTTTGATGTGTTGGCCAACTGTGCCAAGGATATTGAGCAGTCCTTGGGTACATCAGTTCAGGCTGCGAGTGCGAGCTTGGGTAAGAGAATGGCGATTCTAGCTATTATGAGAGGCATAATACGAGGTTTCAGGACAAGAGACATAGGCCAGATCACGGACGTGGTGGCGGTGTTGTTCAGGGTAATCGGGAGTTCGTATTACAGCTGAGTGTGAGCGTTATGGTAGACATCAAACGGGTGCATGCTGGGGAAATACCCTGAGCTGTTGGATTTGTGGATCTCTTAATCACGTAAAGCGTGATTGTCCTCATAATGTGAAGGATGCGCCAGTTCATGTTGCTACACCAGCTAGGGGCTGAGGCCGTGGCAGGGGTAATTTTTAGAGGCGTGATGAGAGTTGTAGCTCATGCTGCTGCAGTGCGATCGAAGAATGGTAGACCAGCTCAGATCTATACTCATCGTGAGGATCGTATTAACACGGATGTGATCGCAAGTACCTTTACTTTGCAATCTTTATCATTGTTATCTTTGATTGATTCGGGGTCTACTCACTCTTATATCTTGAGTGAACATGCATCTTTGTTGAATGTTGCTGTTGAGATCCTTGATGTTGGTATGTTAGTTACTAGTTCCTTTGGTGAGACGGTTACTATTAAAAGGTTGTATAGACAGTTTCCTTTGGTTGTGCAAGGTCATGAGTTTGCCGCGGATCTGATGAAATTATCATTCTATGGTTTTGATGTGATTTTGGGTATGGATTGGTTGAGCGAGCATAAGATGGTTGTGGATTGTGAGTCCAAAAATATTTCTTTGAAGTTAGCCGATAATTATGAAGTTATGGTGGTTGGTGAGAGTGTGAAATTCTTGTCCAATATTGTCTAGGCTACTCGAGCGGAGAAGATGATCCAAGGTGGTTGCCAAGCTAATTTGGCTATCGTAATGAATCTTGAATTTAAGGGTGTTTGGGTACAGGACATTTGAACTGTTTGTAATTTTTTAGAGGTTTTTCTTGAAGAGTTATCGGGTTTACCACCGGATAGAGAGGTGGAATTCGGTATTGAGACATACGTGGGTATGGCTCTTGTGTCCATTGCTCCTTATAGGATGGCACCGAAGGAATTGAATGAGTTAAAGTCACAGCTTTAGGAGTTGTTGGATCATGGGTTCATTCGACCAAGTATTTCGCCTTGGGGTGCTCCGGTTCTCTTTGTGAAAAAGAATAATGGTACGATGCGTATGTGCATTAATTACCGGCAGTTGAATAAGCTAACAGTGAAGAACAAGTATCCTTTGCCAAGGATTGATGATCTGTTTGATCAGTTTCGCGGGACAGCGGTGTTCTCTAAGATTAATTTGAGATCAGGGTATTACTAGTTCAAGGTTAAGGATGATGATGTGCATAAAACTACTTTTCGTACAAGGTATGGACATTACAAGTTCTTGGTGATGCCTTTTGGTTTGACGAATGCCCCGGCTGCGTTCATGGATATGATGAATAGGGTGTTCCATGAATATCTGGATTATTTCATGGTGGTGTTTATAGATGATATTCTTGTGTACTCTCGTACTAAGGAAGAACGTGATCGGCATTTGCGGATTGTGTTGCAAGTTTTGAAGGATAATTAGTTGTATGCCAAATTGAGCAAGTGTGAGTTTTGGCTTAAGAAAGTGATGTTCCTTGGTCATGTGGTTTTCGCGGAGGGTATTCGTGTTGATCCACAGAATATTGAGGCTATTCTCAATTGGAAGCAACCTAAGTCAGTGTCAGAAGTTCGTAGTTTTCTTGGTTTACCGTCGCTTTGTTAATTAGTTTTCTTGTATTGCGGCACCGTTGACGAAGTTGTTGCAAAAGAATGTCCCTTATGTATGGACGGAGAAGCAACAACATAGTTTTGAGAAGTTAAAGGAAGTTTTGACACATGTTATTGTGTTGATTCAACCTGAATTTGGGAAGGAGTTTGTGGTTTATAGTGATGCATCTTACGTGGGGATAGGTTGTGTACTGATGCAAGATGGTAAGGTTGTAGCCTACGCGTCGAGACGGCTGAAGATTCATGAGAGCAATTATCCAACTCATTATTTAGAGCTTGCGGCTGTGGTGTTTACCTTGAAAATTTGAAGACATTACCTTTACGGAGAAAAGTTTGTGGTTTTCATGGACTATAAGAGTTTGAAGTATTTGATGTCTCGGAAGGATTTGAACCTTAGAAAATGTAGATGGTTGGAGTTGCTTAAGGATTATGACTTGACAATCGAGTATCATCTTGGAAAAGCCAATGTGGTTGCTGATGCGTTGAGTCGTAAGGTTGCGGTGGAGCTTAGAGTTATGTTTGCAAGGTTGAGTGTGACGCGGGAATGTGGGTTATTGGCAGAGTTGCAAGTTAAGCCTACGTTGTCGCAAATGATTAAAGCTAATCAACCGTTTGATGATTCCTTATTGAGCATGTTACGGACATATCAGATGGTAATCCGATGAATTTTCATTTTGATGATGATAAAGTGTTGTGTTTTAAGGGTCGAATAGTGGTGCCGGATGATCCAGAGTTGAGGCACACTATTTTGACGGAGGCACATTCTAGTCCTTTTGCTATGCATCTTGGTAGTGTTAAGATGTATCATGGGTTGAAAGAAGCATACTATTGTGTTGGTTTGAAAAATGATGTGCCTGAGTTTGTTTCTAATTGTATGGTGTATCAGCGGGTCAAGGCTGAACATCAGTTTCCATCCGGGTTGTTACAACCGTTGAGAATTTCGAAATAGAAATGGGAGAGAATCACCATGGATTTTGTGTTAGGGTTGCCCTTGACACCGGCTAAAAAAGATTCTATTTGGGTGATTGTTGATCATTTTACGAAGTATGCATATTTTTTGCCAATGCATACGACGTATACATTGGATAAGTTGGCAAATTTGTACATTGTTGAGATTGTGTGTTTGCACGGGGTACCTAAGTCTATTGTCTCGGATAGAGATCCGAGGTTTACAGTGAGGTTTTGCATGAGTTTGAATCGGGCTTTGGGTACGAGGTTAAACTTCATTACTGCGTATCATCCTCAGTCAGATGGACAATCTAAGCGGGTTATTCAGGTTTTGGAGGATATGTTGAGATGTTGCATTATGGAGTTCCAAGGAAACTGGGAGAAGCATTTACCTTTGGTTGAGTTTGAGTATAACAACAGTTATCAAATGAGTATACAGATGGCACCGTATGAGGTATTGTATGGTCGGAGGTGTCGTACGCCCTTGTGTTGGGTTGAGGTAGGGAAAAGCATGTTTTCTTGCCGGATGTGTTGAAAGACACGTATTAAAAGGTAAAGCTTGTGTGTGATCGCTTGAAAGCGGGTGTGGATCGGCAGAAATCTTACGGGAATTTGAAGCGTATGGAAATTGAATATGCGGTGGGTGATCGCGTTTTCTTGAAAATGTCACCATGGAAGAAGGTGATGTGATTCGGACGAAAAGGGTAAGCTTAGTCTGAGGTTTATTGGACCATATAAGATCGTTGAGCGTATTGGTCCTGTGGCCTATCGGTTGAGGTTGCCTTCCGAGTTTGAGAAAATACATGATGTGTTCCATGTATCTATGTTGCGGAGGTATCGGTCGGATACCTCGCATGTTATGCCGGTGGAGAATATTGAGTTGAGACCGAATTTATCTTATGATGAAGAGCTGGTGGAAATCCTTGATTCCAGTAGCAAAGTTCTTCGTGGCAAGGCGATTGAGCTTGTTAAGGTTTTGTGACGACACCGTGGTGTTGAGTAAGCCACTTGGGAAAGCAAGATAGACATGATGGAGCAATTTTTGCATTTGTTTCCTCTAGGTAAATTTTGAGGACAAAATTTCTTAAGTGGGGGAGAGTTGTAATGCCCGGATTTTGGGTCTAGATGTTTTGGGGTTCGTTTTGAGGGTCTGGTGGGTCGGTATTAGAGATTCGAGTCAGTTTCGAGATTCAATCGGATTAAATATTTTTGAAGGTGATAAAATTGTGGAAAAATATTCTAAAATTATTATTTAATATATTAATGATTGTGATGAAATAAATTTTGGAAAACGAGTTTTGGAAATCGGACATTTTGGACTAGTGACCAAAATGAAAATTTGAAAACTGTTTTTGGTGATTGTTTTGTAAAGAGTCAAAACATTGAATCTTTAAGGAGCTAATTGCCCAAAAAGTCTAATATCAGACTTTATCCCTTAATTGTCTATTTTTAAAGTGTTTTGGAAAATATAAATAGGTTTGGGAGAATTAATTTGGTAATTAAAGCTTTTAACAAAAAAATTACGTAACAACTTTCTCTCAAATATTTTCTCTCAAAGTCTCTCCAGCCAAACATCAATTTATTCTTCTAAATCTTCAGGTAAATCTTTCTTTTCTTAAATCTTTTGTTTTCAAATGATTTCTTGTTGTTAATTTACCAAAACCTTATTGTTTTAACTTTATTTTCTCATGTAAATCATCCAATTAAGGGAGAAAGCATCCATTAGAGGTAAGGTTCGTTCTCCTCCTCTAATGAAAGGTTCTTTACTGAAATTCCCAAGTTGTTGACTCTTTACAATTGTTTTCTAATGTGTTTTGATTGTTTAATTAAGTAAAATTGGTTTAAATATGTGTTGATTGATGAGATTCTTGGATCTTCGTAATTGATCTGTTTTCTGGGTTTATGATCAGATTAGATCATGTTTTTGATGTTTAATTGAGCTGATAACTTGGTTTAACATTGTAATCCCGAAACAAGTTGAATCTCTAATGTTTAAGGTTGTTAGTTAAGGGTTTTGTGAGGTTAATGGAGTTTAATCATTGCTGGAAGTAAAAGGATATTGTTAAAGAGTTTTAGATGTTAATTGATGAGGTTTGATGTATTGAATCGTTATATTATGGCTGGATTAAGTTTTGGAAGTGTTTGGGGATGTTTTCGATAAGTTTTGGATGGTTTGTGAGTGGGCAACTTGTGAGTTGCGGGAAATTACTGGTAGGCAATGGTTTGAATGCATAATGATGCATTTGTCCTCTGGTTTTATGTGATTAAAACAGAGGATAATCAAGGAGAAGTCACACAACATTGTTCGTTGCTTGCCGAGAGCTCGATTCGAGTTGGCGAGCAAGGCAAGGTGTATCGATGAGTGAAAACTGGTTTAAACGCCTTTCAAAGGTTTAATAAAGGTTGTTGGGAGTTTAGAATAAGTGAAACACTTATCTAAGCTCGGAAGTATGTTTTCCTCCTTTACTCTTTAATATCGGTTCGGATATGAGCATGTGTACTTCATATTTTGGCCGTAAACATGGTTGGGTTTTATTACTATAAATGCATGATTTTGAGTACATATGCATGGGTTTAAAAGTATAAGAAATGCTAGTGAGCATTGGTTTTCATTCTGGTAGGGAATGGTGTGTTGGCAATGTGATTTGATATGTGGGGATTTTGTATAATGCATTGTTAAATAGTGAATAAATGGTTTTGTAAATGATATATTGGTTATGTGACATGATGAGAAAACATTCGGATATAGTTGGCATGCCATAGGATGAAGTGCACTATAATATGTTAAAAGTCGATTGTGGTTAAGAGTCTTTGAGGTAAGTGATCGGCTACTCAGGTTATAATGTTGTCAATTGGGTTGAGCGGTCAGTTCCCCTTGTTGATGTTGGTCTTGCGGTCGGCAAAGAGGTTGTATCATGGGGTCGGCATGGTATGGGCTATGGTAGTGGTCGGCTATCATGGGAGATCCGTGTATCCGATATGTATGGTTAGCAGTCAGTTAATCAATGATTAGCGGTCGACTAATCAAGGATAGCGGTCAGCTATCCGAGGATAGAGGTCGTCTATCCGGGGTCACTATAAATGTCAATATATGCAAGTTCATGTGTTGAATCTATTTTATAATGCATTGGGATTTATGCATGGTAACGTAAATTAATGCTTCAGGAATTAAGCATATGTTTTGAAAACGTTATGCATATGGTCGATATGTTTGGTTTTGAATCGAAATCATTGGAATTGCTTAGGTCATAAGCATGGTTTGAAACAAGTGTTTAGTTTTCAAGAGTTTTATTGCATCATTTTTTAAAGAGCATCCTCACTAACCAAGTGTGCTTACGCTCTCTTTTTCCTAATGATGCAGAGCATTAAGGTTTGGGGACAGGAAAGGTAAGGTTTGAAGTGATCAAAGTGCAAGACAACTTTTGAGTATAAACTCGGTTTAAGTTTCGGTTAATAAGGCAGTGCGTTCTCTATATTTTTGGGATTTGTAATTCTGTTTTCCCATGGTTTTTAAGTATGTTATGTGCTAGATTGTAAGGCTAATTTGATGTTGATAAGTTGATTGATGATCTTTGCTTATAGTTGAGACTAGATGGTTGCATAGGTATGCATCTAGTTAGCCCTTGATGATTTCCATGCTTTGATGCTTTGAGCATGTTGAATTTGGTATTTTGGATATGTGAGTAAGTGGTTTATGTTAGAAAGGTGCATAAATGGGAATTTTGGTTGTGCGGTAAAGTGAGATAGGAAGCATGCCTATAGAATGTCTTGGATGTATGAATACCATGTATTGATGTTGATTCTGTGATGCTTTGGTATGGTTTGAACCTTAGTATTGTTGCATAAGTGTTTGAAGCATGTTTAAGTGGTTTGGTTATCATTAAAGTATGTTTAAACAGCAATTTGGGACATTACAGGTCCAAGCGTATCGAAACAGGTGTCCCCATACCGGTATGGCTAGGCCATTTCAGGCATAGCGTTTTGTTACACTGGAGGGTGTTTCGATACGGGCAAGCCTTTTTAGGCATAGCGTTCCAGTACTCGAGCAAGTGTTCCGGTACGGTCTTAGGCTTTTTGGCTAAGCGTTTTGATACGCGAGCAAGTGTTTCGGTACGAGTTTTGGCTACTAGAATATGGGTTTTGGAAATCGTTAAGGCGTACAGAAACACATGTACGTGTACCGGTACGACTGCAGTTAATTCGGTTATTTGGTATATTTGAAGTTCTTTTTTCTTTCATTTTGGTCCTAGAGTTTTGTGAATGCAATTGTATGAGCTTGGATGATCGTAATGACCTGAAATTTGACATGTAAGCATGTAATTGGACTAATTGAGAATTGTTAACCCTAATTTTTGGTAATGGTCTCTCAATTTATCAGATTTATGTTTTGGTCCCTAAATTGACTAATTTGCAATTGGATGCCTTTTGGTGATCCGTTTCCTTTGTAATTTCACCCGCTGCAAGTATGAACATGTAGGAATAATAACATGCATCTAGACAAGATAAAAAGAAAAAATGGATCGTTTTTTTCATAATCTTTCTCTGGTTTGCTTCGGCAAACCTAATGTAGTTCTCTCGGTTTGGTCGGGCGTCTAGGCCGGGTCGAGGGGTTTCATGGAGCTCTAGGAATAAGTTGATGGAAGTTGAATTGCCGCAACACTATATCGGTACAATGATATTCAACAATAGAAAAATAGATCAAATGCACTATTGTAAAATAGAATGTTTTACATTCAAGTACATTGTCTGGTATGCAAGCCTTGATTGTTGGTTTCTCGTACGACAGCCAAATAAACTGTAAAACACAAATATTAATATACATACACAAACATATTACTTTAAAAAATACAAAGTTAGAAAATTAATTTAAAAATATTATGATACCTGGTTTTTTCCTATTGTTTGGATCTTTAATCTTATATATCTACCATTGTTGTGCATCACCCTGCATTCTTCAACTTATGTCTCCATCTGCGAAGATATTGAACTTATATTTCTAAGTCATTGCAGATAAACATTAGATCAATAAAATATTTATAAACAATTGTAATCACGGTATTACCTTTCAGCAAGCGAAAATTGCATAGGTACGGGTGCTTCCACAATGGGCGTTAGATAACGCAGCCTATACCACGCCCACGACTGCAATAAGATTTGACATCCACCCATATCTGACATCTTCTTCTCACCAATCATAATTGTTGCCTTGCACATTTTATGGTACAAGAATGTCAATATTGCAGATCCCCAGCTATATTCTCCAATTGTGTTAAAATCAGCCAACATCAGTAAATATTGTGTGTGAACCAGATTACCAGATGTATCTAGCATTAATATCCCACCAATGATTTGCAATATATATGCTTTAGCTGCATACACAAGTTCTTACCGAGTAGGTCCCTCTATTACAATGAATTTCCACAACCATGAAATTATCAGACGTAAACCGTTCACACATGCCTCGTGAGGGATTTTGCCGAGGTAATGCCTGCAAAACTCAAATACATTATAGTTGTTTTGTCCAACCAAAGGATTCCCACTTATTGGGACATCAAGCTGTATAGCAACATCTTCCAGAGTTATTATGCATTCGCCAAATGGAAAATGGAATGTGTGCGTCTCTGGTCCTCATCATTCAATCAATCCAGTAATCAACCCTGGGACAATGTTAAATCCATGAAGAAATGAAGCATTATAAAAATCGGCGAGTTGTAAGTAATAAACTATACGGTCGGAAGATTCTTTGATCTTCATTCCTCGACGGCGGATGGTATGCTCCACATCCTATAATTAATTTATTATAATAAATTATTTCATTTTACACATGACATAATAAATTTTAAATTACTTGCGTTTCATGAATAAGAGACGAAATGTGCTCATGGTTACGGTACAACAAAACTCCTCAAGATGCTATTTTTAAACAAATCTACAAAACAATTATCATTCGAATATATACAACCAAAAAATGTATTAACTTCAAAAAATTCATTTATTCGAATATATCTTCAAAAAATACAAAAACTTACCGGATTCGACGAGAAACCAAAAAAAATTGCTCTAAACCGCTCAACAAAAAATAATTATCATTCAAATATATCTTCAATCACACAAAAAAATCTACACACCCCTCTAATTTAAAAAATAACAGATCAATTAAAAAAATTACTTACTTATGAGAAATCGAAAAAATCTACAAACAAATGTACTTCAAATTATCTCGAATATATCTTCAAATTATCTCGAATATATCTTCAAACTCTCTCAATTTTTTTTTCTCAATTCCCTATACACCCCTCTCTCAAATCTTCTAAAATCTTCATCTCGAATATACATTCTCTTCTCTACTCTATATCATATATATATATACAAAAAAAAAAAGGAAACAATTGACTAGCTTTCACGACCAAGCTGGTCTGCATGCATGACTGACAACTCTATTTCTAGGAGGTGTCCTGCCAAGCTGATTAAAGCTAGTGAAAAGGTAGGTAATACGTCACTTTTAGGCGGCGTCCAGCTACGTTATTAAAGCCGGTCCTGCCTTCCAGCCCTGCAGCGCTGAGCTATATGTGTCGTATAATGAGCCAAGGCTGATTTTGTCTTTAACCAGTATATTTAAAAGAAATCGCTATTTGCAAATTACGTTCTGCCAGTAATTCATATAAAAAATGTCGGAAATTGCAAAATATAAGTGGATACCCTATATTCTAAAATATATTTTGGGATTGGATAACCTCCCAATTTTGCCTCTAATTTCGGTCTTTTGATTTTTTTACCGAGTATACACTGATATCTTTATTTTTTGTATGCATGACCGAGGATTGCTGATGTGGCATGTTCCGGTTGGTGCCCGCTGCTGAGTTGGACAAAGTATGACTCCATATTGGTCCTTATAACGTCATCACTCGTGGGACTGAAAGCCGCGCGCGTTGGAAGGATTTGGAACGCTTGATGACAGTTGTAACAGCTGGTGCAAACGTCCTTCATTTACTCCATGGGCCCACTCTCCAAACCTCGTTGAATGTGACATTTTCTGGGTGTAACTAAAAGATTAATGAGTTAATTACTTTTATGATCACTAATATGTGTGCTACAAAATTTATATTAAGTAATTCAATTATTATTTTAAAAATTAATTTATTTTATTACTAAATCTATAATTAATCAATGTAGGTTGTATAAAAAATTAAAGTATACAAATTGTTATTAAACTATCTTTAAAAATACAAAATGGTCATCAAACTTTCAAATGTTATATAATAGGTATTAAACTTTAGTTTTTGTTATAAAATGGTCACTGAGCCATTAGTTGTCATTAATTGAGTGACGTAACAGTTACAAAAATTTGAATAATATAACATTTAATCCTCCATATTGACACATTTAATCAATGTATCCTAATTTAACCTTCATTATTGATGTCTAAATTGATTGAATGTGTAAATATTGAAGATTGAATATGTTATTATATAAATTTTCGTAACTGTCACGTCTCTCAGTTAACGATAGTTAACGGCCCAGTAACTATTTTATGATAAAACTAAAGTTTAATGACTATTATATCATTTTTGAAAGTTTGATGATCATTTTATATTTTTAGAGATAGTTTAATGACCATTCGTGTACTATACCCTTAAAAAAACTAGTTTTCATATTTTTATAACATTTTAGTCCGATTATATAATTATAAAACTATACATAAAAAAACAAACGAAATGTCCTTATAATTTTCCATTCTCGCGTGATATTGTCAGAAATTCAAACTCAAAACTTGTATGATTTGTTGGATAACTGCTTAATCTATACTTAAGCTGGTTAATCATATATGATTATAGTCACTGGCCGCTATTAGGGGAGCAATTGCTTAGGGACTCTAACCAATCTAGGGTTGCTGAAATTTAATTATTCTTATTTTTAAATCCCATTTTTAAAATTTATAAGATGAATATATTAATGTAGTAGTAAAATTTAATTTTGTCTCCTAAAATTTAATTCTTTTTTAAAACATAAAAATTAATTTTTCTTTCCCAATATTTAATTTTTCTCTTAATTCTTCTACAATCTAACGGTTAAATAAATAAATGATACAATATTTTTCAATTTATTGTTCAAAATCAAATTTTATATCAAACTCACAAATGAAGAACATTGTATATTTTCTTAACAAAATAATAAAAATAATGTGTTTTACAAAGTTTTTTATGATTTATTAATGAAATATTAAATTATTTGTTCAAACTAATGATCGTTTTGTCAACTTGTTTTTATTGTCATATGCATTTTTATGTTAGCATTGATTGTTTTTGGTATCCAGTTCAGAGGAAATGAAAAAGAAGTGGTAAAAGAATTTGCTCAGCTGGAATAGGGTGAGCAGAACTGTAAGGAGATCTAATATCGGAGCTTAGTCTTACTGGTAAGTGGTATAACTTTGAGAATACTATAGTGGAACATTAGGGGTCTGCGGTTCATAATATTCTTCCTTTTCATCGAGTTGAAATGGCGTTGTTACAAGAGGCAAAAAAGGAGATGATGGATGATGTTGTCACAAGAAAAATTTGTGGTATTTTGGTTTTTATTGTTTGGGAATAGCTGCTGCCTTGTAAGGTTTGTGTTTCCAGCAAGGTGTTTTGGTTTCTCCCTTTTCCATAAGATTAACACGAGCTGTGTTTTGTTTGGTGATGTTGGTCTCAATTGTTTCTGTATTGTTGATCCAAACTTTGGAGGAATACGCTTGGAATTAAGGATCGAATGTTAAAGGTGATAGGTGAGATTAAATAAAGGAAGTTGTGGTGCATAACTGGTTATGGGGATATCTACATTGTTATTTGTATTGATGGTTTAAGTATTTGATTGCTATTAGAAGATCAGATTTGGCATTGCAGTAAATATTCTGCAGTTTGGTCCTTTTGCAATTTATCAAGGTGTTTGTCAGTTTTAACCTTAGTGAGTTTGTTATGGCTTATCGGGGCTATATGATTCGACCCTTACAAGTAGAGGATTTATGGCTATTAAAACAACAATGGTGGTATTTTTATAGAAGCAGATTGATAGGTACGGCGAGCCTCCTAGTAGAATCTGAATCCCAAGCGGTATTGAACTGGACTGTTTGTGTTTGTCCTGAGAATTAGAAACGGGATGACGTACCATCTAGCAAAGGAAGGCATGTCTAGACAAGAGATGCTTATGGCTCGGTGGTAGCAGGTTTTGAATCTTGTTTTACAGATGAGAATATTGCTACAAGTTTTTGTGTTGTCCTATGTTTCACTGTTTTCGGTTGATGTAGATTTCATACCTAGTTGTATTGTACTTTTTTCTTTCATCCAGGCTTAGAAAAGATTTAATGAAGCTCACAACTTAAGTCAAAGGTTTTGGATGACTTTTTTATTCAATAAAATTTTATTTTCCGAGCAAAAAAATAAAGATATTTTTATCTATATTTTTCGAGTCTAGTTTCTATCCTACATTTTATGATACGTATCTAGTTTATTATTTTAATGCTTCTATAAAATAAAATCAAAGAAAATGACTAGACTATGTATATGGGCTCTCTCCTACCTTAACTAATGGTCAAGGTTCTATCCTTTTAGACATAGAATAACTTTAAAATTTGTGTTCAATATTTGGTAAAATTTGGGGAATATTGCAGTTCAAAATTAATTTTAGGGAAATTTAACCTTTTATATTTAAATTATAAAATTTAAAACTTAAATCTCCAGCCTTAACACCCTAAAACCTAAACCTTAAACTCTAAACAATAAATTTTAACCATAAACTCTAAATTCTAACCATAAATCTTGATGCATATATGTGTGTGTGAAGGGTTGCCTATATTAATTTTAGGGAATATTGCAGCTTAAATACGAAGGGTTATCTAAATTCTAACTCTAAATCTTAAAATTAAAAGGCTTGTGTGTATCAAAGTACTTTCCTAATATATATATATATATATATATATATATATATATATAGATTGCATTGAAAAAATATTAAAAAATAAACTGGTTTATGTTTTTAAACCCATACTACACCGTTGTCGTCTATTTTGTGCCTTAAATATTAAAGAGAAAAAGTTTGATACATAGTCATGTAAATTAAAGTTTATATATGTTTTTTAAATTTAAGGGTTAGGAGTTTAGTTTAGGATTTCAAGTTTAGGGGTTTAGGTTGTAAAGTTTAGAATTTAAGGCTTAAGGTTAGAGTTTAGGGTTTAGGGTTTAGAATCTAGGGTGTTAGGGTTAAGGTTTTAGATTTTGGATTTTATAGAAGGGTTGTGTAAAAATATTTTACACGGACTGTGTTTCAAAATAAAACCCAATATTAAATGTAGGACTATGCCGGTTTAAGAATAAATAATTCCTCATTCGCCATGACTATTAGGGGAGTAATATGTACGACTATTTATATCCGTAACCAGTTTAGGATTCTTAATATTTAATTATTTCTATTTTATAAATCTTATTTTTTTATTTATCAAGTGAATAATAAATTAATCTAACAGTAAAATTTAATTTTTTTCAAAATTTAATTCGTTTTCCAAATTTCAAAATTTAATTTTCTTTCTCAAAATTTAAATTCTCTACCTTATTCTTCTCAATCTGACGGTAAAATAAATAAATGATATTATTATAAATATATTTATTTATGGTGGATATCCATATATTAAAGAAATTTTAATGTGCTTTATCATTAGGGTTTAATATCTATTGAAATTAGAATTTCTGTTTTATGCCTATAAATATACAGTTTGGAGAAAGCATTGTACACAACCATATGTTGAGAATATAATACAAGTCTCTCTCTTTGTCTCTTATCTTTTCGTTGCTCATGTTCTTCTTTACTTTATTTACAACATGTTACCAGCATGATCTTGCTCAATTATCGTAGTTCTTGTTGGCAATTCCCGAAAAATATTTCAACATGATATTGGTGACTACATCTATCGTACATTCAACTTAGCTTAAAAAGTCTGGTATGTTTTTCTTATTTATATATCGATATAGTGGTAAGTTAATCACTCTAATATTAAGGTTAGAGTATTTTGATCTATTATTTGATTATTATTTCGTTCTAATATTCAATGACGTTTTGTTTGCACCGAGTTTATATAGTTATATATATGTGTATATATATATATATATATATATATATATATATATATATATATATATATATATAACTCTAGGAACAAATATCGAGCCTTCAGCGAAACCTACGAGATCAACTTAGTTTGAAAATTATGGTGTTATGTAATGGTAGAATGATCAACCGCTACTTTAAGCAAAGTGAAGAAAGTAGTGGATTGGATATGCCACTTGACAGTGATGTTTTCCGAATTCCCTAGGCTATATGCACCTCAACAATTTTTTTCATTTACTTCTACTTTATATATATTATATATTTGAGATTAGTTTTTATTATTAGTAGTATGAATTTGGTGCTTTATTTTTTAAGGTTCATATAACATCATAATGAAAAGGTGTGTGATTGTTTCATTGTTGACCGATGGTGAATCAGGCTCTAGCGCGATTATTTATTGGATTGAAATTCTCAATCAAAAGAAAAAGTTTGAAGTCAAATTCGATACTTATAAGTTCTTTACTTGACGTCTTGATTTTTAAGTCTGGTAAGTATTATATATATTGGTTGATCAGTTAATCTTTAATAGTATGACTATTATAAAGTATATATTTGCTCGAAATCAATAATTCTTTTGCGTTGAAAAACTCAACTTTAAACTTCTCCCAAGATCAAGCCACGAAAATTCGTCTTGATCTAAAATTTTTATGGGAGGCATTCCCTAAGTGAATGCAAGCATGATGTTTATTCCAAGCGATTATTAGATTTGTTTCATTCTCTAGAGTGAATGCAAACATGATAATTTACTATATGATTAATGAATAAAACTCAGCTATGTGAATGTTTAAAATTAAATTGAAAGTTTGTGACCAGAGTATCACTGATGAGGATATGTTAGAAAACATGCTCAACCTTTCACTCAAACAATATTGTCCTGCATACACAATATCATGAAAAAGGTTTTAAATACCTATTGGCTCCGCTCCATTCCTTAAAGTGATTGCGACATTTTATAGTGGAAAGAATAAATACCGCATTAGCAATTGTGGTCATGATTGAGGCCACGAACATAGACATAGACAAGATAATCATTTTAAGAATAATTATACCCACTATAAGTGGAACAATAAGGATAACAAGAGTGTAAAATATCATTCTAAGAAAAAGAAATCTATGTATCACCGATGTGGAAACTCAAATTATTGGCTCCGTATTTACTGTACGCCAAAGAATTTTGTGGACCTTTACCAACAATCAATAAATGGTAAAAGAAAAAAATAGAAATAAATTTTGTTCATGTCAATGATAAAGATGATTGTAGTTTTCACAAAGATGATTATGGCATTATTATCTCTAGAAAAGACAATTATCGCATTACAAACATAAACGTTGATGATTTCCTCATATCCATGAGAGGAATATTTAATATTTAATTGTTTTTATGTTTACTTTATTAAGAAGACATTATTATTTTGTTAGGAAATATTTGATCTTTAAGTATTTTTTTAATAATAAATTTCATGTTTACTTTATTAATATTATGGTTGTTATATTTTTTATTTTAAATATTTTGTAATATTTATTTATTTATTTAAGAATATGATTACTTCCATAATACAATTTGCAATAAATGGTGATGATTTATGCTTAGCAGACAGTGCAATTACTCATACTATACTTAAGCATAAGAAATATTCTTCCTTTTAACAATGCAATGGAATAATGTGAGTACCATATCTATAAGTACTAATATTATAGAAGGCTCTATAAGAGAAAATATGTTATTGTCAAATAGAACTCAATTTCATATTCACAATGCGTTATACTCGTCAAAGTCGCAAAGAGGCTTATTGAATTTTAAAGATATTCAGAGAAATGGATATGTGTTATTGCGACTATTAGCGAAGGGGATGTTGAATATCTCCAAATTACGAGTATAACTAAAGGCAATATGAAATCTTGGAAAAATTACATGCACTATCATCTGGATTGTTCTACACAAGAATTAGAAAAAAATTGAAGCTCGTGCTATTGTAAACCAGAAGTTTACTGATAACTTAATTATTTAGCATGATCGGTTAGGTCATCCAGGTTCAATTATGATGCAAAAAATTATTGACATTTTATGTGGTCATTTATTGAAGAATTGCCATATTTTTCAAAGTAATGTTGTTCATGTGATGCTTGCTCTCAAAGCAAAATAATTATTCGACCATCACCAGCTAAGATAGATTATGAATTTATTAATTTTTTTAAACGAATACATGGTGATATATGTGGGCTCATACACCCTTCTTACAGACCATATAGATATTTTACGATTTTAATTGATACATCGACTAGATGGTCACATTTATCCTTGTTATTAACCCGCAACTTGGCGTTTGTGAGATTACCCTATAAAGACAATTCGTTTTGATAATGCTAGTGAATTTACGTCTTGTAGCTCATATTCATACACAAAATTGTCTTGCGGGGTCATTCATTAAACGATTCCAATTAATTGCAAGGTCGTTATTGATAAAGTCAAAACCTCCGATTTTTGTTTGGGGACATGCATTTTACATGCAACATCACTAATTCTCATCAACTCAACAAATTATCATAAGTTCTCCCCATTAAAAATGGTTATTCGTCAGGAACCAAATATTTCTCATTTTAGAATTTTTTGGTGTGCGGTATATGTTCTAATTGCTCCTTGAAAACATACAAAGATGAGTCCTCAAAGGAGGTTGGGAATATATGTCATATTCAAATTCCTCTAGTTAATTAAATATCTCAAGCTTTTGATGGAGAAATTATCTACTGTTCATTTTGTTGAATGTCATTTTAATGAGTCAGTTTTCCTAACATAAGCGAGAGAAAATAAATAAGTTGAAAAGAATTATCATTATCTCATTTTGATCCACATACTCAACAATATGAACTACATGTTCAAAGGATAATTCATTTACAAAACTTAGCAAATCAATTGTCAAGTGCTTTTGTTGACCCTAAAAGAGTGACTAAGTCACATATACCAATTATGAATGTTCCAATTAAAATTGATGTACCGGAAGCATAAACTCTAGTTGCTGGTGAGTCTAACTCGCGCCTAAAGCATGGTAGACAAGTAAGTTCCAAAGATAAAAATCCTCGAATAAAAGGAGTTATATCTTATGATGGTTCGATCGAAGAATCAACGAATTATGAAAATCTCTAGAAAAGATTAAAAGGTCTCAAACAGGGATATTAGACATGACTCAAGTACCTGATAATAAAGAGATCTTAATAAATTATGTCATGTCTAGTAATAAGTAGAACTGAAATCAAATCAACATCGATAAATACATTTGCATGCAATATAACACTAGAGATTTTGATGTGGATCATGAACAATTGTCAATTGGACAATGTAAACAAATAAATGTTAGGCCAAAATAAAAAAAAGGTAATTGAGGTGGAACTAAAATCTCTTTTAAAAAGAGAAATATTTGTGAGATATAAATATGTCTTTGTGAGAAAGATAAATTAAAAAGGGGAAATCGCGAGATATAAAGCTTGTTTGGTTGCACAAGGATTCTTAAAAAGAATTAGAATCGATTATAAGGAAACATAATAGTCGATGGTGGATGCAACTACTTTTAAATTTTTGATTAGTTTGGCAATAAAAGAAAGACTTAGTTCCCGCCTAATGGATGTTGTTACAACCTATTTGTATAGGCCTCTTGATAGTAAGATTTACATGAAACATCCAGAAGGATTTAGACTGTTAGAAGCAGTTAATTCAAGTTCTCAAGAACATTATTCAATCAAATTGAACATATCTCTTTATGGATTAAAAAAATTTGGATGCATATTGTATAATCACCCCAGTGAATACTTATTAGCAAAAGGCTATAAGAATGATTCAATTTCCCTGAGCATTTTCATTAAGATGTTTAGCTCTGATTTGTTATTGTTGTTGTGTATATTGATGATTTGAATATCATTGGGATGCATGAAGAAATTGTCCTAACAATGAAATCATTGTGCATCAATCGACATACATAGACAAATATTTAAAGAGACCATTCCGCCCTTAAAAAAAGAGTAATGGTCCAAAAACACTATATCTTAATTGATCTAGATGCATCATATCTTAGTTGGTGCAAAAGTATTATCTAAGTACTACGAGACCATTACTTTTAGATCTTTCAAAACTCGGTGTCTCTTCAAATTATGTAAATAATTGTTATGCATGAGGCAAAGCCGAAAATATGTGTTTGGCTAAATATATCCAGAAAATATGTGAGTTGCATTCACAAGATAAGATGTAAGCTATATTGTACAGAAATAATACAAAATTTATATCTCAATCTCAACGTGGGTACATCAAATGTGATAAAACAAAACAAATTTCTTCAAAGTTTCATCCTTCATGATCTTCAGAAGAATTGTATTCAATGAATCCTTTCAAGCAGTAATTTGGAAGATCTATTCACCAATGCATAGTCTAGTTCAACATTTGAAGATTATATTCAAGATTGAATTATGAAGATTCAAAGATCTTATGTGATATTTTCAAGATTGGGAGTAAATATGCATTGTACTCTTTTCTTCTTAACCGAGGTTTTGTGCCAATGGATTTTCCTGGTAAGATTTTTAATGAGGCAACATGTTATGCGTATCAAAGATGTGCGTACTCTATTTCTTTCACTAAATTTTTTTTCATCGCAAGGTTTTTATATTAGTAAGGTTTTTACGGGCACATTATCTTCATAGATATCTAAGGGGAGTATTATGAATATCTTTATTTATGGTGGATATCCATATATTAAATGAGACTTTAATGAACTTTATCATTAGGGTTTAATACTCATTGGACTTAGGGTTTCCATCTTATGCCTAAAAATATAGAGTTTAGAGAAAACATTGTACACAACCATATACTGAGAATATAATACAAGTTTCTCTCTTTGTCTCTCGTCTTTCTCTTGTTCATGTTCTTCTTTACTTTATTTACAACAGATACAATATTCTTCAATTTTTTGCATTTATTGTTCAAAATCAAACTTTATATCACACTTACAATTCAATTCCATCAAATTTGAGAAGAACATTGTATATTTTCTTAACAAAATAATGTGTTTGATAAAGTTTAATCATATTTCTATGATTTATTAATAAGATATTAAATTAATTGCTCAAAGTAATGAGATATGCTTTCGTTATATATGTGATCCATTTTTATGTCTCTCTGACTCATTAGAATTTAAAATTGAAACATCTATGTCTAGAATTGAATCGATCTCAATAGACGAAGCAACGAGACACACATGGACGAAACTACTCTTTGATTGGGAGGGGTTGTGATCCTTCCCATGATTTTGGTATAATAATATTTAAGGTCTTTTTAGTTTAAATATTAGTCAATAAGAACTTTGACGTTTCTAGTTTTTAGATTTAAATACATAATTAATCTTTATTCTCTCTCAATGTTTAATCTTAACTCTATCCCATAAACACTTGTACAAGGTCGTCTCAGACATTTATGGGACCCTGAGTGAAAATTAAAAAATGGACCCATGTATAACGAAAGCATATCTCATTACTTTGAACAATTAGTTTAATATTTCATTAATAAACATTGAAAATTAATAAATGGACCCATGTATAACGAAAGCATATCTCATTACTTTGAACAGAGTCTAGAATTGAATCGATCTCAATAGACGAAGCAACGAGACACACATGGACGAAACTACTCTTTGATTGGGAGGGGTTGTGATCCTTCCCATTATTTTGGTATAATAATATTTAAGGTCTTTTTAGTTTAAATATTAGTCAATAAGAACTTTGACGTTTCTAGTTTTTAGATTTAAATACATAATTAATCTTTATTCTCTCTCAATGTTTAATCTTAACTCTATCCCATAAACACTTGTACAAGGTCGTCTCAGACATTTACGGGACCCTGAGTGAAAATTAAAAAATGGACCCATGTATAACGAAAGCATATTTCATTACTTTGAACAATTAGTTTAATATTTCATTAATAAACCATAGAAACATGATTAAGCTTTGCCCAACACATTATTTGCATTGCTTTGTTAAGAAAATATACAATCTTCTTCTTCTCGAATTTGAAGGAATTGAATTGCGAGTATGATATGTAGTTTGATTTTGAACAATAAATATAAAAAAGTTGAAGAATATTGTATCAATTAATTAATTTTACCGTTAGAATGGAGAAGAATAAGAGAGAATTAAAGTTTGAGAAAATTTAAATCTTGAGATTTGGAAGGAAGAATTAAATTCTAAGAAAATAAATAAATTTTACCGATAGATTAATTTATTCATATTAAAAAATAATTTGAAAAATAAAAGTAATTACATTTTAGGGATCCAAGACCAAGACTAATTGGGGTTCCTTAGAAGCTGTTCATGTTGCTACCTTAGAGCTGGCCCTGCACATGTAATAAAACTTGTTTAAACTATTCGGTACTAAGTCTCCTCGCTTGCAAGTTTTTAAATTGGGCAAACACTAGCCCAAACTATTTTTTTTTTAAATAGAAAACCTAGTATAAAATCCGGTTGAACCTGAACTGAAACAGAACAGAAGGAAGCCAGCTTCCATTAGACGTTAAATCCAGTTGGCTTATCTAGCGAGACAAGCTACGGTAAGTGTCTCGAATGATCCCAAGGTTGTTCTGCAAGGATTTAAAACTATAACAGAGCAACTCAGCCATCTTGAAGAAATGGTGGCAAAAGAGTTGGATTAAAATTCGCAATTGTGGACACATATGTAAAATGTATGATGCTATTGTAAAGTATGACACGAAATCAAGTGACCAATTATATTAGGCGTGTCATAGGCATTAAAGTGTCAATGGAAATAAAAGTGTAGATACCGTAAGATATATTTATAATTCAATGAGGGACAAAGTTATAAATATTTAATAGTTGATTTAATAATCAACTTTATAAAGAGGTAGTGGTCCCCAAGAAATAGGTTAACTTGTTTTTTCTCTCCTTCCCCGTCAGAGAGTTTTATGTCAAGAGAAAACATATCTTCTTGGAAGATCAATACCAAAGATTTGGGATTTCAACATCAATATTCAAGGTTTTCAGTCTATCAACGAATTCAGGTACGCTTCAGCTTTCGGTTTATTGTTCTTAATGATTTGGCATGATAAATCTTGAGTTTAGATTTTATATCTATTATGGTTTGGTTCTAACAAGTGGCATCAGAGACTCATTATGTTAAATCTTTGAGAATTTATTGATTCCCTATTTCTTGAATGAATTCAGTTTCAACTTCGCTTGTCGAGTATATTCGTGCCCTATATGTTTTGGCCCTATATACGACTGATTATGCTTGGTACGATTGAGAAACTTTCAATTTTTTTTTTTTTGCGATTGGATTTTGGGGTTTTCAATTCTGATGAATATGTGTGCCTTAATATCGAATGTTAGAAAACTCTTTAGTCACAATATACTTTAAATTGTGTGATTATGATTTCTACCTTCACCATTCTCTTTAAGATGCAAGAATAAGTTTTTGGTTCAATTCAAGTGATTGAAGTTAGCTACCGGGAAATTGTGCGAAGAGGAAAATTGATACATATTTTTTCTTCTACTATTTATTATTTAAATTCAGTATATTATTAGTCATAATTTAAATATGAGTTCAGATTTGGTATTGAGCATATACTGTTAATGATACACGATATACGTATTTGTATTTAATCTATGGAATATATATGTTTTAAAATATTTATTCAATTTGGTTGATCATTTTTTTAGTTTTGATCATTAGTAATTAAGAAAGAAAAACAAAGTTTGACTTGAGCTTTATTGTGGTAAATTTACCGTGACTTAGAAACTTTATAATCAGGTTAGCTCTCGAAGTTTTATATTCGGTTTATGTCTAATAAATTATGGTTGAATTTTGTTGAATCATGTTTAGTTTTGTGCAAAATATTTGCTTAAATTTGTTTGGCATTATGCTTAACTATGTCGTTAATATTATCTACGGAATATACATATTTACATTTGGTATTGATGATTATTTGATTTAGTTTGATCAAAAATTTTAATTTTGATCGTTGGGTTCTTATGGATATACTAAAGTTTTATGTGATCATTGTATGAATTATTCATTTATATAACGTTAAAGGATTGATTGCATTTAGTTTAACGATTTATAAATCTTGTCTTTAAGTTTATAATCAAAATTTTGGCAAATGTATATTTATGGAATTTTTTGAGAAACAAACAAAGATTTTGGTTTTTTTTTATTTCTGGTAGCCCCATTCAAACGACCTTATTTTGGGTTATTTCGGAAACTTAAGTGTTATCAGAAATTTCAGTTTTGACTGTTACAAAATTTTAAATCTGAATATCGGTATATTTATATTATATATTTTGAGATAAATTAATTGAAGCATTAAGTCACCAAAGTGATCTCTATTGTAGAAATTATTTTATTTTAATATATAGAATGTTTTGTGCATGTAAGTCGGATTATGTTAGTATTAATCCCAAAGGAAGGTTAATAATTAACATTATTACATGTGCAACTGTGGTAATAAACATGCGATAATTATTCAGTTTTATATGTGAGCAATAAATCGACCCAAAGGAAGATTTCTATTTGACGTGTTCTTATTATCAATGTTTGATTACCGTACCAAGATATCACTTGCAAGTTAATGTTTTGTCCAAAGATGAAATATTAATAGTGTTCGGTATCTTGATATGAGGTTTACCTTTATTCAAATTTATTATTATTTTGGTTATCTTTTAATTTGATTGAAAGATAAAATTAAGACAAATATTTTGAAACAATTAAATTCATATTTTAGCTTCGGATTTCTAATATTTTAATGGATTAATTGAAATATAATGTCACCAAAGTGACCGTTTTTGTGTAGATTAGTTTATTTAAAATATTAAGATAATTATAGGTTTTTGTAATTCATGCGTTTATTAATTGGCCCAAAGGAAAGTTCATATTTTGCAGAATTACAACGACAACTGTGGCGATAAATGTGTGACAATTATAACGTATTTTATGTGAGCAATACGTTAGTCCAAAGATTAATATATTGTTTGACATAGTTTATTGCCAATGTTTGATTGCTACAACAAGAGTACCGCTTACAGTTAATATTATTGTCCAAATACTTGATATTAATGTTGTGCTTGGTATCTTGAAGGGAACTAGCCATTATTTTGAATTTATTTGTTTACTTATGAATATTTATGTGAGCTTGTTTTTATTTTATTTACTTATTTTTGTTATATATTTAGGTAATTTATCTTTGCTGTCACAATATCTGTTAAATACATTCTACACTGACGTTTAGTGAAACTAGTTTCAAGGAATAGAAAAGACACTTACATATAGTTTTTGGTTGTATGAACATAGACTTTGCACTAAGGGAAGAATAACTTGCACCTCTCACCGCGGTAAGCACCCATAAAAGGAATTTTGAGAGGTGAGATTGTTCAAATCGCACGAGTCTAATGATTATAATGAATAACATTCTATAAGTCTTTAGGAGTAAAAAAAAGTCTTAAAGAGATTACTCATATTAAGGGTTTCCTTGATGAAATTAAGAAATGTTTTACCCAAAACATTAAGGTTAAGATGACATCACTTATGCCTTCTTTGATGTCTATGAAGTATAAGGGTCAAGGAAATGTGAAGAAGTACATTATGAAAATGTTTAATACTACTTCAAAATTTAAGGCACATAAGATCGAACTTTCTAACAATTGTTTGTTCTTATGATTTTGGTATCGCTTCCTATACAGTTTAACCAATTCAAAATTAGTTACAACTGTCAAAAGGAGAATTAGACTTTAAATGAGCTTATTTCTCATTGTGTTAAAGAGGAAGAAAAGTTGAAGCATTATAAGTGTAAAAGTACTCATTCGGTTAGTGCTCATTTAGTTAGTGTCTCTAAGAATAAGGGCGATAAAAAAATATATTAGAATAAAGTTGCTAAGGGTCCTAATTAAAAGAAACAACAATAAGTTACAAAGTATTGATTCTTTTGTATAAGTTAGGACACATGTGAAGAAATTAAACTTCAAAAGTGAGCAACTACTTGGGTTATTTTGAGTGATCCATGAGTTGTAAATTTTATGATCCCACAATAAGGATTATTTTAAGGAGAGATTTATAATATTTTTAGGATGTTGAGTTTGGAGGGGGAAATAAGGTTAGATACATTGTTATTGAGGAGGAGTTGGATTATAATTTAATTCATACTATCACTTTTGATGATGTTTAGGTTTTCACACCTATCATTAATCAAGAAGTGAATCAAGTACCTCAGCAAAACAATGTTGAACAACTCTCATTCAAGATAAGGTAATTTTTTCAGAAGAGCAAACTCAACAACCTTAAAAAATTAAATGTCATTAAAGATATCCACGAGAGAAAGGAGAAATACTATTCTAGATTATTACTTTGTATTTCTTCAAGAAAATAAGGATAATAATGGAATGATAGAAAATGATTCAATCATTTTTTATCAGATCATAAAAGTTTTGACTCTCAAAAGTGGATTGATGTAATTCAAGAAGAGTATAATTTTATGCAAGACAGTGAAGTTTAAGAACTTGTCTCATTACATGAAGGTACAAACCAATTGGTTGTACATGACTATTTAAAACCAAGAAGGATGTAAATGATAATGTGTATAAGGCACGTCTTGTATCTAAAAGATATACTCTAAAAGAAGACATTGATTTTGTAAAAAAATTCTCTCAAGTTTCATTGAAGACTCTTTCAAGATAATTATTACACTTGTTGCTCATTTTAGTCTTAAGCTACATTAGATAGATGTTAAGCTTGTTTTTTCCAATGGCGACATTGAAGAAACTATTTATATGGTACAATCATAGATTTGTGTCTTATGATACAATATCAATGATATGTAAATTAAAGAAATCCATCTATGAGCTTAAGTAGGACTCTCATTAATGAAATTATAAATTTCATATTGATTATCTCATTTGGTTTTGAGATAAATTTGATTGACAATTGTATGTACTACAAGTTCAGTGGGAGTAAACCAAGTGATACTCATATTGCTAAAGAAGACAAATATTGCTTACTCAATGCCCTAAAAGTAACCTTGAAATTTAGAAAATACAAATGATTCCATGTGCATAATCTATTGAGAATTTAATTTATGCTCAAGTATGTATGCGTTCGGATATTGCGTACATTGTTGGAATGTTAGATAGATATTTAAGCAATTCAAGTTTGAACTATTGGATAGCAGCCAATAGGATTGTGAGATATGTTTAGAGAACAAAAAAAATACATGCTCACATATCGGAGTTCTGGTAAGTTAGAGATCATCAGTTTATAGACTTCGATTCTATTAGAATATTAATGCAAAAGAATTTTGTCACATGGGCTGCTAATTATAGATTGAATAGAAAGATCACTTAAGTTATTTTGTGACAATAAATATACATTCATTTTATTCTATAAACAATATGAACACTTTAAATTTGAAGCATATAAATATTAAGTTCCTAGTTGTTAAAGAAAATTCAAAGTGGTTGTGTGTCTATAGAGCATATTGGTACAAACTCCATAATTGCGCGCTTATTAAGAAACTGACACCCTAGGTCTTTCATGAGCACACTACTCATGTGGGCGTAATGTTATTTAAGGATATTCAATTTTAGTGGGAGTTTGTAATTTTTTTTAAAAAAAAGCTCATTTGGTTTAGACACAATTTCGGTTACTTTAGTTTAAAGTTATTTTAAGATTATTTTCTGCAGAAATAAAGTTCTTTTGGTTTATGCACACTCTGAATTCAATAAAGCTTGATCTCACTAAGGTTTAGGAGGACCAGTTGGAAATAGACATGTTTGGTTCACATTTCATGTAATTTTTCATGCTACGCGTCCATGATTGATCTATGTCATTTGACTATATTTGTATATATGACCATTGATGGGTCTAGTCATGATTGATATGGAAAAGGCTTCTTTGATCCTATATAGATATAGTTGGTGGACGAGATTGTTATAGAATATCTATTATATAATAGCAAATTTTTGAGCTCATAAGGTTGTACATTTATCAGGAAACATATGTTGCCCAAGTGGGAGATTGTTGGATTAAAATCCGCAATTGTGGGCACATATGTAAAATGTATGATGCTATTATAAAGTATGACACGAAATCAAGTGACCGATTATGTTAGGTGTGTCATAGGTATTAAAGTGTCATGGAAACAAAAGTGTAGATACCGTAAGATATATTTATAATTCAACGAGGGGCAGAGTTATAAATATTTAATAGTTGATTTAATAATTAACTATATAAAGAGGTAGTGGTCCCCAAGAAATAGGTTAACTTGTTTTTTCTCTCCTTCCCGTCAGAGAGTTTTACGTCAATCTTCTTGTAAGATCAATACCAAAAATTTGAGATTTCAACATCAAGATTCTAAGGTTTTTAGTCCATCAATGAATTCAAGTACGCTTCCCTTTCGGTTTATTGTTCTTGATGATTTGACATGATAGATATTGGGTTTAGATTTCATATCTATTATGATTTGGTTCTAACAAAAAGGAGATGCAGACCTTTGTATTCCGAGCAGCTTGTTGAATACTATGGATGCAAATGAAGATTTTGGGTGGGGAAACCCGAGTCTGATTAGCATTCCAGGGATTGATTGCATAACCGAGAGATACGCAATTTCTTCTATCTGAAAAACGCAAGGCAGCACAATGCCGTCGAAGCATGGGTTACTTTATCAGACAAGATGATGGGTTTTCGGGAACGTGATCCAGAGTTCCTCGCATTTGTTTCTCCAAATTCTTGCTTTGATAAAAGTAAGATCTGAACATAAACAAACAAACACAATAGTATTGTCAAAACTTCAAACCATTGTTGCCGAGGCTATGTTTCTTTGGTTTAAACCTAGTACTGATAAGTTTTGAAAGTTGCTTCTCTTTGTTCTTGTCTTTATACAATTTGCCTCAACAGAGGCTAATCTATGTTTGATTCAAATAAAGCATGGTAATGTTTTGGTATACAAATAAAAACGAGGGTAAACTACATCAGATATCACCAAACTATTGGCACTAGCTCGTTTTTATAACCGAAATTTTAATTGGTCAAATTTTAACACTAAACTTTACTTTAGTCCCTAAAGTTTTTATTTAATTTAAAATTGACCCCTATTTATTTCTAATTTTTTATAATCTAGTCCGATTTTGAAAATAAAAATATATTACAAATATTGGACTAGATTATAAAAATTTGAAATAAATAGGGGTCATATTTCGGATTAACTAAAAACTGTAAGGAGTAAACTGAACAAAAATAAAACTATATTAAAAAATCGGAGTATATTTTAAAATTAGAAACAAATAGGGGTCAATTTTAAATTATATAAAAAGTTTAGGGACTAATTTGAAAAAAGTAAAACTATATTAAAAATATTAGACTATACTATAAAAATTAGAAATAAATAGGGGTTAATTTCATATTAAATAAAAAATTTAGGGATTAAACTGAACAAAAGTAACACCATATGACAACAATATTAATCTCAATTACAATTTTACATATATATTATTTGTGTTAAAAGATTACCAAATCTCAAGTTGATCTAGTGGTTAAGTTTTTGTCGTTCTTTCTTTAGTAATTAGATTCAAATCCCTTTAGATATAGAATTTTATATTTTTTTCCTCCCGCAAAATAACTCCGTTTTAGGTGATATAAGCATTAAAATAGTCTCACAAAAAACGAAGTCAATTTGGTTCGGCATCCACATCGTGTTGTTAAGGGTTTAACGTAGGAGTGACATAAACAAGTCGAAAACTAAAATTTAATGTTAAAATTAGACCAAATAGGAGTTTAGTAGTAAAAACGAGTCAAAGCCAATAGCTTGGTGGTATTTAGTATAGTTTACCCTAAAAACAAATATTTAGATCCACTTGCATCAAAATATAACTATTTGTATTTTTTAAAAGGTTTATTTAGGCCTATAAATGAATCAAACAAACACGAATGAAGGTATGCTCATGTTCGTTCGTTTAGCTTTAACCGAAAAATGAACAAACACGAGCAACTAAACGAACATAATTTATTGTTCGTGTTCGTTCGTTAAGGAATGTAGCTTGTTCGTGCTAATTCGTTAAAATGACAAACGAACGTAAACAAACACAAATGAACATAAACCACAACAACAACAGCCGCAAAAGAATATATTAATATAAGTTACAACTTTATAGTCAATTTGTTCGAAATGATAATGATTATTCCAAATAAACGAAATGAAGTGAATTTGCTAAAAAATGCAGAAGAATGATGATTCGAAAAGAAAAAAAAAACAGAACATGATTGTATTAAAAAAGAAAAAAAAGCAGAAGGATAGATTCGAGAGAAGAAAAGAATGTGAAGGAGAGAAGAATGATATAATCAGAAAAATAGAACATATTCAATAAAAATCAATAAAATATTTGAAATAAGCAGAACAAAAAGAGAAGAAAATGAGGAAAGAAGAAAAGAAGAATAAGAGAAGATAATAAGAGTAATAACAGAAAAAGAGAAGAAAAAAAAAACAACGAATTATCTGACTGCTGGCCTTGACGGCAGATGGTGCACTGGGGTGGAACTTGAAGGCAGAAAAATAGTACTTTAGGTTTTTTTTTTCAATCTATCATAAAATAAAATGAATAATCATTGATCAGAACCGACAAGGTGTTACAAGTTGAGTTTAAAATTATACAATCTGGTCACTTGAGTTATTGAAGGTTAGAAAATAGTCATTAACCATTAATTTTTACACGAGAAATTTATGTATATAGTAGTTAATAAAATCTGTACAATAATAAATTTAATAACGGTTATACATTATTTTAATTTGATCAAAAATCTAAAAAAACCACAATATTTAAATTTTATACCAACTTAATCCCTTGACCGTTCCCATTTCAATCATTTTCCCCTCCGTTATCATTCTCTTTCTTTTGAGATCAAATTAAGGATTAAAAATTATATAGTTCCCTTAATTATGAGATTGGTTTCGATATGACCATTATACTTTTAATTTTATCATTATTATCGCTTAACTATTTAAATGATATCAATCAAATCACTTATTATTAAAACTAACAAAGAGTGTAATATGACAGTTAACAAAATATTATATAATTATATATTTAATCTCATTATTTAGAGATTTCATCAATTAAATCCTAATTTTAAATTTAATTTAATAAATAAATCACTCAATCTCGTGACACAAATAAGAGGAGGAAAATGATTGAAAAGAGATTTAATAATTTTAAATTTAATTTAATAAATAAATCACTCAATCTCGTGACAGAAATAAGGATTAATAAATA
The DNA here is from genome assembly GCA_019671005.1 of Hibiscus mutabilis. Taxonomy (NCBI): domain Eukaryota; kingdom Viridiplantae; phylum Streptophyta; class Magnoliopsida; order Malvales; family Malvaceae; genus Hibiscus; species Hibiscus mutabilis. Next base: position 10,722,860 of record CM033744.1, read on the forward strand.
TATTTGATCTCATTATTATCGCTTAACTATTTAAATAATATCAATCAAATCACTTATTATTAAAACTAACAAAGAGTGTAATATGACAGTTAACAAAATATTATATAATTATATATTTGATCTCATTATTTAGAGATTTCATCTCAATCTCGTGACAGAAATAAGGATTAATAAATATATTTGATCTCATTATTATCGCTTAACTATTTAAATAATATCAATCAAATCACTTATTATTAAAACTAACAAAGAGTGTAATATGACAGTTAACAAAATATTATATAATTATATATTTGATCTCATTATTTAGAGATTTCATCAATAAAATCCTAATTTTAAATTTAATTTAATAAATAAAGAAGAGGAGGAAAATAAATAGATGGAGAGTATAAGACGACCTCACCGCCGAGCCAACTTCAAATCTGTAATATGGGTTACAATATATATAATTATATAACTATATATTTGATCTCAATTAAATCCTAATTTTAAATTTAAGTTGTTTGGCTTGGACAGGACTTGAACCTGTGTATAGACGGAGAGTGTAAGACGACCTCACCGCCGAGCCAACTTCAAATCTGTAATATGGGTTACAATATATATAATATATGTAATCGTTGATTAAGAATTCGATTACAGCAAGCATATATTCTAACCACTCAAAAAGGAAAATTCTATTCATTTATTACGTCAATCATTTTTTTTTGTTGAATAAGAGATTACTATCATAGTTCCTCAAAATTCCCATAAACCTATTCGGAGAAAAAAAATACACGTGATAATAATTACAGAAATAATGATATAACCCAATCAAATCCTTACAAGTACAAAGCCATAGATGGAAATCATCTGCCCCCAAACTATGCCCCTGCTTTAAAAAGGTGGGTTTAGGGTTTAATGTTAGGGTTTAGAGAATTAGGGGTAAGGTGTATTTTTTAGGGGTAGGATTTAATATTTTTTAGTGTGGGGGCATAAAAAGGGACATAATTAGGGGAGAGGATTTTTGTTCCAAAGCCAGCTACGATTAAAGAGAACCATAAAGGTTCCTACATCAAACACCTACTAACTCAACCGATATTATCATGCAAAATGAGAGGAGTATCATCAGGGGGAATGCAACAATCGAGTCTCAGCTTCATCAAATTCGACACTTCTCGCTAAGCTAACAACCACTCGATTACCTTGCCAATAGACATGTTGAAACTGAACCTCCCAGGTCGACCAAGCAAACCATATATGTGCGCCAAAATGGTAAGCGAGCCACGACTTGTCGTCCTATCCTTGAGCAATCGAAGCGCATGCAAGCTATCAGCCTCGACTATTACTTACCGAATCCCCATATCACATGCGCAATGGAGTCCAACATATACTCCCCACAGTTCTACCTCTAGAACCGAACAAATGCCAACGAATTTCTTAAACCCCATATTCCACTCACTATTGTGATCTCTAACTACTGCCCCGCATACCGCCTTGCCATCGCTCTCTCGTTGGGATCCATCTGTGTTCACTTTGTACCAACCTTCCGATGGTGGCAACCAAGCAGTAGGCCCAGCAATCACGCCAACTTGCGTCGAAACCGGACTTGAACCATGGACGAGTGTGTGACACATAACAATTGCTAAAAATGAATGAAAAAAATAAATAAATGAAATTGGGGAATTGCAGCCTAGGGGGTTTGAACCCGTGACCTTGGCTGTAAAAACATAAAGGTTAACCAATTGAGCCAAGGCTCATTTGTGTTACAGATTTCCGAAATAAAATGATAAGCGTATTTTGGGTTTAGTATCCTGCAAATAATAAAACCTGATTTAACCTTTTCATCTTCCATTTTCTTTCATATTCGAACCAAAGGTTCCAAAAATTTCCCCAAATTATCTTTTACCCAACCCTTTTGGCCGCCGTCAGATCTGTCTCACCCATCCGTCATGGTCATCACCACCACCACCGGCGTGATCGCCGCCTCACCCTGATTTCGGTCCTAGATGTACTCGCGGTATTTCCTTGTCATTCTCCAGGGAAGTTCGTTTGGAAGTTCGACGAGAACCAAACTTCTTTCCCTTTTGTTTTCTAATTTTTTGGCCACCCACGTCGGCCGTTCGAGAAACGGTCACCGGTTTTGAGCTCTCGGTGTTGAGACGAGCAAAACCCAGTTAACCGATCATCCGATCGACGCTGTTAAGGGCTTCGTAGAGCTTCGTCTTTTTCGGCAAAGCTTTAACCTTTTAGGTAATTTTTCGGTGAGATTCCGGCTTAAATGAGTTGTTTAATATGTTAGTTGAAATCGTGGACTGATGGGCTATCGATTTTTGGTAGAATCGAGCAATTTGGCATCTCCGGCGACCTTCTGATGATCAGAATTTTTGGGGTAAGTGGACCGGTTTAGGTTTTGGCCCAAAAGCCTAAACTGGCCTGAACCGTCTAGTCTGGTCTGAGCCTCATCGTCCAAGCCCAAGCACATAAGGCCCAAAACGTTTCAAACCTAACCCGATCTGAATCGACCCAAACCATTTCAAACTGACCCGTTTTACCCGACCGAGTTAACCCGTCCGAGTGAACTGGTCTGAGTCAACCCATCTGAGTCAACTCGTTCGAGTTAACCTATCTGAGTCAACCCGTTTGAGCCAACTTAGTTGACTCTGACCGTTGATTTTGACTGCTGACTTTGACAGTTGACGTCATGCTGACGTCAGTATTGACTTTGACCAAAAAGTTAATTTTTTTCGAAAACCCCTATCTTATATTTCTCGACATTTTGAGTCCATTTATGAAGCCCATTTTGGGAAATTCTAACCCGAAGGCCTCCAAATCTGACTTCAAACCCGAACATGCATAAGTTTTAAGTTTTTCATTCTAAAGTATTGTTATTGAATAAATGACTAATATGAATTCTTGTGTTTTTAAAGGTACCCAAAACTCTCCCGATCGTTCGACTACTCAGCCTGGCCTTTCCCGATCCGCTCACCAGCACGCACCTATAGTTACTAGTATGATCTTAGAAACCAATAAAATTATTAAGATAGAATTTATTCCTTTGTTGTAACCTTGTTTTATTATGATCTAGGATCTAGCACCGATGCGAAGCATAGCGAGGTAGGTGCCCAGTAGACCTTTCTAACCAGCTTTTTACCGTGTGTTCCTTGTATGCTAAATTACTGTTTTAAATATAATTTTAGAATGATCATGTGCACATGAGTATTTTCTCTGATTGAATGTATATTATCTTATCTGCTATGAAAGTATACCCATATGTTTGTCACATGATTTCTGATATTGATATCTACTGTATGAACACTGTTATATATTTGGGGTATATTATTTGGGGATATGTTATGTAGTCTTTACAGGTTCAGCCCTAATCCAGCTGGTAATTCCTTATGGACTCGAGGTCGCCCCTTAGATGGGTTTGACGCTTTGGCTTGGATAATTCCTTATGGACCTAAGGCAACCCCTCAGGTTGGCTCCTATGCCCATTGGGCTTAGGGTAAGTCCTTATGGATGCAGTTTTGGGGAACTACATATTGGAATAAGGTTGGAGGGTAGCTAGGTAAATGAACCCTTGGTTGCTCTTGGAACATGTTTATTGAAATGATTATTTTCCTAGCTGATCTATTTTTTATGTTGTATATGTACTTATTGGAACACACTGAGCTCTCTAGCTCATAACATAAATATCTTCCCATTCAGGTATTTTGACTAGGCATCCCAGACTTTGCACTTAGAGGATCGACACATTTAGTATTCATATTTTGTTGTAATGTTTCTATTAGCCATATTGTCTTTATTGGGTGACATGAGCCTAATTTTGATACGGAATACTTTATTATATTGCCTGCTGTGGCGTATTTTGTAACTTAAGCTTGATATGGTTTAAAGTGATTAGCCTCGTTTATACATTTATGACTTATATTTGCTACTTAATTTGGATATGAAATCTTTAATTTTTGCATAAAAAGTTTTTACTATAGAATGTGATATCCGGAATTAGACTTAACGCATAGGCGGGTCTAGAAGGTTACATTTATTTGGTATCAGAGCCTTTGGTTTTATAAACCTTGGAGTATAAACGTGTCTAAAAAAGTGTTTTAGAAATGTTTTCTTTAAAAGGGCTATGTCACCAATATTTTTATGTTTAATTATGTATGGTACCCAATGCCAGGTCTAACTTTAAGTTTTACCTCTGTGTAGAGACCCAAGATAATCTGATGAGCACCAGATGAGTCGTAGACCTGCCCGTAGGAGAGGTCGCATTGCTAGGTTTTTTGACCCGATTGACGATATGGCAAGTGACCCACGGGGCCCCATAGATCCTCTTGCCCCTATGGATCCTCCTGCCCCTAGAGGTCTTATAGTTCCATTAGAGCCTCTGTCATCCTCTGGTATAGACTTGGCGACTTCGGTTAGGGGAGCACCGACGGCTAGTTCTAAGCCAGCAATGATAGTAACTGATGAGACTCTCAGCAGACAGTTCTTGCAGTTGATCTAGGGTGTCGCATAGCAGTTGGCGTTGTACCTGATGTTTTCATTTCTCAGACCTTGATCACTAACGAGGTTAGGACTTTTGAAGGCCCTACTGGTGGAGCCTCGACTAAAGCAGAAGATTGGCTTCTTGATCTTGAGAGACGAATGGATAAGCTGCGTTTTGAGCCACCCAAGAGATATTTAGGAGCCGTTTCTATACTCTATGGGAACGCACATACTTGGTGGGAATCCATTGTGAGTAGCGTCGCCACTCTTCTGACTTGGAATTTCTTCAAAGAACGCTTCAGGAGCAGATTTATCAGGGAGCATTATCTGAGATAGATGTGAGAGCGGTTTAATACTCTGACGCAGAGAGATATGACCGTATTAGAATATGAGACAGAGTTCTTGGATAAGTTAAGATTTGGATCTAGTCTGGTACCCACTAAGAGAGAGAAGTGTTGTAAGTTTGCCCTTAGTCTCCAGTACAATTTATGTGTACGAGTTATTGGCCATATTGATGAGGATTTTGATAAGGTGGTTGAGAGGGTGAAAGATCTGGAGGAGGTAGATTTACTAGCACCAGGTGATGGCAGAGTAGATCGAGAGAGGTTTAGAAGGCCCTCTATTCTTGAGTCTTCTTCTCGTCCTGACAAGAGGACTCGTACTTCCGTTTCTCATAGAAGTAATATTGGATCCAAGCCTACCGCATCCGCAACTCCTACAGTTAGTTGAGGTGATTCGTCTGGTTTTTCTCCTTTGCCCTCTTGTGAGCACTATGGCAAGCGTCATGGAAGTGAGTGTAAGAAGATGTTAGGTGCTTTTTTCCGTTGTGGATCCATACAACATTTCATGAAGAGTTGTCCAGTTCTACCCTCTGTACCTCGGGCACCCTCCCAAACCTCTTCTCGTTCATAGGCTTTCGTTTAGACTCCAGCTAGGGGTTGTAATCAGAGTAAACCATCTAGGTTCGTTACCAGGTCTGACAGTAGAGCTCGATCGCATCAGAGTGGGGGACCCGTATTATCTGAGGCTAGGCAGCTAGCTCTTGTGTATACTACTAGATGTCGGGATGATAGAGATGAGCCAGATGTTATTACCGGTACATTTACAATTTATTTTGTTCTATATTTTTTATTACTCGATAATGTTCCACCTATTCCTATATTTCAAAATCCGTATCCCGAGACCTTGACATCCTGATTGAAACCACAGAAAGTGTTGTTACAGTTATGAGCCCAGTGGGTCAGTTAATGACTGTGGATAAGGTGTTCATACGTTTTCCTCTTGAGGTTCAGGGGGAAGTCTTTCTTGTCGACCTTATAAAACTTCTGTTGGAGGAGTTTGATCTGATTCTGGGTATGGACTGGTTATCTCAACATCGGGTTAGCCTGGATTGTGAGACAAAGAGGACCACCTTGAAGACATCTAATAGACGATCAGTGGTATTAGTTGGCGGGCGTTGTGGTTACCTGTCCAATGTGGTATCTGTTCTGACTGTCGACAAATTGATCCGAAAAGGGTATAAGACTTACATTGCTTGCTTTCTGAATACGAAGGGTTCCCTATCCAAAATTGAGGAAATTAGTACAGTTAACGAGTTTCCTGATGTCTTTCCTGAGGAGCTGTCTGGGTTACCTCCGGATAGAGATGTTGAGTTCGAGATCGAGACTTATCCAGGGTCTGCATATGTATTCATGGCTCCTTATTGTATTGCACCTAAGGAGCTTAAGAAGTTAAAAGTTTAGTTGCAAGAGTTTCTTGATTGAGGTTTCATTCGACCTAGCTCTTTACCTTAGAGAGCTCAAATTCTCTTTGTTAAGAAGAAAGATGGTTTACTTCGGTTATGTATTGATTATCGGAAGTTGAACAAGTTGACAGTGAAGAATAAATATACATTACCCCAGATTGACGACTTGTTTGATCAATATCGGGGAGCCACAGTTTGCACGAAAATTAATCTTCGATCTGGGTACTATGAGTTGAAGATAAAAGGTTCTAATAATCCTAAGATTGCCATTCGTACCAGGTAAGGACATTACGAGTTTCTAGTGATACCTTTTGGTCTAACCAATGCATCGGTTGCTTTCATGGATATGATGAATCGTATGTTTTGGCCTTATATAGATCAGTTTGTGGTGGTTTTCATCGATGATATCTTGGTATATTCTTGGACAGAGGCAGATCATGATGGGTATCTGAGGATAGTCTTACAGACCTTGAGAGAGCATCTTTTGTACGCTAAGTTGAGCAAATGTGAATTTTGGCTCAAAGAAGTGACATTTCTGGGGCATGTTGTATTTGTTGGAGGTATACAGGTTGATCAAAGTAAGATTGAGGCTATCACCAGTTGGAAGCAACCTAAGAATGTCTTAGAGATTCGTAGTTTATTGGGTTTAGTTGGGTACTATCGACGCTTTGTCGAGGGTTTCTCCATTATTGCTGCCCATTTGACTAAGCTTTGAGGAAGAATGTTCCTTTTGTTTGGACTGACGTTCAGTAGGAGAGCTTTGAGAAACTGAAGACAGCATTGACTCGAGCTCCGGTATTAACACAACCTGAACCTAGAAAGGATTTCTCAGTCTATAGTGATGCTTCACACTCTGGTCTTGGTTGTGTTCTGATGCAGGATGGGAAAGTGGTTGCTCATGCATCACGTCAGTTGAGGGCGCATGAGTGTAATTACCCAACCCATAACCTTGAGTTAGCTGTTGTGGTCTTTGCTTTGAAGATTTGGAGGAACTATCTCTATAGGGAGAAGTGCTATATCTATACGGATCACAAGAGCTTGAACTACCTCTTTACCCAAAATGAGTTAAATATGAGGCAACGTCGTTGGCTTGAGCTTCTTAAGGATTACGATTGTGAGATTGAGTATCACTCGGGAAAAGCCAACGTTGTTGCCTATGCTTTGAGCTGCAAGGCTATTTAAGACCTGAGATCTCTGTTTGCCAGGATGAGTATCTATGAGGATGGTAGTTTACTGGCTGAGTTACAGGTTAATTGACCTTGGCCGAGGAGATTAAGTCCAAACAGCTTCTGGATAGTTCCTTACTTCCTGTCATACAGCAGGTCGACCAGGGATCTACATCTATTTATGCTTTTGATCAGAATGGGGTTTTGTGCTTCAAGGGTCATTATTGTATGCCTGACGATGCCAAATTGAAGTGAGTTATTCTCAGTGAGGCTCATAACAGCCCTTATTCTATGTATTCCGGAGGAGACAAGATGTACCAAAACTTGAAACAGAGGTATTATTGGGTGGGCATGAAGAAGGATATTTTTGATTTTGTGTCGAGATGTCTGACTTGCCAGCAGGTTAAAGCAGAACATCAGCATCCTTCTGGTCTCTGGCAGCCTATTAGGATTCTTGAGTGGAAATGGGAGCGGATCACGATGGACTTTGTTATCGGATTACCTCTAACTCCTTCTAAAATAGATTTTGTCTGGGTAATTGTCGATCGACTCACCAAGTCTGCTCATTTCATTCTTGTTCCTGTAATTATTCTATGGATAAGTTGGCTAGGTTGTATATCTCTGAGATTGTCAGACTGCACGGTGTGCCTTTGTCAATCATCTCTGATCGAGATCCAAGGTTCACCTCCCGATTTTGGCAAGCTTTACAAGAAGCCTTGGGTATACGTCTGAATTTTAGTACATCTTTTCATCTGCAGACAGATGGTCAATCAGAGAGGGTGATTCAGATTTTAGAAGAAATGTTACGGGGATGCAAGATCGATTTTTGTGGTAGTTGGGAAGATTTCTTAACCTTAGCCGAGTTTGCTTATAATAGCAGCTACCAAGCTAGTATTCGTATGGCACCGTACGGGGCTCTGTATGGTTGTAAGTGCCGTACTCCTATCTACTGGACTAAGTTATATGATAGGAAGACTTTAGGTCCAGAGTTGGTGTAGGAGACAGAAGAGACTGTCAGATTGATCTCTGATCGTCTGAGGGAGGCCTTTGATCGACAAAAATCTTATGCTAATCGCAGGAGGAAAGATATTGAATTTGAGATTGGTGACCAGGTTTCTCTGAAGGTATCCCCGTGGAAGAAAGTTCTGAGATTTGGGCGTAAAAGTAAATTAAGTTCGAGATTCATTGGGCAGTATCGTATTGTGAAAAGAGTTGGACCAGTTGCCTATCAGCTTGAGTTACCTCCTCAGCTTTGCCGTATTCATGATGTATTTCACGTATCTATGATGAGACGATACCATCTAAACCCTAGTAACGTCATTCAGTTTCATGATGTGGAGTTGAAGCCAGACTTATTGTATGAGGATGAGCCAGTGTAGATTATAGATTTTGATGAAAGGGTTCAGACTTGGCACTTCGGGTTCGACACATTCAGTATTCATATTTTGTTGTAATGTTTCTATCCGCCATATTGTCTTTATTGGGTGACCTGAGCCTATATTTTGATACAGAATACTTTATTATATTGCCCGTTGTGGCTTATTTTTTAACGTAAGCTTGATATGGTTTAAAGTGATTAGCCTCAATTATATATTTATGACTTATATTTGCTACTTAATTTGGATATAAAATCTTAATGTTTACATAAAACGTTTTTAGTATATAATGTGATCTCTGAAATTAAACTTAACCCATAGGCGGGTCTAGGAGGTTACATTTAGTTGGTATCAGAACCTTTGGTTTTATAAACCTCAGACTGTAAACGAGTCTAAAAATGTGTTTTAGAAATATTTTCTTTAAAAGGGCCATGTCACTAATATTTTTATGTTTAACTATGTACAGTACCCAGTGCCAGGTCTAACTTTAAATTTTACCATTGTGTAGAGACCCAAGATAATCTGATGAACACCAGACAAGGTTGTAGACCTTCCCGTGGGCGAGGTCGCGCTGCTAGGTTTTCTGACCCAATTGACGATATGGCAAGTGACCCTCGGGGCCCCGTAGATCTTCCAGGCCCTATGGATCCTCCCGCTCTTAGAGGTCCTACAATTCCATTAGAGCATCCGCCATCCTCTAGTATAGGCTTGGCGACTTCGATTAGGGGAGCACCGATGGCTAGTTCTAAGCCAGCAGCGATAGTAACCAATGAGACTCTCAGTAGATAGTTCTTACAATTGATCCAGGGTGTAGCTAGAATAACTAGCATTGTACCAGAGGTTTCCATTTCTCAGACCCTGATCACTAACGGGGTTACGACTTTTAAAGGCCCTAGTGGTGGAGCCCCGACTAAAACAGAAGATTGGCTTCTTGATCTTAAGAAACGTATGGATGAGCTGGGTTTTGAGCCACCCAAGAGATATTTAGGAGTCGTTTCTATGCTCTATGGGAACCACGCACTTAGTGGGAATCCATTCTGAGTAATGTCCCCGCTACTCGTCTAACTTGGGATTTCTTCAAAGAACGCTTCTGGAGCAGATTTATAGGGGAGCGTTATTTGAGATAGATGAGGGAGAAATTTAAGACTCTGACACAAGGGGATATGACTGTATCAGAATATGAGACGGAGTTCTTGGATAAGTTGGGATTTGGATCTAGTCTGGTACCCACTGAGAGAGAGAAGTGTCGTAAGTTTGCCATTAGTCTCCAGTACGATATATGTGTGCGAGTTATTGGACATCTTGATGAGAATTTTGATAAGGTGGTTGAGAGGGCGAAAGATCTGGAGGAGGTAGATTTACTGGCTCTAGGTGATGGCAAAGTAGATCGAGAGAGGTCTAGAAGGCCCTCTATTCTTGAGTCTTCTTCTCGTCCTGACAAGAGGACTCGTACTTTCGTTTCTCAAAGAAGTAATACTGGATCCAGGCCTGCAGCATCCGCAACTCCTACAGTTAGTTGAGGTAATTCATCTGGTTTTTCTCCTTTGCATTCTTGTGAGCATTATGGCAAGCGTTATGGGGGTGAGTGTAAGAAGATGATAGGTGTTTGTTTCTGTTGTGGATCTAGAGAACATTTCATGAAGAGTTGTCTAGTTTCACCCTCTGCACCTCGAGCACCCTCCCAGACCTCTTCTCGTTCACAAGCTTCTATTCAGACTCCGGCCAGGGGTCGTAATCAGAGTAAACCATCTAGGTCTTCTACCAAGTTTAATAATAGAGCTCGATCACATCAAAGTGGGGGACTCGTATTATCTGAGGCTAGGCAGTCAGCTCTTGTGTATGCTACTAAACGTCGGGATGACAGAGATGAGCCAGATTTTGTTACAGATACATTTACCATTTATTCTGTTCCATATTTTGCATTTCTCGATAATGGTTCCACTCATTCCTATATTTCAAAATATGTATCCCGAGACCTTGACATCCCGATTCAAACCACAGAAAGTGTTGTTACAGTTATGAGCCCAGTGGGTTAGTCAATGACTGTGAATAAGGTGTTCAGACATTGTTCTCTTGAGGTTCAGGGGGAAGTCTTTCTTGTCGACCTTTTGGAACTTCCGTTGAAGGATTTTGATCTGATTCTGGGTATAGATTGGTTATTTAAACATCGGGTTAGCCTGGATTGTGAAACAAAGAGGGCCACCTTAAAGACTTATGATGAACGATCAGTGGTATTAGTTGGTGAGCGTCGTGGTTACTGTCCAATGTGGTATCTGCTCTGACTACCAAAAAATTGATCTGAAAAGGGAATGAGGCTTTCATTGCTTACTTTCTGAATACGAAGGGTTCCCTATCCAAAATTAAGGAAATTAGTACAGTTAACGAGTTTCTTGATCGAGGTTTTATTCGACCTAGATTTTCACCTTGGGGAGCTCCAGTTATCTTTGTCAAGATGAAAGATGGTTCACTCCGGTTATATATTAATTATCGGGAGTTGAACAAGTTGATAGTGAAGAATAAATATCTATTACCCCGGATGGACGACTTATTTTTATCAATTTCAGGGAGCCACAGTTTTCTCAAAAATTGATCTTCGATCTGGGTACTATCAGTGGAAGATAAAAGGTTCTAATGTTGCAAAGACTGACATTCGTACAAGATATGTGCATTATAAGTTTCTAGTGATACTTTTTCGTCTAACCAATGCACCGGCTACCTTCATGGATATGATGAATCGTGTGTTTTGGCTTTATATAGATCAGTTTGTGGTCATTTTTATTGATGATATCTTGGTATATTCTCGGACAAAGGCATAGCATGATGGGCATCTGAGGATAGTCTTACAGACCTTGAGAGAGCATCGTGTGTATGCTAAGTTGAGCAAATGTGAATTTTGGCTCAAAAAAGTAATATTTCTAGCGCATGTTGTATCTGCTGGAGGTATACAGATTGATCCAAGTAAGAGTGAGGCTATCACCAGTTGGAAGCAACCCAAGAATGTCTCGGAGATTTGAAGTTTCTTGGGTTTAGCTGGGTACTATCGACGCTTTGTCGAGGTTTTCTCCATTATAGCTGCCCCTTTGACTAAGCTACTGAGGAAAAATGTTCCTTTTGTTTGGACAGACGCTCAACATGAGAGCTTTGAGAAATTGAAGACATCTTTGACTCGGGCTCCGGTATTAACACAACCTAAACCTAGAAAAGATTTCTCAGTCTATAGTGATGCTTCGCACTCTGGTCTTGGTTGTGTTCTGATACAGGATGGGAAAGTGGTTGCTTATGCATCACGTCAGTTGAGGGCGCATGAGTGTAATTACCCAACCCTTGACCTTGAGTTACCTGATGTGGTCTTTGCTTTGAAGATTTGGAGGCGCTATCTCTATGGGGAGAAGTGTTATATCTATATGGATCACAAGAGCTTGAAGTACCACCTTACCCAAAAGGAGTTAAATCTGAGGCAACATCCTTGGCTTGAGCTTCTTAAGGATTATGATTGTGAGATTGAGTATCACCAGAAAAAACCAACGTTGTTGCCGATGCTTTGAGCCGCAAGGCTATTTTAGACTTGAGATCTCTATTTGCTAGGATGAGTATCTATAAGGATGGCAGTTTACTAGCTGAGTTACAGGTTAAGCCAACCTTGGTCGAGGAGATTGAGGCTAAACAGCTTCTAGACAGTTTCTTACTTTCTTTCATACAGCAGGTCGAGTAGGGATCTACGTCTATTTATGCTTTTTATCATGATGGGGTTTTGTGCTTCAAGGGTCGTTATTGTGTACCGAACGATGCCGAATTGAAGTGATCTATTCTCAGTAAGGCTTATAACAGCCCTTATTCTATGTATCCCGGAGGAGACAAGATATACCAAAACTTGTTCAGCCTAGGTAAATTTTGAGGACGAAATTTCTTTTAGGGGGAGAGTTGTAACACCTGCTAAAAATGAATGAGAAATAAATAAATAAATAAAATTGGGGAATTGCAGCCAAGGGGGTTTAAACCCATGACCTTGGCTGCACAAGCATGAAGGTTAACCAATTGAGCCAAGGCTCATTTGTGTTATAGATTTTCGAAATAAAATGATAAGCGTATTTTGGGTGTAGTAGCCCGTAAATAATAAAACCTGATTTAACCTTTTCATCTTCTATTTTCTTTCTTATTCGAACCAAAGGTTCTAGAAATTTACCCAAATTATCTCTTACCTAATCCTTTTGGCTGCCGTCAGATCTGTCTCACCCCTCCGTTGTGGTCATCACTGGCGTGATCGCGGCCTCACCCTGATTTTGGTCCTAGCTGCACTCGCGGTGTTTCCCTGTCGTTCGTCGGGGAAGTTCGTTTGGAACTTTGATGAGAACCAAACTTCTTTCCCCTCTGATTTTTCATTTTTTGGCCACCCACGTCGGCCGTTCGAGAAGCAGTCACCAGTTTTGAGCTCTCAGTGTTGAGGCGAGCAAAACCAGTCAACCGACCGTCCGGTCGACACTGTTAAGGGCTTCATTGAAGCTTCGTCTTTTCTAGTGAACTATGACCTTTTAGCTAATTTTTCGGTGAGATGCTAGTCTAAATGAGTTGTTTAATATGTTAGTGAAATCGTGGACTGATGGACTATCGATTTTTGGTAGAATCGAGCAATTTGGCGTCTTCGGTGACCTTTCCGACGACCAAAATTTTTAGGGTAAATGGACCGGTTCAAGTTTTGGCCCAAAAGCCTAAACCGTCTAGTTCGGTCTGAGCCCCATTGTCCAAGCCCGTAAGGCCCAAACATTTTAAACCCGGCTCGACCGAACTGACCCACACCATTTCAAGCTAACATGTTTTACCTGACTGAGTCAACTCATCCGAGTTAACCCATCTAAGTTTACTCATTCGATTCAACTCAGTTAACTATAACCGTTGACTTTGACTGTTGACTTTGATCGTTGACTTTGACTGATGACGTTATGCTGACGCAAGCATTTACTTTGACCAAAAAGTTAAATTTTTCCTAAAACCCTTATTTTATATTTCTCGACGTCTTGAGTCCGTTTCTGAAGCCCAATTTACGAAATTCTAACTCGAATGCCTCCAAATCTGACTTCAAACCAGAACATGCATAATTTTTAAGTTGTTATTCTAAAGTATTGTTATTGAATAAAGGACTAATATGAATTCTTGTACTTTTAAAGGTACCCGAAACTCTCCCGAACGTTCATCTGCTCAGCCTGGCCCTTCCCGATTCGCTCACCAGCACGCACCCATAGTTACTAGTATGACATTAGAAACCCAATAAAATTATTAAGATATAATTTATTCTTTTGTTGTAACCTTGTTTTATTATGATCTAGGATTTAGCACCGCTGCGGAGCGTAATGAGGCAGGTGCCTTGTAGGCCTTTCTGACCAGCTTTTTGAGGTGTGTTCCTTGTGTGCTAAATTACTATTTTAAATATAATTTTCAAAACGATCATGTGCACATGAGTATTTTCTCTGATTGAATGTATATTATCTTATCTGCTGTGAAAGTATACCCATATGTTTGACTTGTAAGCATGATCTCTGGTTACCGTTTTCTGCTATAAGACATGTCTGCCACATGATTTCTGATAATGATATCTGCTGTATGAACACCGTTATATTTTTGGGTATATTATTTGGGGATATGTTATAAAGTCTTTGCAGGTTCAGCCCTGATCCATCTGGGAATTACTTATGGACCCGAGGTCGCCCTTTGGGTCAGTTTCGACACTTTGGCTTGGGTAATTTCTTATGGACCTAAGGCAGCCCCTTAGGTTGCCTCCTACGCCCATTGAGCCTAGGGTAAGTCCTTATGGATGCATTTTTTGGGAACTGCATATTGGAGTAAGGTTGAAGGGTAGCTAGGTAAATGAACCCTTGGCTGCTCTTGGAACATGTTTATTGAAATGATTATTTTCCTAGCTGGTCTATTTTTTATGTTGTATATGTACTTATTGGAACATTGAGCTCCCTAGCTCATAACCTAAATATCTTCCCTTTCAGATACTTTTGGATAGGCATCCCAGACTTGGCACTTTGGGGATCGACACATTCAGTATTCGTATTTTGTTGTAATGTTTCTATCCGCCATATTATCTTTATTGGGTGCAATGAGCCTATATTTTGATACGGAATACTTTATTATATTACCCGCTGTGGCTTATTTTGTAACTTAAGCTTTATATGGTTTAAAGTGATTAGCCTCATTTGTACATTTATGACTTATATTTGCTACTTAATTTGGGTATGAAATCTTTAATGTTTACATAAAAAGTTTTTAGTATAGAATGTGATCTCTAGAATTAGACTTAATGCATAGGCGGGTCTAGGAGGTTACACGACATGTCATGGTCACTAGACGTTGGCTACGTTCAAGTGTACCAGCATTGTGCTCCAAAGGATTGTCAAAAGCAACCAAATTTCGAGCACGCCATATATTCCATAACAGCGATCCAAGTAAAAGATCCTAGCCATTATTTAAACACCATTGGCTTTGAATCTTGTTTACGTTCCCTAATGTCTATGGTTCAACCATTGGTCTGTTATCTCCCCTTATTTATACATCATGGTCTAGTTCAGTAGCTCATCTCTGTTACTACTCTATCAAGATTTAGTTACAGTCATGGAGTTAGTGCAGCACCGTTTAAAGTTGATCCATTCAGTCGTCTTTCATTTCTATTTTACCCACCATTCTCTTTACTCGTTGTGATGCATAAATTCCTTTTTTCTGGTTTAATACGTTATTCCTTTATATATATATATGTTCTTCTGGGTGTTTTTTTTATTGAAAATCCAATTTCTTTTGTCTTTGTTTATGTTATTAGATGTGTTGGTGGCGATCGGTGGTGGTTCACCCATTCTGATATAGGCAGAGAGCCACTGAGGATAAAGAGAGAGATTGAGTGGAGGTCTTAAGTGGTTGATGTTGGTTGTCCCGAGGCCAGGGGTATTTATAAGTGAGAAGCACTATTTGATGGGACCGAACTAGGCCTAGTGACAACTATTGATGGGTTGTTAAGATGAGGCTTGATCTTCAGTCAGCAGACTTTTTAGTCTAGCTTTTGGTTTTCAGATAATAGGCTCAGCTGGCTGGTCAGATGTTTTCGATGGCTGTCATGTCGATGGTAGAGTAGTTCTGAGGAGGAAGACTCCGTATCCGATTACAAGGCTTTGCTTGTTGAGGCGTAGTGTGGAGGCCATGTGCTCCGAAGATGGATGTACCTTTTCAGATGCTACTGATTTCGAAGGCCTGAGCGGGGGTATAACACTTGCCTCCTTAGTCGAGTGAGTGATATAAAGTGGTACGAGTGGAGACTTGGGATAGGGGTTGTCTTATAACCGTTACGTTGGTGGTATATTTTTATGGAAGATGTTTTCCAAGAATATAGGCCATCATTGGCGTGAATGTAGGCCGTTGGAGAACTTTGTATTCATGGCGTTACTTGAGTAGTCGAGGGAGAAAGCATTGATTGTGGGCTTTTGAATTAGCATTCTGGGTCACCGCGTCAATTTTTAATGGTAGGAACATCGAGCACCAGACAAAGAGGTGGAGACGGTGATAAAGATAGGTAGGAACGCGATGGCTGGTGGCGATCGGTGGTGGTTCACCCATTTTGATGTGGGCAGAGGGCCACTGAGGATAAAGAGAGATAGAGCGGAGGTCTTGAGTATGTGATGTTGGTTGTCTCATTTCACTCTGATCATGGGGTATTTATAGGTGAGAGACATTATTTGATGAGACCGAGCCAGTCCTAGTGATGACTATTGATGGTCGTCAGGATAAGGCTTGGTCTTCAGCTAGTAGGCTTTTCAGTCTAGCCTTCGATTGCCAGATAATAGACTTAACTGGCTGGTCAGATGGACTCGATGACTTTCATGTCGATAGTAGATTAGTCCTAAGGAGAAAGACTCTGGACCGAATCACAAGACTTTGCTTGCTGAGGCGTAGTGAGGAAGCCATGTGTTTCGAAGATGGATGTACTTTTCGGAGGCTACTGATTTCGGAGGCCTGAGCAGGTGTATAATAAGATGCAAGATTTATGATTAATATATAGAAGTAAAATAGCTTAAATTTCCATGAAAGTTTTATTACCGAGTTCATTAGCAAGCTGAAATTAACCAACAATGTTATCTCTGATGTCGATCCGTATACCCTCAACTAACAGGGAAGAAAACAGAGAAAGGTTGCACCATCAACTCTAGCTATAATCCAATTCTTAATTCAATTATTACATATAGAATAGATATTGTTGTAATTCATATCATAGATTGAAAGTTGGCTCGGTGGTAAGGCCATCTTACACTCTCCAGCTATACACGGCTTTGTATCCCGTCCAAGCCAAACCACTTTTTTTAAAGGAAGATTTTTTATTTATTACTATTAAAACACAAGATACGAGCCTCATTAAAAACCTCCATAATCCTAGTTGGAGGAAAAAGAGTGCACCGTATCCGTGATAATGTCCTTACATCTCGAAATACAAAACCTTAATCAAAAGTATAACCACATCACAGAATATACTTTGCTAAATCATGTTGGCAGAAACCAGTAGAAATCTCTCTGGCGATGGATCCCTTTTTTGCCAGATTACCAACTAGAGTATTGAATTCCTTGTGAACATGTTGAATACTCCATATAAATCCCACACAAGAGTTTATGCAAGAAAGTACTGGTGGTTTAAAGGCAGCGGGGCATCGAGCCGGGCATAGAATCCATTCCACAGTAAGCTTGCAATCGCATTCAACAATGAGCTTAAGGGACGAGTGCCAAGGGGATTTTTAAAACAGTTGGCATGCTTCTTTGATTGCAAAAATTTCTGATGAAGTAACATCAAGGGTGCCTGCTGATTTGGAAAAAATAGTAAGGCTTTTAGAGTATTCATTGCGAAGACAACCGCCTATACCTGCACTGTCGAAGCTGCCTGAGACTTCTCCATCAGTGTTAAATTTCAACACGCTAGTGAGAGGGGGATCCACCTATTTATTGCAGCGATTGGTTTGTTCGAAACCACCGATCTAAAGTTCTCAAGACAGCTTGTTAATTCAAGTAAAGAAATGGTTGTGTCCGACCAAATTGCCTTACACCACCATCCAAGGCGTAATAGGCAAAGATCAAACATTTGCTTCTCATCCACCTTGCTTCCTTTAAATAGAATATCGTTTCTATATAACCAGGCAGTCCACGAGAAATAGAAGAAACTTAGCTTTCAAATAGTAAAATGCAAACGAGATGGGGATATAGACATTCATACCCTGAAAAAATCATACACGGATTTAGGTACAACTAGTTGAATGTTCCAAAGTGAACACTACTTTTGCCAGATAGCCTATACTATACTAAAGTGTCATAATAAATGATCAACATATTCATTGGCTAGGATGCAAAGATGGCATAGTAGGGTATCTTCTGGCAGGCAGCTGCGCTTTCGTAGCTCTACCTTGGTTGGTAGTCGGCCATGGATGGCCTTCCACACAAAGGCCTCTACCCTATGAGGGGCTTTGCTTGACCAGACATGTTTCCATATCGAGTCTTTATTAGCATTTTGTGAGGTAATCCATTCACACCAGGACTTTGCATGAAAGGTACCATTGGAGTTAGCACTCCATCGGATACTGTCATCAATCTCCGTGTTGGATTTAAAATTCTTGATTGTATTATTAAAAGACTCCTACACAGAGGCTTCCCAATCGAATAGCTCACTTTGAAGTTGTATGTTCCAAGACTATATCCCATCTATAGCCGAGCCGAAATCAGCAATAACACCAGTTTTTTGGTTAGCAAGTATGAATATTCTAGGATACATTATCTTCAACGGTTCTTGCCCAATCCAATTATCACTCCAAAATTTAATACTTTTACCATTTCCCACCATGAAACGGATCTGTTGTAAAAATTGTTCATTTCTGGTCAAATTTGGGGCTGAGATGTTCTTCCAAATTAGCGATATATTATTTGTTCTCCCATTGGATAGCAGCAAGGAAGAATGGCCTGCTTCATATTGTGCTTCTATTACTTTTCACCATAGTTTATCTGGTTCTGTGCTGCATCTCTATATCCATTTCAACAATAAAGCCTGATTTTTTAGCTTGAAATCAATTAGTCCAATCTCACCATATTCTTTAGGGAGGAAAAGGGTCTCCCATCTAATCCAATGAACTGTTCTTCGGTCCAAGTCTCCCCACAGAAATTTAGCAATGAGGCGAGATATCATCGAGCTAATTTTACATGGCATGGAGAATATAGACATAAAGTAGATCGGTAAAGTGGCTATCACATATCTTACCAAGGTGATGCAGCCCCCAAAGGAGATGTCTTTTTGCTTTCCAACCTACTAATTTTAGTTTTATTTTGTCGACAATAGGATTCCACAGCTGCACAATATTTTTTCTAATCCCTAAAGGCAGTCCCAAGTACATACAATAGGATTTCACTCTTACAATGAATCTTGGACGCCCATGAATCAACCGTAGCATACTCAACATTAATTCCCAATAATTTAGATTTTTGGAGGTTTAATTTCAAGCCCGGTGCAAGTTTAAAACCCCTTAGAATTCGCACTATATTTTTCAATTCAGATTCACAGAAAAGTATAAGATCATCAGCAAATTGAAGGTGCGAGATATTTACAGTGCTTTTTCCGATTCTATGACCATGGAATAAGCCTTGGGCAGCAGCCTTTTGTAACATTGAACTGAGGGCTTTGGCTATGATGTTAAATAGCAGGGGAGAGAGTGGGCAGCCTTGTCTAAGGCCTCGACTTATGTTGAACTGCTTGGTCGGAGTTCCATTGACAAGAACCGATATGGAGGCCATGGATATGCATTTCTCAATCCATATGCACCATCGCTGACCAAACTCCATCTTCCTTAGAATAAATATGAAGAACTTCCAATCCACCGAATCGTAGACTTTACGAAAGTCAGCTTTAAACACCAAGCCATTCAAACCTTTCTTTTTGATGTAGTCAATGACCTCGTTCAAAATTAACGAGCAGTTAAGTATCTGTCTACATGGGCAAAAAGCGAATTGAGTTTGGCAAATTATTTCCTCTGTCACGGAGCTTAATCGCATGGCCAAAACTCTAGTTAGGAGTTTATATACACAGCCAACTAAGCTGATCGGTCGGTAGTCTTCGATGGATGTCAGGGCTTTAGATTTGGGGATTAATACAATAAAGGATGATTAAATGATCGGTCTCTAATCTCCCCTTTGAAGAACATGGAAAAAACTCCAGAATGTCCTCCTTTAAGGTCTGCCAAATTTTTTTAATGAATTCGATGTTGAAGCCGTCCGGACCCAGGGCTCTAGATCCATCCATAGAAATAACAGCATTCTAAATTTCCTCCACTGTGATGGCCTTTCTAATCTGATTGATGAATCCTGTTCAAGTGAGTTCATGGGGCACTCGAAACTGGCAACATGAATTGTTGGGGAAGAATTATAAATTTTCTTGAAGTGTTCTTCCACTACCTTTTTAATTTGCCCAGGCTCATCTATCACCCGATTGTTCACATCTAATTTCTCAATATGATTGGCTCTTTTCCTCGATGATGCCACTAGATGGAAGAATTTTGCATTCATGTCCCCTGCCTCGAACCATTTTAGCCTCGATTTTTGGAGCCATTCTTGTTCATTCCTTCTCATACTAGTCCACAGCTTTGATCAAAGGTTCTTTAATTCTATCAATTTGCCTAGATCAGTATCTCCATTGTAAATTTCCTTTTTTAAGTCGTGACATATATCTTCTAGTGCTTGGACAAATTCATCATCCTTTGAGCGGTTCTTCAGGTTTCAATTTCTAAAGATTACCTTGGCAAGCCTGAGTTTAGACATAATACCAGACCCCTTCTCTAATCCACATGTAAGATTGATATTGTTGACCAGCTCCTTATTGTTTGCCCAATGGTCAAACCGTTTGAAAGGTTTTGGGCCCCAATCCAGCTTGGTAATTGACAGGGTTACAGGGCTATGATCCGATAGTCCTCTATGCAAGATAAGTTGAATCATCGATGGCCATACAGATGCCAGTTCTAGAGACATGAGGAACCTATCGAGTCTGTTGAAGGATGGATTCTCTCTTAGATTTGACCAGGAGAATTTCCCCCTGAACTGGGAAATCGATTAAATTTAGCTCTTCAATAAATTATGAAAAATCCTCTATTGCTCTTCTCTGAAAGCTAACTCCTTATTTTTCTTCTGGGTATCTGACTGTGTTGAAATCACCACCGAGTATAGCTTGGACGTTTCTTGATTGAACCCATGATTGAATTTCAAGGAATACATCCTTCCTCTTTTGAGTATCATTAGGAGCATAAACATTACATAAAATACAGTCGAGGTTTTGGGAAATAATCTTACCCGAACTTACGATAAAATTAGGGTGGCTGTAGCTATCCTCACAGCTAATGAAATTGGGATTCCACAGCGTTAATAGACCACCGCTTGAGCCTGATGCCGGGGAGGACGCTACTTTTAGATTGGACGATTTTCCACAAATAGACTTGAGCAGCTTTTCATCCGCTTCCTTATGTTTAGTTTCCTGAAGAAACACAACACTAGGTTTGTTTGAGGAAATTGCTCCTCACCGAAGCTTTCTTCTCAAATTTTCCAAGCCCTCTCACATTCCAAGAAAGGAATATGCATTCAGTAAACATAAATTAGGATAAACACACACCCTTGCCGCATTACCCAATTGATTCAATTCGGAGTGGTTGTTTCAATATCAAATCTTGCCAGCTTTTCACACACCACTTCATCGTTATCGTTCTCAGCAAAATAGAGCCCAACCAGGTTACATACCTCCAGTGTCGATCTAGCTTCTAAATTAGGATAACCAGCGTTAAAGACCGTAGTATCAAGCCAAACCACTTGCCTATCAAGTGATACGTGTCACCATCTGATTAGAGGGGGAATAAATTTATTAAATACCAATGTCTAAATTCTTCCAATCGGATGGTGACACGAGTCACCATTAGATTGAATGATTTATTTATTGAATTAAATTTAAAATTAGGATCAAATTGATAGAATCTCTAAGTAATAGAAACTAAATGTGTGTTTATACAAATTTGCGTTAATTGCCATGTAACCCTCTCTATTAGATTTTAACGGTAGGTGACTTGATTGATACTATTTAAATAGTTAAGTGGTAATAATGATAAAATTAAAAATATGGTCGTGACATCGAAACTAACCCCATAATTAGGTGGTCATTTATGTAGTTTATCCTTTTTAGAAAATATGACATTTTATTTCAAAAGTTTACGAAGATTGTAAACCAACAATTTAAGAGACTGTCCAGTTAACCTCTAATAAAAGAATATTCTTTGTTAATATCTAAACTAATAAGATTTGAAAGTTGCTTCTTTTTGTTAGTCTTTGTACAGTTTGCCTATCTATGTTTGATTCTGATTCAAATAAAGGATGTGTTTGTTTTGGTATACAAATAAAAATTAAATATCCTTTCAAAAAAACATAAAAATTAAATATGTTATATCCACTTATTTCAACTTATAACTATTTGTACTTTTTTAAGGGGAAACTACCTCCATGGCCACTAAACTTTGGTCTAGTTCTATCTAACCAATTATGAATTTTGTTAATTAAATCATTAGACTATTAAAATGTTATCAATCAAACCACCAACCATTAACTTTTAACGTAATTGATCACATAAAGTTAAATAAGTTTATATAAATTATTTAGTCCCCATTACATACACACTATATTAATTTTGTCTTAATTTTAATTTAATTCAATAAAATAATCCTCCAAGGGAAATTGAACCTTGGGCGTATGGGAGGAATGAAGCAGGTCCAACCATTGAACGTGTGGGAGTATTAATTTACAAATTGAATTAAATTAAATTAAATTAAATTAAATTTTATTGAATTAAATAAAAGTTAAGACCAAATTGATAAAATATGTAAGTAACGAGACTAAATATGTAGTTATACAAATTTACTTAACTATTCCGTCATCAATTCAAGTCAAAAGTTAATGTTCGGTGACTTGATTAAAACTATTTTGAAAGTTTAATGGTTTAATTGACAAAAG
This sequence comes from Hibiscus mutabilis, assembly GCA_019671005.1. Classification (NCBI taxonomy): domain Eukaryota; kingdom Viridiplantae; phylum Streptophyta; class Magnoliopsida; order Malvales; family Malvaceae; genus Hibiscus; species Hibiscus mutabilis. The sequence continues at coordinate 10,745,659 of CM033744.1, forward strand.
TATAATTCAATAGTCAAAATAAAACCACATCAGCGACCTTGGAGGTTGTTTACCCTTTTCTCAAAGGCATCTTCAATTTGGGCGTGCATGGAACAATTATATATTCTCTGATGTAAGCTAACGCAATGGTAACTTTCGTTTATATGCGTTTGTTCTTGTTCATTGAATTTAAGAAAATAATATTTTGATTATTTATATTATCATTTTATAATATTTTAATTATTTAATTATTGTTTGTAACATTTGGTCACCGAATGCTATTAGTTTATAACAAGTAAGCAATACTCATGGCGTGGAAATAGAAAGAAAAAAAAAAGACAATGAATGATTGGAAGGATTAGGAACAAGGTCGCCTTAAGGGTGGGCAGGAGGGCCATCCGCACAGGGGCCACTATTTATATTTTTTAATTATATATATAATTTTATAAAATTTAAATATTTATTAATGGAGTCCACCATATCTAATTAAAAATTTATTTAGTTTAAACATTAATGAGTCTTAGTGTTATAATTGAGATTTTAATGATAAATTATTTTTTTCTAACATTTATTATTAGGAGTTTATTTTTCAATACTTGTTTGTGGTTCTTTTTTTCAATACTTGTTATTGTAGATTCAATATTTCTCTCAAAATTTGTCGTTAGGCACCTACTCTTAAAATTCTCTATTTCAATAGTTGTTATTTGAAGTCATATTTTTTTAAAAAAATATTTGTTATTATAGGCTCATTTTTTCTGAGATTTGTTATTATAGCTTACTCTTAAATTTCAATTTTTTAATATTTGTTATTAGGGGACTGCTTTTAGAATTTATTTTTTCAATATTTGTCATTAGGGGTCTAAATTGTTCAACACTTGTTATTTGTGGTATTATTTTTTTAATACTTCTTATTTGATGTTCAATTTTTTCAATGCTTGTCATTAGAAGCTCATTTTTTTCAAATATTTTTTTATTGGGGTCCATTTTTTTCCAATAGTTGTTATTTGAGGCCAAAATTTTTCAATACTTGTTATTAGAGGTTCAATTCCCCCCCCCAAATATTTTTATTAGGGGCTTATTCTTAAAATTCAATTTTTAAATATTTGTTATTAGGGCGTACTTTTAAATTTTCTTTATTTTTCAATATTTTTTTTATTAGAGATCTACTTTTAGAATTCAATTTTTTCTAGGCCTAATTTTTTTGTTTGCCTCTAGCCTCCAAAATCTCATGACCGGCTCTGATTAGGAAGCACCAACCCTATTCACAAAAATTAATAGAATGTGAGCAGTATTACGCCTATGATATTGTTTCCGAGCTCGGGTAAATTCATTCTTTTGCTTTCCCTATAGGGTTTGAGTATGACACTTCACTAACTAACAATTTTATTGCACCATATTCAAAAACATGAGATATTATTGCAGTTCTTGTGTCGTCATCTAATTCAATGATGAACATTCCGTTGTAGAGCTCATGCCGGTCCGATCCCTCTTTTATTCGCTCATCATGTAAACATTTCAATTATCCTTGTAACCCCCTAGACTCGCCTATGTGTTACACCTAATTCTAGGAGGTCATATTAGGGTCACAAAAGTGACCCACAGTAAAAACCCAAATAACATTCCTTTCTTTCTAATACATTTAAAATCGTAAAATAAAAATCTTTGTCAGAATATCATTACAGAAAATCATAAAACAGAAATAAAAAAGTATATTACAGACTCTAACATAAAATAAAACAAGACATGCATGCCCACTAACTGCACCATTACCGTACTCCAAAAGCAACTCCGAGAGAACTCCAAACACTGATGCCGGTCACTATACCATGACAGATTTTCTCTAACCTGCGATGGTAAAACAACATGAGCTTGGAAAAGCTCTAAGCTCACTAATACAAAACGACCAAGACATGATATAGGCAACATACGAGTATAAGATAAAGCATAGAACGAACATAAAGGTCATGCATCAATAGGTTCCCATTACGGTATAGAATCTCGTATTACGCCATATTTAAAGGCAGTATGGTTGTTCAATACTTGAACTTCTGAATATCAGTTGGACATTCTACAATCCAGAAGAATTAGGAAAGAGAGATATTTTATAGGAATTGAGCCAGAGGGTTTGGTGTGTCCCAACAATCGCAGATAGAGAAAGATAGACAGCAAGTTTCAGATAATTGAGGAATTTTGACAGAGGCAAATGATGAGGCAGGAAAAATTTGGTATCAGCCTAACTACCCTCCAACCGAACTCCAATATGTAGTTCCCCAGAACTTCATCTATATAGGCATTAACCCAGGCCTAATGGGCGTAGGTACCAACCTAAGGGGTTACCTTAGGTCCCAAGAGGCGTAGGAGCCTAACATAAGGCGTAAAAGCCTAACATAAGGCGTAAAAGCCTAAAAAAAGGTCTGTGCACACAGATATCTTATAGTAACTTCTCATGTTATCCTGGAAGTACCAGTAAAACATTTTTAAACGATAACAGCCATCTCAATAATTAATAGCAGTATGCCAGGAATTCAAGATACAGACAGATGTTTAACCAGTAAAATCAGAGTATCAAGACCCATGAATCGGGTATACTTGTATCAGAAATTAGGAACAAGAACTCGTGCTTTTTACTTCAGATAACATGATCACTTGGGATCGAAATGGAAAGACTAGTTTCCAAACATGGAGATTATTAATGTAAGCATGGGACACCAGATAGTCTAATTTATCACTCAGGGGTCCTTGCTAATTCTAGAAATGAGACATTGAACTATAGTCCATTCTAAACTGATTTTAGAATCAAGAACCATTTTCTAAGGAATTCGATAATCATCAACTTTATCCAGGAATATAGGAATTATAACTCAAGATCATTCAAAATTTTTGGTATATCGTGACTATGCAGGAAATTCATATATATCAGGATAGGTTTTGGGAACTTGGGTAAATCAAGACCAATCAAGGTTTTGGATATATCAGGAGAGTTCTAGTTACTTTTTCTCAAAAAGGGTATTTCTCAGGGGCATTTTCATAATTTAACCTCGATAGGGTAATTCGGTGATTTGTTGTACTGAAAATTATTGACGGCTTACCAGGCTTCCAAGTCTATTGTATTAAAAACATCTCATCAATGTGTTACTTCCCAAGCATTCAAATAGGTACGCCTCACACATTTTCAAAATTTAGTTCTAGTTGCGTGGTAAAGTTGAATAGGTCACCATCACGAATTATCATAAATCAAGTCTCAAAAGGTTGAACACATACTTGTGAAGTATTCTTCCATTATTGTAACAGTATTAAAAATGACTAATTTTCATAAGTCAGGCTTTAAACCCATAAGGGCATTATAGTCATTTGTGATCTATAAAAAATTTCAAGATTTCCCAAGCTTCCACTTATCTCAAGTCACGTAGGTATTTTAAGAATTTAAGTAACCGATGGTGTTTCAGTCATTCAGATACTTTTAGTACTTCCAAACAATTCACCCATTTCAGAACTCAAGAGTATATCCATCATCATAGTTAATTTGGTAGTTTTAGTGCTTGAGGTTATTTCGATCATTTCAATCACTCCAATTAATTCACTCTTTATTGTCCTTTAGATCAATTCATGAATACGAAGAGCTTCTAGTAAATTCATCTTCAAGTATTTATCCAGAGTTTGAGAAGAATTCAAGTGTTTTGTTATCACACATATTTGCATCTTGATACCGAAGTCTTTCCCAATAGATCAGGGGTTTTAGACAAAGTAATTATTTTATCAGATCAAGTGTAAATTCCATCTCATTTCCTTTTTAGGGGTATTTTAGTCATTCTTACGTCTCTAGAGTATTATCCTCATCTCTTAACGAAATATTTCATATATCAAATCCCTTAACATTATTAATCGGATTGTGAGATTACGTGTCTTATTAATCACTTACTGAACTTAGAATCATTTCCATCTATTAAACTTCTCTTTCGAATAGTTTGATCTTTTCCAGATTACCATTCTTTTATTTCGTAATCAAATTGACTCAAGCAAAGTTGAAAGTAAACTTTATCATAATCATACATACTCTAATCGAATACCAACATGTTTCATAAAGCATGCAAGAGGTAGTAATGTATTACCTAGACTCTGAGCTACACCATTCGAGCTCTTAAAATTATCTTCGACCACTTCCGAACTCGAAGTGCCTCCAGATCTCAGATTCTAGGATATGTGATTACCTTTATTTAACCACAATCCCAAAATCAGTCATTAATCACATTGCCTTTAAACTGAATAATGAAGCATATAAGCATGTTTAGGTCTAATATCATATTTGAAGGCTTTCGGGTTAGAATTTCGCGAAACAGGATTCAAAAATAGAATCAAGACGTAGCAAAAAAACAAATATGACTTTTCAAAAAAAGTTAACTTTTGGTCAAAGTCAACGATGATGTCAGCAGTCAAAGCTGACATCATCGATCAACATTGATGTCAGCAATCAACTGGTTAATGATCAACGCTGACGTCAGTAGCTAACGGTTAACTCAGGCGGGTTAACTCACTGAATTGACTCAGACGGATTGACTCAGTTAATGGGTTAACAGGTTAGGTAGACAAATTGGGCCTGGACTCGGGTTATCAGGTTCAGGCTTGGGCCAGGTTGGTTTGAGTTTGATAGATTGGGTTCGAGCTGAACTGGCTCAGTTCAAGGCCGGACCGGTCTATAACCGGTCAGACTGATCCATATCGGAGTGTGACTAGTGCAGTGGTTGGAAATCACATCCGGCAGCGCGTGACTCCCACGCGTGGCCCAAATGGCCGAAAAACTCATTAAAAAAAAGCAGAAAATGCTACCTAATTCACCCATTTCAACAACAACAAACTTATCGAGCATAACAACGGTGAAAAGCGATCGAGAAAGAGAAAGCCGATGGGTTATTCCCAAATCTTCGATGACCCCTCAAACAATGACGGCACGATGATCGGTGGGTAGGGTTTTGCTTGCTCTGACGTACGAAGCTCAATGGTAATGACAATGCGTTGAACGGGTGACAGATGGTGGCACAACGGTCAAAAATAATAGAGGACTCTAGGTTTTCTGTCAGGCTTTCAACCAAGATTTCACGGCGATCGACGACATATCTCCGCGAGTGGTGGTTGGGGTTGTGTTAGGGGTATGATGACGCTCTCAATGATGACGGTGGTGACGACCACGGTTGAGCGATGTTGGAGATCGGGGCCGAAAGATACTTTTGGAAGTTGAAAGGTATGGAAAATTTCTTGAATCCCATATATTATCTTTAAATCTGATACATGGGTATTCAATGCACCAGGGGGTTGTTGGGCTAATATTAAAATTGGTTCAAACAATTAGACACTGTTTATAACTGAGTTGGTGTAGGTTTTGACCAGAAGTAACCTTAACCCCAATGGCTAAAGATCCAGCCTAAGATGCTATGGGGCACGAGTTTGACTCCCTATATATACTATTCTACATTTTATTATTTTTTCTACACTCTTTTCTTCTTCTTATTTTATACATATATACAAGTATTTGAGGGTGTTACAATCCTTTTTAGAACTTTGAATTCATTGTGTTTTTAGTAATCTAAATTACATAAACGAATAGAAACATAGATTTTGCTTCATAATGCATTTGACCAGAAAAAAAAAGAACTTTCATTGCAAATTTGAATAACTAACTGAAGATGCATCTTTATTTAAAAAAAATGAACTATTCCATGCAATGAGACGTGGAAGCAGTGACGGAGCCAGGATTTGGAGTTGGGGGCAAAACATAAATATTTGAAAGTGTGGGGCAAAACAGAACTTTCATTTCAATTGATTTGGAGTTGGGGGCAAAACATAAATATTTGAAAGTGTGGGGCAGAACAGAACTTTCATTTCAATTTTTTTTCTTTATAATGCAGGTGCATGGGTTTTTCTTGTTGAGATACTTGATAGAAGTTTAGGAAGAAATGTGACTATGAAGTGAAAAAGAATGGTTTCAAAAATCAATGATTTTGTTTGATATTCCTTGAATGCAATGCTATAGCCTATAGCACGCTTTGATTGAACTGCGTTTAAAAGATAGTTTGAGAAAGTGGAACCCTCTGCTTTTCTATAGGAAGAATAAATATTTGCATTTAATTGGTTCAGTTGATTATTATTATCATCATTTGAGCTGATGATTTTTGAGAACTAAACTCGTTTTCGAGCTCATGGAGAGAAGGGCATGGAGAATGAAGTGGTCGGAGTCATCATAGATCCAAGAACGTGGTCGGAGCGACGTCAATAGTAAATGGCGGTAGAATGGGTTAGAAGAGAGGTTGAAATAGTTCGGTTGTCAAATTGATATTTTATAGGCTTAAGAGCGTAAGATGCGTTTTAGCTTTTGAAAAAAAAATGAAATCTTGAACTTTTTTTCACCCAATTAAGTCATTGAACCAATAAATTAAATCAATTAAGTCTTTTGATCAACATTGATTGTTGAATGTAACGGGTTAATGTTGGCCAAAAAGCTTAATTAATTCAATTTATTAGTTCAAAGGCTTAATTGGGTGCAAAAAAAGTTTAAAGCATCAAATTTTTTTCCAAAAGTTCAATGACTTCTTATACTCTTAAGCCTATTTTACATAAAGCTTAAAAGCTAAATTAGAAATTAACTATTGTCACTAACGTATCACGTCATCAATATAACATGAGTTAATGGCTCGATAACATGAGTTAATGGCCAAGAAGCACGCTTGGAATCCCCCTGTACCAGGCGAACTGAAATTCAACACAGATGGAGCGGTCACTGGATGTTTTGGGGAAGCAGGTATAGGTGGTTCTTTACGTAATGAAAACGCGAGATGTCTGATAACTTTTTCTAAGTCTGTTGGCTGTGTAGATCCCACGACTGCTGAGATATTAGCTATCAAAGAAGCACGTGTGTTATTCAAAAGCTCTCCATGGGTAAAAGCTTACAGACTGATTCTCGAAATGGATAGCAAGCTTTCGGCCGAGTGGTTGTAGCGACCCCACTTTTGTCCTACAGTGTTCAACCCTTTAATTTTGTCGTGCCTGAATCTTTGCAAAGACTTTGATTGGCATATCGTACATGTGTCCAGCGCAAGGTTCTAAATCGCGGACCGCTACCGTGATTGCGGCAGCGAAATAGCGGTCGCGCGGCCGTCCGAAATCGCATTCGGTGAATTTCGCAGTGGGCAACAAAATCACGACTGTTGCGGCCTGTGGGGACGCGAGAAAAACGCGATTGCGGTTGTCACGGCGATAACGGAACGAGATCCCCGTTATCAGAACAATCGCGGTTGTGCCTGGTGGCTAGAAATAAAAAAGGAGAGGGGAAAAAATTTGCAGAGTCGGGCGGAGAGGAGAAGATGAAGTTTAAAAAGGGTAAATTGCAGGGAGGGAGTTCAAGTTTTAGTGACTTTTGGAGAGACTTAAAAGTTTCACTCCGCTTACAAATTAGTCCTTTCAAATTTTTAGTTTAATTAGGATGTTTTGTTTTATTCCAATTAAGTCTTTAAATCCATAATGAAACTTCCAATTGAGCCTCTAAATCTGATTTCCTTTCAATTAAATCATTTCATAAGTGTTGGAAAACACTCTAAAAATCATAAAAAGTAACTTTTATAATTATAATTATAATTATAATTATAATTATTATGTTTTATAATAATTTGTGTGAAATTTATAAATAATAACAATGAAAACGAATAATTTGACCAGATCTTTTTATATATTCTACCGCATTCAACTAAATTCCTACATCAAAATTACACTATAAAACCATCAAATTTTCATATTTATTCAATTAAGTCCTTAAATCATTTTGAAAAAATCCAACCCCCAATTTAGGGATGGGTAAATCTTCATTTCAGCTATGACATATTTTAGTTTTATTATTTTCGTACTTGATTTTTTTTCTTAATTTAGAGTGTAAAGTTTACTTTTCATTCAATTTAATTTTGGTAATGTGTTACTGTAAGTGTTGGAAAGTACTCTAAAAATCATTAGAAGTAATTTTAAATAATTACAATTGTAATTATTGTTTTATACAATAAGTTTGTACAAATTTAAAAAAGAATGTATTATTGATTTGAAAAAAAGAGTATTCTAAATATGCAAACTAGTTAATTATTGTACCGATTAACATAGGATTTGGTTGACCTATATACCATTAAATATGTTGTGACATTTAAAAGCAACTTTTAGATTTGTTAATTTAATCCTTGATTTTCTTTTAATTTAGAGTGTAAACTTAATTTTTCGTTCAATTTAGTCCTTTAATTTCAATAATCTAACTTTTCATGTTTATAATTATAATTTTTATGTTAGAAAATACCCTAAAAATTATTAAAAATAAGTCCTTATAATTATAATTATAATGTTTTTAGACAAGTTGTGCGAATTTTTAAAAAATTCACGACCGCGACACCCGCAGTGACCGTAATAGCATTCGTTATGTCCGCAACCGCGATAAACGCGACGCGACCGAAAATGTGACCGCGAACGCTTTTTAAATCCCTGGTACAGAGAGTGTAATCTCTTAGCAGATAACTTGGCAAAAAAGGGATAAAGAGATCAGTTGATTTTTGTTGTGTAGAGCAAGAAGGGTAGCTTTCGAAGGGTTTCTTTTACAGTATTCTTGGACCTTGTAAACATTGATACGGTTTGTACTCTTTTTTTTTGTCTTATGTTTAGGGAAATTTTTTAACGAGGCACTATCATTGTTTTGTTACCTTACTAATAAAATCCTAATCGTTTAAAAAAAGTTCGATAACCAAAACATAACAAATCAATAACATAAGTGACCGGAACATTTTTTTTCAATTTCACTATTAAAGTAAGACAACGAAAACAAAAGTGACATTCGGTGTAGTTTACCCCATAGTATAGGTATATTTATTTCTTGTCATCTAATTTGATCAATTTAAATATTAGTACTTAAATTTGTTAAGTCAAATTCCACTAATTGTTCATGCATTATGCGTAAGTTATATATTTAATCCATTTTCTCTAATTTGATCAGTTTTATTTCTGCAATTTAATCTTATTATTCTTGTATTATTTGAATTCGAATTAAAATTTTAAAATAGTAAAGAGATTGAATCTGATTAAATTATAGGGCTCATTGCACAACTTAGGTACTAATGACATAATTTAATATGTAATACCTATTTTTGTTGTTTTGCTTTTTATCTATTTATACCACCCTATAATTCTAAGCTGATGTCTCCAGTCAACCGATCAGTTGTAAAAATGTTAAAATGTCTTTTCTTCGTAATATTATTATTATTATTATATAATTTTGGCTTAAGGGCATAAAAGGTCCTTGAATTTTTGGGAAAAAATTAATTAATCTCTTAAACTTTTTTACATTCAAATAAAGTTTTGAACTAACAAATTGAATCAAACCCTTGAATCAATAAATTTAATCAATCAAGCTCTTTGACCAACATTGATTGTTGAATCTAACATGTTTTTTGGGATTAGTTGGTACATGTTGTGTCACAATGTTGTCACTCATCATTTTCAAAAAAAAAATATTTATTTACAAAATTCTTTAAAATTCCTAAAAATTCTAGAAAACTTATAAAATTATAAAAAAAAATATTTCTTTAAAAAAATATGTGAATGTCGCATGATAGAACTGTAGGGTATCATGTGACAGTAATTTCTAAAGAAAAGTTGTCAAGATTTAATATCAAAATTGGTCAAATGGTTTAATTGATTCAATTTATTGGTTAAAGTACTCAATTTATTCAATTTGTTAGTTCAAAAGCTTAATAATCACAAAAATTTCATAAACTTAATTGTTTTTGTTTTCAAAAGTTCAAGAATTTCTTACACCTTAAGCCTATATTTTTTTATATAAGACAATTAGAAATCACTTATTTAATGATTGGACCCAGATCCGATATGATTAATATATATTCTGTACCACTCAACATGATCATTGTTCAATAATTTAAAAATATATATAATTAGATAAAATATTTTACCCCTGCTGTGTATGATAAAATTTAATATACGTAAATTTTAAGCTACCCATAATCTCACGTATCCCTAAATAAATAATAATTATAATTAAATATACTTAGACTACTATCATAAAATATTAATTAAATTAAGATTCAGCTAACGTTTTTTTATTGTTTTAAAAATACGAAAGAACATGGATCAAAAAATAAAATAAAAAAACAGAAAAAAAACAATCTTCCCGAGGAAGTGAAGTATCACAATTTTTTTTATTTTCTTAAAATTTCAACCATGCCAAAAATTATTTGTTTATGGAAATGAAGTTAGGAACTAGGAAGTTCCTTTCAAACTTTTGGAGTGTGTGTGATGATATAAGCTTCAACACATCGATGCAACTCGTATGCAAAAATGACCCTCCAACAAAATAGTTAGCTAATTTATACTAGTCACTAATCAAATGACATAACTTCATTGCAACTTAATAAAACTTAAATATATTTACACTTTATTTTTTTAAATAGGAAATCGTTTTTCCCTTTAAAAATGAGTAATTAGAGTAGGAAACAAAAATGTGTAAAATACTTAACGAGAGTAAAAAAATAAATGTACCTTGTAAAAGTTATTGAGTTGTTTAACGGGATAATTTAAGTGGGATAATTTTAAAATATAAAATGAACAAATTTTTGGGATAAAGGGAGTAGTAGATAACTTTTATAATAGGTAGTAGATTTTTAATGGAACTGACTTCTGGCTTTCGATTAAATTAACATAATCCTTAATAAATTGATATGAAGCAACTAAGACGATTAGTTTTTATTTGATTGATAAAGGCGACAATAAATATAAATATAATCACATTTTTTATCTCGTAAGTCAGGTAAGATTAAGACCACATGAACAATAAATTTTATCAAATATTTAAGATTGTTGTATTCTCGATTTTTTTAATCTAAAATCTTGATTTAAATGAGACAACAAGGGCCAATTGAATCAAAAGCTTAATTGTACATAAAAAGATAATCAACGGTTTGAACTAAATTTTGGATTTATTATCTATTATGGGTTCACCTATTAGTACAATAATAAAATTTAGACATAATGCTAAAAAAATGCTCCTATGAGTTGTTATTTTAGCCTCTATTTTTTAAGCAGTTTAGCCCTTAACGTTTTATTTTGTGTCAAAATAGCCTATCTGTGAATGAAAACTGTTAGTCAACTAATAATAAACAACTTGAAATAACTTGATAGAATGACACGTTAGAAGGAAAAAATATTTTATATTTTATACAATTTTATAAAATTGTTTTTTGATTAATGTGTCATTCTGTAAAGTCAGCATATTTGCCTATATGACATTGCTATCGCGACGTGCACTGCCATGTATGTTTGTTATGTCATTTACCATTGGTTGACTAACAGTTTTCATCCGCAGAGGGACCATTTTGACCTAAAATGAAACGTCGAGGGATAAATTACTTCAAAAAATATGGGCCAAAATGACAATTTAATCAAACGTTAGGGACATTTTTAGCATTATGCCTAAATTTTATATTCTAAACTTATATTCCTCTACACTCGTCATATATACTCCTTGCTCTGTTTAATTTAATCTGTTCACTTTCTCTTTCATATTTGCCCCGTTACTAGTACACCAATATACGTATAAGAATCGTTAAATCTAAGCGAAAGTCTTCAACCCAAATTGGTGTTCTAATATAGTTTCCACGTAAACCACCACTTTCCTTTCCATGTCTGAATCAACATTCCTAGGAAAATGGACAAGACAATGTGCCAAACACCTCCTCTCAGCTCTAAACTTTGTCGTGTTCTCATATCTTGATTTTCTTGATTCTGTTTTCTGCGTCGTATACAAACATCTTGATCTGTTGTTTGAAGGGAAGGCCTCCCCATGCTACTGCACAAGCAAGAGGAGTGATGATCATAATGAGGGAATTGGGATGTCGGAGACTTTGCAATATGAGAAAAGGAAGAAATTGAAGGAGTATGTTTTGCTTCAATTTGTGGAAAATCTGCTGAACAAAAACAAAGGCTCTGAAGCTAAATGTAGGTTGAAGAACACAAAAACTGGTGGTTTTTGTAGACATGGGAATAGGTGGTCTGATTGTGGGTGTGATTCTTGCATCTCCTGGATGAAGACCGATGATCCCAATCTTCATGTTGAGGTGAAAAAGGCTTCTTCACAAGGTTTGTAATTCATTCTATGTTGATTCAACTTGTTCATAAGTAGGATCATGGGTGAGCATTCGATCGAGTCGAGTCAAAAAATTTCTAGTTAGTTGAGTTGACGAGTCTTATTTTATAACTCAAACTTTATTTAAAAAAAATTTCAGTCGAGTTTATGAAATTCAAGTCTAATCAAGTTGAGTTGTTCCAATTTCTATTTAAATTTAATTGTAAATATTTATAATGTTATGGTACCAATTGGTTCCGATTTAAACAACTTTCTATAATCATATACGATACACACACTCTCTCACACACACATATATATATATTTCTTCATATTTTTTCATATGTGATATACATATATCAAGCAGGGTTATTCGAGTCAAGACGAGTCTCGCTTTATAACTTAAACTTTATTTGAATTTTTTTAGTTGAGTTTATAAAATTACGATTCAATTCGAATCGCGTTTTTCGTGATGAGTAGAAAAAATTGACTTTTTCGAGTCAAGACGGGTGTTGCTCATCCTTAACCCTAATCCATAGACACTTCCAAAACCGATAAAAAAAGAATGGTCAAATTCTTCTAGTAGTTCTTATATTATGCTTAAATTGTAGATTTAGTTCATGTACTTTATTTCAGTCATTTTCATTTTTTATACTTCCAAATTTTTAAAAGTTGGTCCTAACTCAAATAGTAGCAGTAAAATTTGTTAAATCAAATTCTACTGTTAGTTGCATAAGTTGAAGATTTAGCTCATGTTCTCTAATCTGATCATTTGAAGTTTCTATAATTTAGCCATGTCGTCCTTGTATTAGTTGAGACAAGACTGAAATATCAAAATTCAAAATTGTCATGCACTAAAATTGACTAAATTAGAGTACAATGACTAAATCTATAACTTATACCTAATACAGAAACTAATAACATAATTTAACCAAAATAATATTAAAACTCAGCTGACTTTAAATCGAATATTTCAATATGACATCACATTTTGCGTCATTCAACTTAAATTTTGGCACAAATGATTTATTTAATCACCAAACGCTGATGCATTTTTAAATTGCTTGGTTATTAGCTTACAAGACCCTCGTACACTTATCTCTATGACATCGGTGGTTACTTTTGTTTTGATTTTGACAGATAATTCAAATTCAACCGAAAATGCAATATTCATACATGGGATGTTAAGTTCTTCCTCGTTTTGGACAAAAACGGTTTTTCCGAAGCTGTCGGAACCAAACAAGATCAAAGATTATAACATGTTTGCGGTTGATCTGTTGGGATACGGAAAAAGTCCAAAGCCAAGAGACAATTTGTACACTTTGAAAGACCATGTGGAATGGATTGAGAAATCTTTGATCTCTGAGTTTCAGTTAGATTCTTTCCACGTGGTTGCTCACTCCATGGGCTGCATTATTGGATTAGCCTTGGCTGCAAAGCACTCCAAATTCCTCAAATCCATCACCCTTGTGGCCCCTGTAAGTGCATATACATATACATATACATATACATATACATATACATATACATGGTTTCTCAATACACTGAGGATGATTTTTTTCTTCTTTTTATTCATCAGCCGTACTTTCCATCAAAGGATGGAGTAGAGTTCACAGCAATGAATTGGCTTACACCCAAGAGACTGTGGCCGCCGGTGGCGTTCGTTTCGTCGATCATGGCGTGGTATGAACACTTGGGTCGATGCGTCTGTTTGTTAGTGTGCCGAAACCATAGGACTTGGGAAGCACTTATCAGGCGACTCACCGGATCAAGGTAATCAAAATCAACATGATCAAAGTGTTTGAACCATTGTATCGTGTTCGTATTATAACCGGTGTTCGATGGATCTTAGGCATCTGAATTTTATGGTTTTGGATTTGACAAAGCACACCCATCATTCGGGCTGGCATACAACGCATAATGTTCTATATAGGGGAGTGAAAGAGATGGATAAGAACCTGGAAATTTTGATGAAATTAAGGAAAAAAGTGCATGTGATTGTGGGCGGCAGGGACAAAACTGTTCCAACCGACTGTGGGCACAACATGAAGAACAAATTCCCTGATGTGGAGCTTCTCAGCATCCCAAATGCTGGCCACCGCTCGGTCATCTTCAGCAGAGAGAATGATTTTGCTCTCAATTTGTTCCACATTTGGAACAATGCTGCATCTCACCATATGCATCAAGCTTGATGATCTTCAACAAGTCTCAATGTTTGAATAAAAAATGCAAAACTTAATGGAGTTGGGTCATGGGCATTTTAATTGCTGCTCCTCTTCTATCAAATGCATATGTAAAATAATGACAATGGAAATACAATTTGTCTTTCTATAATCCCAAATTTCTCTTTACAATTACATTGTGCTCACAACTTTTTGTTTGACATAATATTCTTTTTCTACCAAGATAGGAAGGGAGACTTCAGAAAAAAAAAAGTTTTCCTGCTGAATTTAGAACCTATAATCTAAAAAAATAGTGAGAGAATTAATGAGAAGCTCTGCTCGTCCCACCATCTTTGCTTTCTCTACTCACAACCAATTGTTAAATGCTAGCAAGAAGACATCTGGATCCATCACTATTTCCTTTTCATAATACGACAATATCAAGTCTACTATGAAGAAAGCTAAATTTAAGATATATTTTTTTGAATTATTTGAATCTGAAGCTTGTCTTTTTGCCAAACAAGTGTGGAGCAATCTCAGTATCAATTGGCCCTCTGATTTGAACTCCATGGATTTTGCTGAATGGCTACATTGGCTCTTCAACATGGTTGTCTCAGATATTTTTAGGAATCTGAGCAAAAATTCAAAAATAATCTCTTACAAAACAAAAATAAATTCCATTACTTTGAACAATTAATTTAATATTTCATTGACAAATCATTATTTTCATTGTTCTATTTAGAAAACCCCTTAAATCCAACTAAAACAATAAGGAACAATCATTAACTTACAAAATTACTACTTAAGAAATATGCTTTATAATAAAAATGATTATATTGATATATTTTTTAAATATGAAGGGTTAAATTTATTGAACTATTTTGAATTTGGACTAAATTGATAAAATATTAAAGCTTCAAAGACTAAAACTACCATTATACTCAATTAAACGACAACATTTAACAATAGAGTGATCAAATATAACTACAATATTAATTGAGTGACCAAAATATAACTTTAAATAATTAAGTATTCCAAATATAATATTACTCATAAATGAGTGATCTCCGTTGTAGTTTACCCAAAAAAATAAGAGAAAAGGGCATAGTGGCATTTGATTCCAGACCAGAATATGGAGGGCTAAAGCTCCGACCATTGGGTCAACCCCTCTAATATTTATCGAAATTTTTTTAAGGCTTTAACCATTAATTGAACTCAACTTTGTTTGAAAATTATTAGTTAAATTAAACAAAATTCAGTTAATTCGGCTGGTTTTCGAATTAACGAAAATTCGTTATAAGTTTTTAGATAAAGTACACAAATGGTCACTAAACTATGTTAAAATAGCTTTTCTAGTCACTACAATTTTAAAAGTTATAAAACAATCATTAAACTTATAGAACTATTACAAATGGTCATTGTACGTTATAAATTATTGATAAATTTTAAAAAGTTCAATGACCATTTTGTAATAATCCAATAAATTTAATGATCATTTTGTACTAATTTGATAAAATTTAATGACCATTTTTTAACATACCAAAATATTTAATGACCATTTTATAACTTTTAAAAATTCACTTACCATTTTATAGTTTTGATTATAGGCTAATTCGATTAAAATCAAAG
The DNA here is from genome assembly GCA_019671005.1 of Hibiscus mutabilis. Lineage (NCBI taxonomy): Eukaryota > Viridiplantae > Streptophyta > Magnoliopsida > Malvales > Malvaceae > Hibiscus > Hibiscus mutabilis. Next base: position 10,761,577 of record CM033744.1, read on the forward strand.
TTTGGACACGCCTACTCTACTCTCATGTGATACATGTTGATAACCATTGGGCCAAACCCTTCATGTGGTACATGTTGATAACATATTTTATTAAAGGTCATTTTGGTGGTGAAAATTAAAGAGAGTAAAAGTGGATTTATGGAATTCGAATTTGGGTCTAATAGAATATAAAAAAATACTAAACAACTAAGCCAATATTATTTTTCATTAAAATTGTCCCTAAATTTATATATCTTTCCTGTTTTCAGGTGTACTTGAACCAATCCATAGGGGAGCCACCCAATGACAGGATATAAAAAAAAAAATACTAAACAACTAAGCCAATATTATTTCGAGCACCATCAGTGTTTAACTTGAACCAATCCATAGGGGAGCCACCCAATACTAAAAGATAACCTTTCGAACTTACTTTATCGTATTAAATTTCAACATTATAAAAGATAACTTTTCAAACTTACTTTATCGTATTAAATTATGCTTATTTTTATTTTGTTTGGAAGAAGATTATATATATTTATGTAAACTTTAGATTGTGGTTTAGGGTTTAGGAATTCAGGTAATTTATTTGATTTTTTAATTAAGTCGAATGCATTAAAAAGGTGAAGTCAAATTTGATTAAAATTTTCAAATGTAAATTAAATAAAAAATAAACTTATCAATTTAATCTAAAAAAATTCACTCAAATTTAACTGGACTCGTTAAATAGTCGACCGCATTAGGATATAGAATTCGATATTTCATAATCCATCAAGTTTACTATTGACTTTTGCAAATACTTGGGAAAAAGCAGAAAGACAGTTTTTATAGTTTCTGAAAACAGCGAGCGGACAAAACTGTTGGCTTTTGGCAGTTGGCCGTTGGCACGTGGTATTGAAGTTTTACTGCAAACATTTTTCCTTTTTATTAATGCATACTTTTTGTCGATGTAAATGGTCCTAATTTTCTCACTTAAAAAAATCTAGCCACATATTGATTGCTTGTTATTGGTTTTTTGTTTAGAAAATGCAAAGAGAAACAGGTTTAGAAAATGTTCAGGAACGTTGTTGTTATTGATATTTTGTTTACAAATTTTTAAAATTTTAATAAATTTAATTATTTATATTTAGAATAAATAAATACATGAACCTATCACATAGTAGGGTTGAGCATGATTAATCAAAAAATTGAAAATCGATCTGAACTGGTGATTATAAGGTAGTATATGTTTATAAATATTCTTAAACCTTCGACAATGCACACACCTTCCAGACATTGCAATTGAACTCGTATCTCCTAAGTTGAAGATCATCCGCTTTTCCACTGAGACATTTGTTGGGTTCATAAGTATTGTATACTTAAAATACTATTAGATGCATTATTAATTATTATTTACTTAAAAAAAATTAAATTTTTAATAAATATTTATGAAAACAATTTAAAACTTTATCATTTAACGTTTAAAAGTCATAAAATGAGGTTATTTTGTCAAAATAAAATACAAAATTTAAAAAACTCAACGTTAATTTGGAAAAGCCGAAAATCAAGGTTCACTGAACTGAAAATCTACGATTACTAAAATAGCTTTTCGAATCAATCTGAAACCAAACCGTATACACCCCTAAAAAAGAATAATTTTTTAAAGCAATAATAGTCATTAACTTCATTGAATAGATATAAAGTTAAACAAAATTACAAGAAGAGTTTATAAAAGGTAGAGTATACTAATCATTTTAGTCGATTGTTTCCCCTAAAACACAAAGAATGATAAACAAAAACCACTATTATGGGTGGATGATAAATACCATCAACACTTATATAAACATCAACCAAAGAGACAACTAAATTTAACCTAAAAAACCATTGAATATTTTTATTAAAAATAAATTTTAATTTTTTGAATAGTTTAAGGTTATTACAAGATAATATATGTTTATACATATTCTTAACCCTTTGACAATGCACACACATCTTGTAGACAAAGCTATTAAAACGCTTATCTCCTAGAATGAACATTATTCACTTTTTTATTTGGACCACTTGTTTAGTTCAAAAAATTTAGGGTAAAGTACACAAATGGTCACTAAACTATCCCTAAAAATACAAAATACAAATGGTCACTAAACTTTCAAAAATACAAAATAGTCATCAAACTTTCAAAAAAATTAGGGTAAAGTACGTAAATGGTCACTAAACTATCCCTAAAAATACAAAATAGTCACTAGACCGTTAACTGTCGTTAACTGAGAGAAGTGACAGTTACAAAAATTTGTATAATAACATATTTAATCCTCAATATTTATACATTCAATCAATTTAGACATCAATAATGAGGGTTAAATTAGGAATAAATTGATTAAATGTGTAAATATGGAGGATTAAATGTTATATTATTCAAATTTTTGTAACTATCACGTCACCCAATTAACGACAGTTAATGACTCAGTGACCATTTTGTAAGAAAAATAAAGTTTAATGCCCATTATGTAACATTTGAAAGTTTGATGACCATTTTATATTTTTCGGGAGTTTAGTGACCATTTTTGTACTTTACCCAAAAATTTAAATCAAATCTCACAAAAACGAATCGCACCGCAAACATTAAAATTCAATGTTCAATAAAATTCAAATGGTGCGAAAGACATAAAAAACAAAATTCATCACTTTGAGAAGAACTTGTACAATTTTCTGAAAGAAATTCAACAATCAATTACTTTGGTCAAGAGTGCTCTATAAAGAAAGCAAAATCTTTCGCCGCTTGTTCTTGGCATATCGACAAAATCACAAAAGAAAATTATAATCATAAACAAACCGCCGTCCTTCGCTGGCAAAACACTCGATGATACTCGTCACCGAACGATAAACTGTCAAAAGACAAACTAAAATTGTTACAAAAGCAGACAAAAAACTATCACAAAAATAGACAAAAAACTATCACAAAAGCAGACAAAAAGGCAATCATAAAAACAGTTTGGCATGAATCTGTCAAAGTAAAACAAAAAATAAAAAAAAGAACTTAAAAATGAAATATTAAATTTTATTTATATACAAACTAGCAAAACGACCAAAGACCGGTGTTGATATTAAAAAAATACAAAAAAATATAAAGTTTAAAAATTAGAGGGAAAAGATTTAGTAGAGCAAATCATACAAAAATTTAAATATAAAACTATGTAAAATAATTGATTAAAGAACAAAAATAAAATAATTAAGTCCACGTCACATCTTCTATCCTATCAAAGAACGTGAGGAGACTGTGATGCACCGGGGGTAGGTGCACCAGATTCTTCACTTTTGGTCTCATTAGAGAGGAAATGAACTGTGCCTCCACCTAACGTTTGCCTATTTTTATCTTCCCTTCTCTGCCTATAAACTAAACCCAAACCAAACCACAACTGCAGAAAGCTAAACTTTGAATAAACCCATTAATTATAAATCTGGGTTTTTTTTGCTAGAAGTGCTGGAATCTGCGGTGGTTGGTTTTTAAGATCATGGATTTGGAATTCTTGCAATCTGTGGATGTTCAGATTCTTGTTGGTGCAGCAGTAGCTGTTTTAGCCATTGTTGTTGGTGCTGCTTATCTCTTTTCCTCTAGGAAACCTAAAGGTTTCGACTATTCACTCATTTGGCTTTATGCCGTTTTTTAGCTGTTAAAATCATGTTCTTTTGTTCAAAGATTGTTTTTTTTAATATAAATTGATTATTCTTGGAGTGTTAAGTAATAGGTACACTTAAATCTGGGGTTTTTGTGTATGTTTTGGCGTATTTAGGTATATTGGTTAATGGTTCTTTTTAGGGTATGTATGGTATTGAAATAGAGTAATAGCTTGTTGTTAAGAATGTAGTGAATAAAAAGATGAAATTGGGACTTGATTTTTGTTGTTAATTGAAAAACTCACTCAAGGAGTTGAGCAATTATAACATGGCTGTACATATAAAGAACAGTGTAAGCTGGAATCACGTGAAAAATGTTAAAAGCAAATGGAGTCAGTATAGGGCTTTATTTTGAGGTGAATTGTCCTGAATATCTGATCAAAGTTGTATATTTATGCAATTCAAGAGATGTATCTATTGTGCCCATTTTAACTTTTTGAGCAGGTTCAAGCAGTCTAGGTGATAAATCTTCTTGAGTTTGGCTTGTTAACACATTTTGAGCTCTTATGGATCCTCAATTCATTATATTATTCTCTATTGTCAGTGGACTTCTATTTGCTAATGCAAAGCAATAACCTCTTTTACCCTATAAAAAGTTGACGAATCGAGTATTAACCTACTTCTAAGTACACTTTTCCTTTCCCCAAGTTTTGTTACTGTATTGTTTGCTTACGAAGTTGTTCACGCTGTCATATGTGCTTTCAGGCTGTCTAGATCCAGAGAATTTCAAAGATTTTAAGCTTGTCAAGCGCCAGCAGCTGAGTCATAATGTGGCAAAGTTCACATTTGAACTTCCTACACCTACTTCAGTTTTGGGTCTTCCTATCGGGCAGCATATAAGTTGCAGGTTCAGTTGATTGTATTCATCCTTTTTGTATTTCTTCCGAGGCCAATGGTTATAGATACTTTCAAATTGCTTGGAACTGCACTACCATATAAGTTAGATGCTTTTCATCTTAACAGAGGCAAGGATAGCCAAGGTGAGGAGGTTATTAAACCATATACACCTACAACGTTGGATTCTGATGTTGGTCATTTTGAATTAGTTATTAAGGTACTTATCTGAAATTTCTTGCTGGTTGGAGTTATCTTCAGTGTGATATTTATTTATCCGGGTGTTCCCATGTACAAACTTTCTTATGGAACTTTACTTGTGAGTAGATGTACCCTCAAGGAAGGATGTCACACCATTTCAGAGAGATGCATGTTGGTGATCATCTTGCTGTGAAGGGTCCCAAGGTATACAGTTTCTTTCATATGAATGCATAAATTGCCCTTGTCTGTAGGGTTCTTTGTTCGTTTTCCACCCTGTATCTTTGGATAACATTGCTACTGGTGTTGGCACCATCAAACTCATTTTTCACTCAATACTGTTGAGTCTGATGCAATCTTACCAGCATTCCAGTGCATTTCCTATAGGTTACGAACACATCATGTTTGTTTTATACGCTTTCCTCATATTATAGAAGGCTTTCTTACCTTTTCTGAATTATGTTCAACTCAAGAATTCACACTTGGTTAGCGTTTTTTAATGTTGTTCCTTGAATTGTTTCCTCCAGGGGCGCTTCAGGTATCAACCTGGTCAAGTTAGAGCATTTGGGATGATTGCTGGAGGTTCTGGAATTACTCCAATGTTCCAAGTATGTCAGTCATTTGTCACAGAGTATTCTTTTAATGTATTTTTTTGGATTTGAGACATGTTGCCTTTCCACATTTTAATTATAGCCTGATGCAAAGTTTTAAATGTTTGTATAACATTTCACCATTGTTTGTTTTCGGGTTTTGGTTTTTGATCAGGTAGCCAGAGCCATATTGGAGAACCCAAAAGATACAACAAATGTCAACCTTATTTATGCAAATGTTACATATGAGGACATTCTTTTGAAGGTATTTTTCTGTCTACTTTTTTGTCCTTAATGATTTATCCAAAGTAAAAAACCTAGGACAGGTTTCTTCTAAGCCTGCCTCTATGGGCAATCCAAGGTATGTTGGGCCTTGAATGCAATTGTATACTAGACAAGACCCTTATTTATTTGGCTGCGGCAAGGTCCGAACATAAGATAGGCCCAAACCCTTCCATTTAATGTGCGATGATTATTACGGCTATCATGGATGTGCTCACACAAGATGACATACAGGCGTGGGTGGTTTGTAACTAGTTCATAGGAATTAGGAAATGGATCAAAAAGTGAAATTCAAATGATTTATTTGCAGGAAGAGTTGGATAGCCTTGTCGCCAATTACCCTGGCCGCTTCAATGTCTACTATGTTTTGAACCAGGTTTGTTGCCGTTCTCACGTGGCTATCTCCTAACATGTTTTCTTTCATTCTTTATCTGCCTCATTTTTTCTGTAAATCTCGTAGGAGCTGAGAAGCTTTATTGGCATCTGAAGTTACTGATATGTCATGCTCCTCCTTTTTCATGCATAGCAGCAATGCTCGTACAATTATGATGGATAATACTGACAAACTTTAGTAGAAATAAAGGATAATTAAATGCCAGAAAAATTTCTGCTCCAACTTTAGTGCAAAAAATCCTTTTTAAAAAATATCCTTATTTTTCAAGTTTTAGTAGAAATAAAGGACATGCATATTGGCTATGTTACTTGGGCTTGCGATGAGATTCGGATATGAGTATGTGTCTGACATGGATATGCTGTACTTGTTTTCAAGTTTTCTAATATATTTGAATGTCCAAATATGTGTTAGACACAGATATATAAAAAAAAGAAAGAAAAAAAATGAAGAATCAGAATAACATAGCTTAGCAGAGCCTCTTAGAGAAATTATTTGAGAAGCAAATGATTTTTGAAATTTATATCCATGGTACTTCTTTGTCACTCCATTTAGCTGCACAGATACAATTTCCTCCGATTCGGTAATGCAAATGGTGTGTGGTTTGAACTACTTGAACAATCTGATGAAAGTGTCACTTCGTTTTGAAAATTATGATGGTCTTAGACTAATTAATGGCATTCTTACATTCACTGAACTGTTCTTATGTTGATATAACTTACATGTGCATTCCATGCATAAACTTTTTATAAATATTTTCCATTGCTGCATCTCTTTCCATATACATGCAACCTTGAAGTTCATCGGATGCGGTTAGCCTCTTTTTACATACCAGAAGTTAACATTAATAGCCGTTTTATTAACAAACTACATTATGGTTATGTTATTTCCTCAGCCTCCCGAAGTCTGGGATGGTGGTGTTGGCTTTGTGTCAAAGGAAATGATTCAGACCCGCTGCCCACCACCCGCTTCTGAGGTCAAGGTACAGTACTTTACATTTTTTATCTCAGTATTGCTACATGGAACCAAAACGTATTGACTTTTTTTCTTTTTGACAAATAACAAAATATATGAACTTGAATTTAATATTATGCCCTGTAGATTCTAAGGTGTGGTCCTCCACCCATGAACAAGGCCATGGCCGGCCACCTTGACGCTCTTGGCTATTCACCTGAGATGCAGTTCCAGTTCTAATCCCTCTAAGCTCGATTCGGACTGTGATTAATCTTCTTCATGGGAGAGGACACAACCATTTGTTATAAACTCTTCACCTGTTGTAATCGGAACTTTTTAAGCATTGGAACCAACTGGCTTAGCATGATTCAGATGTTTTGAACTGTTATTATAAAAGGCTTTCCTTGATCCATGTGCTACATTTATTGAAGCAACTAGACTTCTCTCTGTTTTTAACTCAGTAATCCTCATGTTGCAACTTCATAAGTAGAACTTGTTATACAAGAAGCTAAAGTTTGGCAAAAGCTTTATTTATTTATTTTCTAAAGTTTCATTTTCTCGGGTGTTTTTTCAGTTTTTTTTTTAATTTTAAAATTATAATTTTTTTGTTGCCCTCCCGGTATTTCATAATTTTTTTCTGACTAATCTGAATTGATTTACGTTGCACATCTAGTTTTAGTGGCTGAGTCTTCTAGAAGAAATTTCCTGCGTACACAAGTCTTCGAACTTAATACATGTTTAAGGAATATTAAATTGCTTACCACTCCCGCTTGTTAAAATTATAATTTTAATAGCCAAAAGTCGCCTTAATTCATTTAGGGCATAATGTTAAAAAATACCCTTAACCTTTGACTGAAAAGACACTTTGGCCTATATATTTTTTGGAGTAATTTAGCATTCAACGTTTTATTTTGGGTCAAAATAGTCCTTCCGTGAATGAAAATTGTTAGTCAATTAACGATAAACAACTTGAAATGACTTGGCAGAATGACATGTCAGAAGTAAATATTTTATATTTTATACAATTTTTTAAAATTATATTTTTGACTGACGTGCCATTCTGTAAAGTCAGCATATTTGTTTATATGACACTGCTATCGCGGCGTGTACTGCCATGTAGGTTTGTCATATCATTTCAAGCCATTTACTACTGGTTGACTATCAGTTTTAATCCGCAGAGATGTAATTTTGACCCAAAATAAAATGTTAAAAGCTAAATTGTTTCAAAAAAATAAAAGCTAAAATAACAATTTAGTCAAATTTTAAGAACTTTTTTGCATTATACCTTCATTTAGCAAAGAAAGTCTGTTTCCATCACTACACTCAATTGACTTATTTGTCAAGTGGTTGAAAATAAGTACCGTTTAGACTAAACTGAAGATGTATACATTAATCTTCTAAAAAATATTAATCATAATATATATTATAATATTAATTAAAAATATTTTTTATCAAAAGGATAGCTTTTCATATTTCTGGTTGTTTTAAGATATTTATAAAAGAATTAGAAAAAAAATATTTATAAAAGAAGCAAAAGGTCTATTACAACTGTGTAGTGACAAAAAAGTTTTTCGAAATGTTTAGTGATAAAATTTAAACTTTTTATAGTTTAATGACCAAAATGAGACAATGCCTAAAGTTCAATGACTAATGTTTGTAATTTATCCTAAAATTATATAAAATAACTAATAACAACTGAAAATGTAAAATGTTACTATAATTTTTTATGAAATCAATATAATTTGATTAATGTTATAATTAATATTTTTTATGAAATTAAAGTAATTAATTCAATTCTAAGTTAACATAAAATGAATATATTCTGAATTTAACATAGAAATGTTGTATCAATGGGATGATTTATGCAGACCCACTGAGGTTGGTGGCCTCGGTTTCTTGGGTTAAAAATAGATCTCTTTTGCCATTGCTCTATTGCTTGGAGGCTTTGGCAACGCTGGGGAAATGGTTAGTTATGCCTTGTAATATTGGAAACCTTCTTATCTTCTAAGCCTATCTGGTTATTGGCTTTATTTGGAATAGTTTGGTCGCTATGGTTGTTCCGGAATGAGGTAGTATCTAATGGGAAGATTGTTGATGAGAACCAATTGTTCGACACAAAATTATTTGAGGATTAGCTGGTGGTGTAAATGTAATTGGCTCTGTTAGTGATATCATCGCTAATCCTTCTCTAGTTGGTTTATTTCTCTTGCTCCAAAATAAGCCTCTTTGTGAATTCCTCCTTTAGTTGGTTCCCTGAAATTTAATGTCGACGGTGCGGTATCGGAAAGTTTTAGTGCTGCTGGGATTGGCGGTCTTTTGCGGGACCATTCGAGCGCTGTTTTGGTTCTTTTTTTCAAAATCTGCTGCTGTAGGTATTGTTGTGTATCCCTGTAGGATCTCGGCTACACTAGATCATCTCTGGTTCGGTGGGGAATTTTTAACGATGTCCAATATCCATTAAAAAAACACTTCTATTAACTTTTAACAACCTGTACAAGAAAATCATTCACCGATGTTTGCTATCCCAACAGGTGATATCGATTTGCCAAGAAATTCCCATATTTCCTTAACAATTTCATAATTAGCAAATTTAAATGAATAGACAGAACAGATGTATTATGGATCTCAGGAATAATGATGATTTTTGCTAACCCGATGAGTGATAAACAATTTGGTATCGTTTAACTAGGTCTTGAGTTTGAGGCCTTGTGTATACAAAAAATCTCCGCCGAGAGATTCACCCATTAAAGCTATGGTGTTGGACGATTTTTGTGGAAAATCTTTTAGATCAAATTCATTGGAAGGGAGTTTGGCAGGTTTATGATCGCCATGGTCAGGTGGTTGATGTTTTTGTGCCATACAAGCGTACATGCAAGGGATCTTGATTCGGATTTGTACGTATGAGCACGGAGAAAGAGGCGCTGCGGGCAATTGAAAGGCTAAATGGGAAATGGATTTATGGAGCGAAATTGAGGGTCGCACTTGCGATGCGAGGGACACGAGATGTGTATTGTAAACAAAAGAGATTGATTGAAAATGAGAGCCGTAGCAGTGCAGAGTGAGGGAATAGAGTTGTTCGCAGATCTAATCGGATGATTCAGGGTGTAAAGTATGAGGGCAAGATTGGGATACTGCAGTGCTGAGCCATGGCATGGTGCCGAGTCCCAATAGGAATAGCGACTTTGGCTAGGGAATTAAAGGATATGGTGGGTTTCTCGTTAATGAGAATAGCTGGATCATGGATATTATTGATGTTTTCAAATATGGAGACGCGTAGAGAAGTCATAGAAAATGAGACGATGAATAAATGGTTCACGAAGGTGGTGAATTGAGACCTGACGAGTGATAGGGGTGGTCGTCGTGCTTGGCTGTCGATCAGCGGAATGCCAATGCATGCTTGGTCGCGAGATACTTTTGATAATATCGCGTCTAGATGAAGAGTGGTGATTCGTTGTGATGATTCGGTGTTGGAACCTAATTATTTCGAGAGGGGGCAAATCCTGATTGAAACTAAGCGCCTAAAACGTATTGAGGAGATCGTCCAAATAGACGTTGAGGGTGTGATGTTTCGGGTTAGGGTGGTGGAGTTTGAACCGATGTTGGAATCTCAATTGTGTTCCAATTATGAACAAGAGTATGGGTCTAAGGTAGATAGCGAGGATGAGGATAACAAGGATGAGGTTAATGTAGGTTTGGATGAAATAAAGAGGAATCATTTGGGGCTGGTTGGCTCTAGGAAGGAGCATTGTCACAAGGATAGAGAAGAGCAAGATGTAGCAACAAAGTCCTCTGTGTGGCAGGCTAATGCGTTATGGAATAAGCCAAGTTTGTTGAATAATAGAATTGATGAAATCCCAACTTGTTTAAGAGGTTGGATGTCAGATGAAGATATGGGTATTGTAACACCCAAAAACCGGTCTAGTCGGAATTAGGTTTCGATGATCGAAAATTTTGTATCGGAATAGTCCAATCACTGTAACGATTCCAAGTTTTACTCAATTGTATTGTAATGAACTTCAATTAAGCTAAATTGTTGATCTTGAACCTTATTGAGTGAATTAAAAGTCTTTTGGTGACTAAATTGTAAGTTTAGGGGTAAAAGTGCAAACTTCAGAAAGTTGAGGGATCACCCTTGTAATTATATCAATTAGAGGTGTGAGTCACCTCCTTGCTTGGCTAATTTCATGTGAAGATGATGGGCTATTATCATAAAAGATGACAACGTGAATTGGAAATTGATTAGGAAATTATTTTATTGTTTACTAAGGTTTCATCCCAAGCTAGGAAACCATTTGATTGGTTGCTTGGGAGGCAACCATCAATCAAGGTAAACTACATATCTATTAAGGAAAAAGGGTGAAAGGAAGAAAGTGTAAAAGTGATAGGAGTTAACCGAGACTATAAGCCTTCATCTTTCTTCAAACTTTCCACCAAATCTAAGCAAGCACCACCATTTCCATCTTCTTCACCAAGCTCAAGCAAGTACCTCACTTAGTTCCTTAAGCTTCTTTTGATCTCTCTACATCAAATTAAAGTTCTTGGATTGGTGAGTAAAACCCCTCAAACAATTTATTGATTCCATGGACCCTTGAAGTTTAATTTCAAGATTAAAGTCTTGAAAGTCAAGGCTATACCCATGTGTTGAAAGCTTTAATCCATGGAAATAATAGTCTCCAAGCTTAAATAAGCTTAAATGTCGATTTTGAATCAATAGTTTTGATTCTAACTATTTCCCCTAACTTATGCCTAGCTCAAGTGTTGGAGGAAGGGCCATCATCTCCATCAAAGGCTAAGTGCAAGGGGATTGTCATCCGAGAGTCGTAGTAGCTTCAGATTTTGAGGTGAGTGGAGTCAGAGTCTCGGGATTAGGCTAGGTGCCGTTCCCGATTTCATTTTCATTGAATATGATATAGCTAACATTGGATTTAAGGTCATTGCATCGAACCCTTTTGAAGATGGTACTAGTAAGCTTCGATAAGCTTCCTTATTGAATTATTGAAACATTGAATGTCGATCATTGTCATTGAATAATGATTATTGTCGTTGAATCATTGAGCATTAAAAATTGACATTAAACATGGAATATTGAATATTGGCATATCATTGGAAAGATTATTGTTATTGGCATTGATCATTAGACATTGATTATTGAAATATTACTATTGATATTGTTATCAGATTCACCGGATCATTGAAATGGACCTAAGGGTCAATTTATTGTTATCGGATCATTGAGCTTACTGATATTGATAATATATTGAATATTGGCTCAAATTACCGAACCTTGGATTCGAGTGGACATTGGATACAATTGGCATGCCATAGGATTTATGAGCTCATTGGTACGGGTGAACAATGGTCCTGGGGCTACGGCCTTTATATTGGCGAGACAAAGGGATGTTGTGTTGGTCAATTGGCGAGGCGGAGGGACTAGACCTTTATTGATTTGGAGAGGCGTAGGAATCCACGTATCTACTATCTTGAATCGATCCAAGGGTTAATATTGAACTAAAGAATCATTGATATTGAATATTGACAAATAATCATTGACTATCGTTGCATTGTCATCAATCATAGATATTGAACTTTGATACATTGAATTTGGACATTGATGCATTGCTATTGAACATTGACATATTGCCATTGGATCATTGATGAAACATGCATTTGAATGCATATTGATTATTGACATTGTTATGGCTACCTCACTAGGCAAAGTATGCCTAATGCATGCACCTTCATGCATTTTCAGGTTAAGTAAGATTGTGTTGGAGATTGGACAAGCTTTTGAAGGTTTTTGGCAAGTCACCAAAGGTTAATGTAATGTATATCTACCCTACGTACTCCTAGAATGGTGGCATAATGGTTGTATAAGTCCCTTTTAGCCTTTTTATTGCATGTATGTCATATATGAGAATGGTATGTTATAAAGGCCTAGAATGAACTTTTGGTAATGGCTAAATAAGGTTAAAAATATGCATATTGGGCTGAAAAGTGGAAAACTAGGTAAACAGATTCAAAATGCTTTGAGATTTTTCTTGCTATTAGAATTGGCTATTAGTAACTCACTGGTAAAATTTCATTTCACTTGGACTTTATTTGATGGGTTAAAATTGGTTAAAACCATATAAAATATGTCATTACAGACCAGGGCGTACCGATACGGGTGATGGCGTATTGGTACAATTTTGTATATTTGGACCAAGTCAACATTGGTCAAAGGGGCGTACCGATATTGTAAAGTGCATATCGCTACGGTCTCTAGTCACTGGAAATTTACTGTAGCACCGTACCGATACGGTTAGAAAGTGTATCAGTACGATAAATCGAACCTGTATAAAAATGGAATTATTGGTTACGCGTATCGATACTTAGTATCGGTACAAGCTTAACCATTTTAACGGTCATAGAGGGCATACTGAAACAGCATAGTCCGTACCGGTACAGTAAATTGTTACTGGAATCCTTTAATACTGAGAATAAGCTTAGCGTATCGATACAGTAGGACCCGTATCAATACGACCCTTCTGTCCATAACTAAATTATCGAACTTTGCTAGGCCATATCGATACGACCATAAGGCGTATCGGTACGTGATTAGTTAATTCTATTAAATGTGATTAAAATGAATTTCTAGACTTTTACAGATTGGTCCCGGAATAATGAAAGACTAAATTGGATAGGTAAGTGATCTCTGGACACAATGAAACTTTATAGGAATACTGTTTATAGGTTCAATTTCAAGTTGTTAATCAGAATTCCCTTTAAAGAACTGGTAATTTGTAAAAATTATGTTTTAGTCCTTAACAATTATAAAAGTTTAAAATTGGTCCATGAACTGGTAAGACTAATGATGTACCAATCCTGAGACCCTACCATGGCGTTATTGTATCGCATAAAACAATAAACCTTAAACGCTTCATAAAATAATGTATAAAACATTGTACCGAACACCGAATTACCTTCCGGTAACATACTCCGACCCGATTCCCTACCAGGCCGGGAAAGGGGTGTTACATTTGTGGTATTAGAGCTAGAGTTTAGTCGATTCTAGGACTAAACTATTGTTTATTGTATTCTTATGACATCGCATTATGCGACCTAGGAGTTGTTATTGTATATTGTGACTTGCTGACTAATCTGATCTGTCTTATAGATGTCCGACTCTAATGAAGCTCGTATAGATGAGCATGTTACCGACTCCTCTACTCACAGTGAGGAGATTAGAGGTGGAGACCCTCCCCCACAGCAGAATCCTCTGGCTCAAGGCCCTGAGCTTGAGGGTAATAACTGCTCAGGCTGAATGTTATCGAAACATGACCAACATGTTTAAACAGTTTATGACTTCTATGAGAGCCAAGCATGCTGTACAACTTACTGCACCGGTCATCCAATATGTTTGAGCCCCTATTGACAAGCTATCTCAGCATCAGGCTTATACCTTTACCGGTCAGGATGATGACAATCCTAAGATTGCATAATACTGGTTGGATAATACGCTGCGAGTCTTGAACAAGCAGCTACAGTGTTCGGATGAACACAAGTTAAAGTGTGCCCTCGCATTTATGGCCGGTGAGGCACTCTAATGGTGGGAGACTACTATTCTCACGGTCCCCGAAGAAGCTGTAAATTGGGAGTTTTTCCTGCGAGAATTATGCAAGAAATATATTAGTGAGTACTACTTCGCGGAGAAACGTATCACCTTCCTCCATCTCAAGCAAGGTGGACGACCCGTGGAGTAGTACATCTATGATTTTTGCAAGTACTGTCGATACGGAGATGATTATATCAAGAAAAAGGAAGAGAAGTGCAGAATGTTCATTGCTGGGCTCAGTGATGAGCTGCGCCCTATGTTCACAGCACTGGGCATCACGAACTTTCAGGACCTGGTGAATCGGGTCAAGGCCACTGAAACTGCTCAAAAAGCACAAAGGTTTAGAGTATCTAGTAGATCCGAGAAGAGGCAATATAATGATTCTCGTCCTCCAAAGCCTAACAAGAAAGGAAAGTATCGAGGTCTGAAGTAGAATGTTTATCCTCAGCCTTCCCGATCTGGGAATATTATTAGACCGTAGTCAATGACCTAGTCGTTTGCCAAAGCTGCTTCAGTTGAGAGTACTAGAGGTTCAGGATGAGCCGTACAACATCCAGTATGCAACTATTGCCAGAACAAACATCTTGCGGGATAATGTCGCAAGCAGTCTGGAGCTTGCTATTTTTGTGGTGAACAGGGCCATTTTATTCGAGATTGTCCATTGAACACCAACAAGCCTGTTTCCACACCAATTGCTACAACATCATCTGCTCAATCTTATCGAGGTAAAGGATCTAAGAAGGGTTCATCGGGAGCTGCGGAGAGGCCTAGTGGCTTAGCTAAGGCATCAAACAAACAAGATTCAAAGGCCCCTGCTTAGATGTACCATATGAGGAGCCGAGAGGTGGAAGACTATCCTAACATCATTGCAGGTACCGTTGAACTGTACTCTCATTCTATTTATGCATTGATTGATCCTGGCTCTACACATTCTTTCATTAGTACGGTGCTAGCTAAGAAGAATAAGATGCCCTTTGAACCCATAGTATCTAAGATCTCTATAACCAATCCATTGGGTGATTGTGTCACCATAAGTCTTGCATATAAGAATTTTCCCTTAATGATCCAAGAGATTCCTTTTTTGACCAACCTATTGGCATTATCGATTCATGAGTTCGATGTTATACTAGGACTGTATTGGCTCAGTGAACATCAAGCTTGGGTGGATTGCTCTAAGAAAAAGTTGTACCTTCGAGGCTTTGGTAAGAAGAGTGTCACCCTGATGAGTTTGAGAAACCCATCCTTGTATGCATTGACCTTGGAAACCAAGGATGAACCTCAGCTACTCAATATCGATACTGTGTGTTAATTCCCTGATGTCTTTCCTGATGAACTTCCAGGTTTACCTTTAACCTGTGAGGTGGGATTTGGCATTAGAGTGCAACCTAGAACGGCCCCAGTTTCCATTGCACCTTAACGTATGGCTGCAGTTGAGCTTAAAGAGTTAAAGGCTCAAATTCAAGACCTGCTTGACAAGGGTTTCATTTGACCGAGTTCTTCACCTTGGGGAGCTCCAGTCCTCTTCGTGAAGAAAAAGGATGGATCTATGAGGCTGTGTATTGACTACTGGCAATTGAACAAAGTGACCATCAAGAACAAGTATCCTCTACCAAGAATAATGACATGTTCGACCAGCTTAAAGATGCCACTGTGTTCTCCAAGATCGATCTAAGGTCAGGGTACTATCAAATGAGAGTTAAAGAATGTGATATACCCAAAACTGCCTATCGTACTAGGTACGAGCACTATGGATTCTTGGTAATGCCATTTGGGCTAACCAATGCATCAGCAACCTTTATGGATTTGATGAACCGGGTTTTTAGACCCTATCTGGATAAATTTGTAGTGGTGTTCATCGATGCCATATTGATCTATTCCAAGAATATGTGGAATATCAAAACCACCTTCGAATTGTGTTACAGATCCTGCGAGAGAAGCAATTGCTTGCTAAGTTCTCCAAGTGTGAGTTTTGGCTCACCGAAGTTGCCTTCGTTGGTCACATTGTATCAGCTTCGGGCATTCAAGTAGATCCGAAGAAAATCCAAGCTATTCTAGATTGGAAACCACCGAAGAACATTGGAGAGGTAAGAAGCTTCCTTGGTCTAGCTGGCTATTACAGGAGATTCGTGAAAGGATTTTCCATGATAGTAGCTCCACTGACAAAGTTATTGAGAAAAAACACTCATTTTATTTGGACCGAGGATCAACAAAGAAGCTTCGACTAGTTGAAGCAAGTATTGACTCATGCACCTATCCTAACCCAACCTGAGTCTAGCAAGGACTACATAGTTTATAGTGATGCATCGCATCTCGGGTTAAGATGTGTTCTTATACAAGAGGGCAATGTTATAGCTTATGTATCCCGACAACTTAAGCCATGTGACATAAACTATCCTACACATGACTTGGAATTGGATGCGATTATCTTCGTACTAAAAATTTAGAGGCATTATCTCTACGAGGAGAAATGCTACCTCTTTACCGATCATAAGAGTCTCAAATACCTGTTAACTCAGAAGGAGTTGAATCTTCGAAAACAAAGATGGATGGAACTCCTCAAAGACTACAATCTTGTTATTGACTATCATCTAGGCAAGGCCAACGTTGTAGCTGATGCACTCAGCCGCAACCCTCAGCCTACCTCTCATGCTAGCAACGCTCATTTTTGACTTCAGAAACATCATTGCCTAGTAGCTGAAATCCAGGTTCAGTCTGCTATCATATCAATAATTAAAGCTTTGTAGGATCAAAATCCTCAATTACAGTCCATTGTTTCCAAACTGCAAAGTAGAGATGAATCTAACTTCAGAATTAATTCTGAAGGTCTTTTGTGCTATCATGATCGGGTTTGCGTACCCAAAGATGAATCCCTCTGTACTGATATCCTAAAGGAAGCCCATTCAAGCTCTTTCTTTGTACACTCGAGGTCGGTTAAGATGTAAAAAGATCTCCGGGAACTCTATTGGTGGCCAGGCATAAAACAAGCCATAGTTGATTTCATGTCTAAGTGCCTTACGTGCCAACGTGTCAAGGCTGAGCATCGTGTTCCTACTGGCTTATTGCAACCTATTGACTTACCGCAGTGGAAGTGGGAGAAGATCACTATGGACTTTGTCATTGGCTTTCCTTTGACTCCTACCAAACATGATGCTATATGGGTCATTGTGGACCGTTTCACCAAGTCAACACACTTCTTACTGGTTAGAATGGACTACGATCTTCCAAAGTTGGCTGACTTGTATATCAAGGAAGTTGTGAGACTTCATGGAGTACCAAAGTCTATTATCTCCGATCGAGACCCCCGTTTTGATTCTCGATTATAGAAATCTTTGCAGGGTGCTCTGGGTACCAGAGTTAACCTTGGTACTGCGTTTCACCCTCAGTAAGAAAGGGTAATCCAGGTAAATATCGAAAACTCCTAATATCGAACCATCGAAAACAAGTATTGTTATTGAAATCTGTCATTGCAGATTCTAGAAGACATACTTCGAGCATGTATCATCGACTATGATGGGTCTTGGGAGAAATCCCTATCTCTTATCGAGTGTGCCTACAACAATAGTTATCAAGCTTCCATCGAAATGGCACCTTATGAGGCGTTGTATAGTAGACGTTGCAAAACTCCTCTGTGTTGGTCTGAACTCGACGAAGGTAAGATGTTGGGCCCTGACTTACTTCGAGAAACTGAAAAATGGGTTACCATCATCCATGATCTCTTGAAGGCAGCCTTTGACCGATAAAAGGCCTATGCTGATCTTAAATGAAGGGATATCAATACGAGGTTAGAGAAAAAGCCTTCCTCAAAGTATCACCGTGGAAGAAGATTCTGAGGTTTGGCAAGAAGGGGAAATTGAGTCCCTGATTCATTGGACACTTTGAGGCTATTGAAAAAGTTGGCCCAATTGCATACCGTTTGGCATTGCCCTCAGAATTGAGTAGGATTCATGATGTCGTCCATGTGTCCATGCTTCGCAAATACAGATCCGATCCTTCGCATATCATTGAGCCAAAATCTATGCAGATCCAACAGAATTTAACCTATGAAGAAGAATCGGTTTAGGTTATTGCAAGAGAAGTCAAAAGGCTTCGCAATAAATCTGTGCCTTTAGTCAAAGTGCTCTGGAGGAGCCATTCAGTGGAAGAAGCCACTTGGGAACCGAAAGAGGTGATGAAGAAGCAGTACCCTCATCTCTTCGATTTGGATGAAAATTCGAGGACAAATTTTTGTAAGGGGAGAGTTGTAATGCCCCAAAAATTGGTCTAGTCAGAATTAGGTTCCGATGATCAAAAATTTTGTATCAGAATGGTCCAATCACTATAATGATTCCAAGTTGTACTCAATTGTATTGTAATGAACTTCTATTAAGCTAAATTGTTGATCTTGAACCTTATTGAGTGAATCGAAAGTCTTTTGGTAACTAAATTGTAAAAATTGAAAGTTAAGGGGTAAAGTACAAACTTTAGAAAGTTGAGGAACCACCCTTGTAATTATATCAATTAGAGGTGTGAGTCACCTCCTTGCTTGGATAATTTCACGTGAAGATGATGGGCTATTGTCATAAAAGAGGACAACGTGAATTGGAAATTGATTAGGAAATTATTTTATTGTTTACTAAGGTTTCCTCCCAGGCTGGGAAGCCATTTGATTGCTTGCTTGGGAGGCAACCATCAATTTCCATCAAGGTAAACAACACGTTTATTAAGGGAAAAGGGTGAAAGAAAGAAAGCGTAAAAGTAATAGGAGTTAACCGAGACTATAAGCCTTCATCTTTTTTCAAACTTTCCAACAAAGCTAAGCAAGCACCACCATTTCCATCTTCTTCACCAAGCTCAAGCAAGCACCTCACTTAGTTCCTTAAGCTTCATTTGATCTCTCTACATCAAATTAAAGTTCTTAGATTGGTGAGTAAAACCCCTCAAACAATTTGTTGATTCCAGACCCTTGAAGTTTAATTTCAAGATTAAATTCTTGAAAGTTAAGGCTATAAGCATGTGTTGAAAGCTTTAATCCATGGAAATAATATTTTCTCCAAGCTTAAATGTCGATTTTGAATCAATAGTTTCGATTCTAACTATTTCCCCTAACTTATGCCTAGCTCAAGTGTTGGAGGAAGGGCCATCATCTCCATCGAAGGCTAAGTGCAAGGGGATTGTCATCTGAGAGCCGTAGTAGCTTCAGATTTTGAGGTGAGTATAGTCAGAGTCTTGGGATTAGGCTAGGTGATTTTCCCGATTTCATTTTCATTGAATATGATATAGCTAACATTGGATTTAAGGTCATCACATCAAACCCTTTTAAAGGGGGTATTAGTAAGTTTCGATAAGCTTCCTTATTGAATTATCGAAACATTGAATGTCGATCATTGTCATTGAATATTGAATATTGTCATTGAATCATTGAGCATCGAAAATTGTCATTAAAACATGGAATATTGAATATTTTCATTGCATTGGAAATATTATTGTTATTGGCATTGATCATTGGACATTGATTATTGAAATATTGGTATTGATATTGTTATTGAATTCATCGGATCATTAAAATGGACCTAAGGGTCAATTTATTGTTATCGGATCATTGAACTTATTGATATTGATAATATATTGAATATTGGCTCAAATTACCAGACCTTGGATTCGAGTGGACATTAGATACAATTGGCATGCCATTGGATTTATGAGCTCATTGGTACGGGTGGACTACAGTCCTTGGGCTACGACCTTTATATTGGTGAGGCGGAGGGTTGTTGTATTGGTCAATTGGCAAAGCGGAGGGACTAGACCTTTATTGATTTGTCGAGGCGTAGGAATCCGCGTATCCACTATCTTGAATCGATCCAAGGGTTAATATTGAACTAAAGAATTATTGATATTGAATATTGACAAACAATCATTGACTATCGTTGCATTTTCATCAATCATAGATATTGAACATTGAAACATTGAAATTGGACATTGATGCATTGCTATTGAACATTGGCATATTTCCATTGGATCATTGATGAAACATGCATTTGAATGCATATTGATTATTGACATTGTTTATGGCTACCTCACTAGGTAAAGTATGCCTAATGCATTCACCTTCATGCATGTTCAGGTTAAGTAAGATTAGGTTGGAGATCGGACAAGCTTTTGAAGATTTTTAGTAAGTCACCAAAGGTTAATGTAATGTATATCTACCCTATGTACTCCTAGAATGGTGGCATAATGGTTGTATAAGTCCCTTTTAGCCTTTTTGTTGCATGTATGTCATATATGAGAATAATATGTTATCAAGGCCTAAAATGAACTATTGGTTATGGATAAATAAGGTTAAAAATATGCATATTGGGCTGAAAATGGAAAACTAGGTAAACAGATTCAAAATGCTTTGAGATTTTGCATGCTATTAGACTTGGCTATTAGTAACTCACTGTAAAATTTCATTGCATTTGGACTTCATTTGATGGGTTAAAATTGGTTAAAACTAGATAAAATCTGTCATTACAGACCAGGGTGTACCGATACGAGTGATGGCGTATCGGTACGATTTTACATATTTGGACCAAGTCAACATTGGTCAAAGGGGCGTATCGATATTGTATAGTGCGTATCGCTAGGGTCTCTAGTCACTGGAATTTTATTGTAGCACCATACCGATACGGTTAGAAAGTGTATCGGTACATATATCGAATGTAATACCTCAATATTGCTTGGTGACTAAATTGCAAAGATTTAAAAGTTGGTGGTTTTAGTTCAATGACTAAAATGTAAAAATTCAAAGTTTGGTGACAAAAGTGAAAAGTTGGAAAAAGTTTAGGGACCAACATGGTAATTTTCCCAATAATTATTTTATGGCAAAAATGAATAGTTTATCCCGGTATAATAATTTTGGTGGGAATCGGATTTTTGGTACGAGATTTGTGTAAAAAGCTATAAAGGGAATAAGTTTCAGGAATTAATTCAGATGACTATTCGAATTAGGAACATTTGAAAATTTTATGGGAGTCTTAGATAGACTAAAAGAAGATGGTGTTAAGTTTTGGGATCGTTTTTATTCAATTTGGATTCTATACAATATTTGAGTAAATAGGGGATAATGGCATTTTTAAAAATACCAAGATTCATTAATGGCATTTTGGTCATTTTGCCCTTACTTTTTTATGTTAAATTGATTATTTTGGATAAAAAAAAGACAAGTGTTGTGATCCTATTGGTTATAACTAATGGGCAAATTGGTCAGTACTCTATTAGTGGAGATTTTTATATTGATTTTTAAGAATAAAATGCCATTTGTCATTATAATTAATGAAGAAAAAGCTAGAAAATTTCTCCATCTTCTTCCTTCATTGCCGAAACATATAGCAAGGTAAGAAAGGATTTTTTATTCAATTTTTATCAAGATTTAGTTGGTTTTTGGATCAAGACATGAAATAGAAAATTGATCTCCATCAAATTCTCTTTCATTTGGTATAATTTTTGAGTACTTTCCATGTCTATATGTTGAGTTTGGGGATTAGGGTTTATGAAGAACAAGTTGGATTTTCATGTTTTATGGAGTCTTTTGATTAAATATGATGCTGTGATGTTGTTTCAAGCTTGCAAATAGTGAAAATTCCATGAATTATGATGTAGGTTGAATTTGGGGAAAATGGAAAAATTAGGGGAAACTCTTGCAAAATTTTTATTTGATGTGAGAATTATATTAGAAGCTTGAATATGTTGTTTTGAGGTTGAATTCATGCTTGAATCAAAATGTAAAGTTTGGTCAAAGTGACCTTTTGTATTCGGCTATGGTAGAAAATATTGGGAAAATTATGGAAAATTTTCCTAAGGTTATAAATGGTGTAAAGATGATTTTGTAAGCTTTAGAAAGTTATTTGGACTAATGTGGAAGTTTATAAAGTGTTGAGGATTAAGTTGTAAATTTTGGAAAGTTTAGGGGTTTGGTTGTTAAGCTTGTTTTTGATGTGTATTGTGTTGGAAAATTAAGTTAAAGTGATTAGAAGATTGATTTTTAAGTTGTGTTAACTTTGGGGACCAATTTGAAATTTTGGCAAATTCAAGGACTAGTGTGTAAAATTTTAAAGTATGGGTCCTCAAGTGTAAAGAATGAGAAATGTAAGGTTTGGAGTTGAAAATGGTGGTTGGAAGTTTAAAAAGAGTCCTTAGGACTAAAATGAATATTTTGGAAAGTTAATGAATTATTAGAAAATATTATTCCTAATATGTATCAATGTTAGTATGATACTAACATGTACTTTGAATGGTATGTGTTGTTGAAATGTTGTGTAGATCGTAATCGGGATACAAGCAAGGCTACTGATAAAGATAAAATTCAAGAGTAAGGTTGGAAGTAATAGTACAGCTTATTAGTGAGGCAAATGTGAGTGCAATCTTATTTATTTTAATTATTATACGAGAAAGACTTGTGATAAGTCAACCTCAAATGTTGAGAGAAAAGGATTTGAATTATGTTAAATAGTTTTGAATAGTTTTATGAATGATTTCGGGTATGAACTACCCTATGCATATTGTCATATGTTAAAATTATTGATTTTGATCTATTGATATTATCGAAATGAATGAAAGGTTCATAATAGTGAATTGTGCAAAAAGCCCATTGTATGATTATTGGGAGTCTTGGTATATTGGCATGCCAAAGAGGTGAAGTATATCGATATAATATTACTGTCAAATTACAGTAATGATATAGTGAGCTGTGTTTTACAGCTATGACCTATCGGTTAATACTGCTGTTAAGTTACGACAGTGATACAATGAGTTGTGTTCTACAACTCTGACCTATCATTATTATTGATGCCGTTAAGTTACGGTAGTGTTTACATTGATACATACACATTGATACATTGATATCGATACATTGATATATTATTTTATTATGGCACAATAAATTGGTTGATGTCAGAACATGTGCATACTCATCATTGACTCGCATACCATGTATTCTCATCCATAGTACATTGGGCTATATTGAAATTGAAAGTACAATGGATCGTATTGATATAACCTGTATTATATATATATGAGTATTGAGATTTTTACAGGTTACGAAAAAGGGGAATGGTTTTGATTAGTCAGTCTTTATAATTTTCAAATCCTTTTTGATAGTTATATTGCGCTCTATTTATTTCCATTATTACTTTGTAAAGAAATGTTTTAATTATTTTATATTGCTTCACTAAGTATATACTTAGCGTGTGATTGTTTCACGCGTAGATATTAAGGAGCACAAGGAGTAAGGAGCAGCAAAGGACATCATCATATTTTGGAGAGCCGAATATTAGTATCAGTATGACATATTTGATGTTATCTTTTGATATTACTAGTTGGCATGTGTATTTATTAATGTTTTGGCTGCTCTGATATGTATGTGGTTAGAAAAGAGTTAGTTTAATCGTATTTTATTTACTATTTAAATGATTTGTAAATTAGGCAGTTTTTAAGCAGTTTAATTAGCCGTATCATTTAGAAGTAAACTGCATAGTTGCTGCTTGAAACTAGGTTTGAATTGAACATAAAAAAATAAAAAAAATAAAATTTAAGTTTTAAATTTTACGCGATTAGCTAAATGACTGATTTAGAAGGTCATATTTTATGTGATAAAAGAAATAAGGTTTTATTGAATTTATATCTATGATAGATTGTAAATGCTAAATGACATCTCTGACCTGTATTCAGCAATGGATACGGGAAATGGGTGTTACATCGAACCTGAATAAAAATGGAATTATTGGTTACGCATATCGATACTCAGTATCTGTACGAGCTTAATCGTTTTAATGGTCGTAGAGGGCATACTGAAACGGCATAGTCCGTACCGGTACAGTAAATTGTTATTGGAATCCTTTAATACTGAGAATAAGCTTAGCGTATCAATACGCTAAGACCCGTATCAATGCAACCCTTCTGTCCAGAACTGAATTACCAAAATTTGCTTGGCCGTATTAATACGGCTATAAGGCGTATCGGTACGTGGTTAGCTAATTTTGTTAAATGTGATTAAAATGAATTTCTAGACTTTTACAGATTGGTTCCGGAATAATGAAAGACTAAATTGGATAGGTAAATGATATCTGAACACATTGAAACTTTACAAGATTACTGTTTATAGGTTTAATTTCAAGTTGGTAAAAAGAATTCCCGTTAAAGAACTAGTAATTTTCAAAAATTACATTTTAGTCCTTAAAGATTATAAAAGTTTAAAATTGGTCCATGAACTGGTAAGACTAATGATGTACCAACCCTAAGACCCTACTATGGCGTTATTGTATCGCATGAAACACCGAACCTTAAACGCTTCATAAAATAATGTATAAAACATTGTACCAAACACCGAATTACCTTCTGGTAACACACTTTGACCCGGTTCCCTACCAGGCCTGGAAGGGGGTGTTGTTGCGTGTTTAGAGTGCTTCGCAATTGGTTCAAGTGTACATGTCGCAAGTTATAGTATAGATTAGATATCGTCTCCATAGGTATTGATGCTACTTCAGGAATCTAACTTCTTGTACTGTAAAAGTAAAAACACAATTGATAATAGGGGTTGGTTTTGACGTGTAAATTAAAAGAAACAAGTAAATTAAGAAGAGATGTAATCAAATAAGAGAGAGTAGGCCGGATTATTGTGAGCCGTGGGGTGATGATCAAATGGACGGTCATGGTAATTGAGTGGCCGTCAGATTGCCAGGGCAATTCTCCTGCAATTGCCTGATCGGATTTCCTAGGCAATGCTCACGCGATTGCCTAGTTGTTTAAGAATGGGGCAATTGCCTGATCGGATTGCTTGGGAAATGCTCCCGCGGTTGCCTAAGCAATTAAGAATGGGGCGATTACCTGGGCAATTTTGCGACAACTTTCAAAGTTTGGCGGAGCGTTCTTCAATGATTCCTCGTTATCCCTAATGTGAAATACTGTTAATTGTGCATTCCTTGATAATACATCCATGTGTGAACCAAGGGTGAACTACAACCAATCTTGTGCTCCTCTTAGCCGTTGAAATTCGTAACTTATCCCTAAGCCGAATTAGTGTTCACCAACTTTCGTTTGTATGAAAACCATGCTCATTCGTTTCTTGAATCCAACTATCCCGTTATTAGATAAATAGATGATTGAAATCACGAGATCCTCTCTCAATTCACTCGCAACCAATATTAAGAACCAAGAATGAACAAACTTTGAAATTGAATTGCAACTCAAAAACTTAAACAAAATCCAAACGTCTCACAACCACAAAAACACAATAACCCAAGCCAATTAAATTTAGTTCATGGCTTGGTGCAAAATAAACACAAGAAAAATAAAGAATATCTCGACAACCTCTCTCCTCCTGCTGCTTGTGACGGCTTGCCTCCTTTAAATAGGGGATGGCTAGGTCAAATTATATTCGGAAAGTATGAGTTTAAATTGTCATTGAATGTAAAAGAGATACATCTCTTTTATTTATTTACTTTCCAAATATTTCTTCTAAACTTTTGGGAATTAATCTCCTTTGGATATCTTCATTGAATTTCAAATCTTCTAGAATTTAATCCCTCAAAATCGGCAGCCACATCTTCTTGTCCTTAATTGCCGCGGCAATTGCTTCAGCAATTTCCTACCCACTTGGGAAATTTGATCCTGCACACACAAAGCACACACTAGCAGCACATTTTTCTACGAAAATTAACCATTTTATGTAATCAAGCATAACGATGAAAGAAACAATGAAATTATGCATGAATGACTAAATATGCAACTAAAATGAGCCTAAGTCTAGCAATAATTAAGAGTAAATAGGGTAAAAATATAGTATTTTTTCACACTTAACACACCCTCAAACTCGAACTATTGCTTGTGCTCAAGCAATGCAAAACTAAAAATTACCTGCCAAGACTTCAATCATCAAAGACATGCTTTAAACTTGACTTCAAACCTCAGAACCGTGACACAAAGTATGATCACCTTTAAATTTTTCGGATAGCACAAAAATTACCCAGAACCAAACTATAATGCTCGTGACAATGTGTGTGCGTAGTTGTGTACAAGTTGATTTTCAAGATTCTATGTGAACAATAGGCTTTTATCAATTTAATTACTGGGGCATTTAATTTTAAGTTTACTAGAGCCAATTTCGGGCACCTCTAGTAAAACAAACAATTTTCTTATTTTAATGTTAATCAACTAGAGCCAATTTTGGGCACCTCTAGTGCTTTTTAACTGGAGTCGGTTTTGGGCACCTCTCGTGATTCTTAACTAGAGCCAGTTTCGGGCACCTCTAGCAAAATTTTTTTTTAATTTTTTAACCAATATTTTAAGCAACCTAAGTTCACCAAGTTTCTTTCAATCAATAAGCCACAATCTGTCAATAATATTCAGCATCATAGTACAATTCTAAGTTCTTCCCATGCAATCCTAAAATTAAAGGTTCTTTCAATTAAATGCAATGACAGAAATTCATCATTGGATATTCAACAAGTTTTAAGCAATTAAATCCAATCAAAGGTATGGCAAGTAATATATGCAACCTATGTGCGATTATTACAGATGAATACAACTAAACATGAAACTAATTAGAAACGACTACCCCCAAACTCGATAGAACCATTTTCATCAATGCATGCAATTAAAGAAAAGTAAAAATAAAGTAAAATGCAAATGAGTTAGTCGGAAAGGTCGTCACCTTGGATGATGAGTTTCTTTCGGCCCGTATGCTTAATTCACTTTGTTATTCTAGGTGGTTGTGCACGTGCGGCTGGTGGTGCATTTTGGGCTTTTACTTCCGGAACCTTATCGCTTTGTTCATCCTCTTGGTCGGTCTCTTCAATGATAGAAGCTTTGCGCTTCGAATTTGATGGCTCGACCGGTGGCGATTTTATCGGTTCAGGTATTTTCTTGTCCGAATCTCTGTCTTGTGCAGCAGTTGCCGTGGCATCATCAGTTGCTGGGGCAACTAGGTTGGCAGGAAACACCGAAAAAGGCACGGTGTTATCGGGATACTTCTCAAGGATCACTCGTGTGATAGCTACATTATGATCTCTCATGTACCGCATGAATTGTAATTGTTGGGCCTCCATTCACTCTATTCGGTCAGATAGTGGGTGGAGCATCTCCAATATTGGATCCATGCTTGCCGACGCGGATGCACTTGCTCGGGCATCTGGAATTGTTGAGGCATGTTCTGCCGGCATTGCCGGGGCGTGTTTAGCTGGAATTGTCGAGGCATCTAAAATTGCTGAGGCAATTTTGGTTGCTCGAGCAATTTTTGCCGTTGAGGTTGTCTTTGGCTCTTCATGTTCTTTCGTCGTTCCCTCACCCATAAACTTCAAGTATTGAGCTCAGTTCCACCCGATTTTGGAGGGCAACTTCTCGTCCGTCGGATTGCTTGGAACCTTCTCTTTCTCGCATAGTTGAGAGATTAAGCACGAAAAGAAAAGAGAACCTACATCTTTTTGAGTACAAGCAAATATCTCGTCACATATAATTTGTGCAACATTAATAATTCGCTTGTTCAAAATAGAATGAATCAATAAAAGGCAAGAATAAGAAACTGTGGTGTTGTGTGTGGTGGGCATTAAGCAAGATTTAACAAACTTATTTCACAGTTTAGCCTCAGGTTTTAACATAAGGCAGTTTACCGTCCCTTTTTAGGCTCCTTTGTTCCATTCGGCTCCTTCAATGGTGAGGTCTTGGAACACCTTTTCGACTTCTTCGGCCTTGATGTTATCTACAAAAGCTTTATGTTCATCTTTCTCTATGTATAACCCGTAGAAGGTGTTGATGGTATCGGCATCAATATGGATAACCCTGCCATGAACATAGACATAAGGATTGTTTGGGTTAGGAGAATGAGCATAAAATTCTCTCACCCATAAGACATTGTCGCCCTTTGGTTGATGGCAAAGGATTTGCCACTTGTGATGCTCGATAAATTTGAAGATGAACTCCTCGAGGCCGAGATTCTTTTGGTAAACGTCATAAGCGAATCCTTGCTTCCCTCATACCTTGCGATTTACAAACTTTTCTCGATATTTATCCTCAATTTTTGTTGTTGCAAAGCGATAGAAGGGTGGTTCCGTGGAAGAACTAAGGTGATCCATAGTTTTGATATTTTTGGCCATGGTGTTTGTGGTTGTGGTTGGAAGAAAACAAAGAAAATAAAAGAAAACTAGAGAGTTCAAAGAGTAGAAGGGAAAGTTGATGGAGTTGAAGATTTGAATGTGAAGTTGGATATGGGAATGGTGAGTTTCGGCTAATGATAAAGAAAAGAAAGTAGGAAGAATGATGAAATTAAAAGATAAAGAGGGGATTGGTTGGGGTGTGGGGCAAAGGGTATTGGGTGGTTATAGAGGGATATGCGGCTAGGGTTATAGAAGGGTTGAAAATTAGGGTTAAAATTATTACTCACATAAGCCTTTGTAATCCCTTAAAATCAGCCCATTATTCCCTCTTTAAATGCAAACTTCCCTTGTAAATCCAACTCCTCCTTGTCTTGAACTCTTTTCCTAAAATTCAAACACAAATAAAAAGATAAGCATTAATTAAAAAGATAAATATGGAAAATTAAAACATCCTAAAACAAATATGGAAATATAAGATTTAAAATTTAAAGGACGAAATAAAAAAATAAAACCAAAAATAAAAAGTCCAAAATTGAAAACAAAACTAAAAAGTAAAAAAAAAATACTAAAGGAGAGCATGATTATGCATCTCCTAGAGTAACCACTTCCTTGTCTCGCTCAACATGGGTGCCAACATAGTGCTTCAATCTTTATCCGTTAACTTTGAATTCATGTCCGTAAATGGTGGACTTGATTGTCACGACACCATGGGAGAATGGTTTTACTACTTCGAATGGCCCAGATCATCTTGATTTTAGTTTTCCCAAAAAGAGTTTTAACCAAGGATTGAAGAGAATAACTAATTACCCGGGCAAAAATTGTCATGGCAATAGCTTTCTGTCATGCCAATGCTTTGTTTTCTCCTTGTAAATCCTTGCGTTGTCGTAGGCTATGGCACGAATTTCTTCGATCTCATTGAGGTCCAGTAATCGCTTTTTCCATGCACTCTCCCAATCCATGTTAACGGTTTTAATTGCCCAATAAGCTCTATGGTCGATCTCTATCGGCATGTGGCAAGTCTTTCCATAAACAAGTCTATAAGGTGACATGCCTAAAGGTGTCTTGAATGCTATTCAATATGTCCATAGTGCTTCATCAATTCTTGTGGACCAATCCTTTCGAGAGGTTTAACAAATTTTTCAAGTATAACCTTCAATTCCCGATTGGAAATTTCAGCTATCCCGTTTGTCGGTGGATGATATGCCGAGGCAATTTTATGTGTTACTCCAAATTTCTCCAACATCTTGGCAATTAACCTATTGTCGAAGTGTGTGCCCCCATCGCTGATAATTGCCCTTGGTGTCCCGAATCGTGTAAATATGTATTTCTTCAAGAATTTCTACACGGTCTTTGAATCGTTTCTAGGATCTGCAGCCGCTTCAACCCATTTAGAAACATAGTCAACAAAAAGTAAGATATAGAGATTGCCGAAGGAAGATGGGAACAGTCCCATGAAATCAATACCCCATACGTCAAATAGCTCAACTTCAAGGATATTCTACTGCGGCATCTCATATCGCCTAGAAATATTGCCCGTTCTTTGACATCGATCACACTGCTCGTAAAATTCTTGAGCATCTCTGTAAAGTGTAGGCTAATAATAGCCAGATTGTAGGACTTTGGCTGGGGAGCGTGTTCCTGCAAAATGGCCTCCATAGGGTGAAGATTGACATTGCTGAAACACATTGTCTTGTTCCCCCTCGGGAACACATCGTCTTATCACCTGATCTACACATTGTTTAACAAAAGAGGCTCGTCCCAATAATAATGCTTAGCATAATGTCGGAACTGCTTCTTTCCTTGGTGAGTAAGATCATAAGGAAAATACCAATAACCAAAAAATTAACTAAATCAACATACCAGGGAGTTGCCGAGGCAACTAGTAGTTGCTCATCCGAGAATGTGTCATGGATCTCCAAGGAGTCTGAATATTCATTGTCTTTTTCCAACCTTGATAAGTGATCGACAACCTGGTTCTCTATTCCTTTCATGTCCTTAATTTCTATGTCAAGTTCTTGTAAAAGTAAAATCCAATGAATTAAGCGAGGTTTGGCATCTTTTTTAGCAAATAGGTACTTAATTGCCAAATGATCAATATGAAC
This sequence comes from Hibiscus mutabilis, assembly GCA_019671005.1. Classification (NCBI taxonomy): domain Eukaryota; kingdom Viridiplantae; phylum Streptophyta; class Magnoliopsida; order Malvales; family Malvaceae; genus Hibiscus; species Hibiscus mutabilis. Next base: position 10,792,254 of record CM033744.1, read on the forward strand.
AATTACCTTAGTACCAATCAAGTAGGAACGGAACTTATCGAATGCAAAGACTATCGCTAGTAATTCTTTCTCCGTGGTGGTGTAATTTGATTGTGCATCATTTAGAGTTTTACTAGCGTAGTAAATTACATGAAAAATCTTACCTTTGCGCTGCCATAAAACAACCCCTACCGCGTAATCACTTGCGTCGCACATAAGTTCGAAAGGTAAGGTCCAATCGGGTGGTACCACAATAGGTGCCGAAGCAAGTTGCTTTTTCATGGCTTCAAATGCCGTGGCACAAGATTCATCAAAGTTGAAAGCCTTATCCTGTTCAAGCAAATTACACAAGGGTTTAGAAATTTTAGAAAAATTATGAATAAACCTTCTGTAAAAACTTGCATGTCCGAGGAAACTTCAGATTCCTTTGACTAAAGTTGGTGGTGGCAATCTTTCGATCACGTCCACTTTAGCTCTATCCACTTTGATTCCTTTGGACGAGATTTTATGGCAGAGCACAATACCTTCGTCCACCATAAAATGGCACTTCTCCCAATTTAGCACTAGATCGGATTCTTCACATCGTGACATTACCTTCTCCAAATTGCCGAGGCAATTGTCGAAACTATCCCCAAATACCAAAAAACCATCCATGAATATTTTAAGGAAGTCTTCCACCATGTCGGAGAAAATTGCCATCATGCATCTTTGAAAGGTTATCGGGGTATTGCATAAATCGAATGACATCCTTCGAAATGCATAAGTACCATGTGGGCATGTAAAAGTGGTCTTCTCCTGATCATACGATGTTATAGCAATTTGGTTATAACCTGAGTAACCATCAAGAAAACAATAAAAAGATTTCCCTGCAAGACGGTCAATCATTTGGTCAATAAAAGGTAAAGGGAAGTGATCTTTTCTAGTAGCTTTATTCAACTTTCGATAGTCCATACAAACCCTCCAACCGGTCATAGTCCTAGTTGGAATGAGTTCGTTGCTTTCGTTACTTACCACTGTTACACCTCCATTTTTCGGTACACATTGTATCGAACTTACCTATGTACTGTCGGAGATAGGATATATGATACCGACATCAAGCCACTTGATGATTTCTTTCCTCACGACTTCCTTCATAGCAGGGTTAAGTCTCCTTTGTGCCTCAATTGCCGATTTATGGTCATTCTCCAAAAGGATTTTGTGCATACATACCACCGAGCTAATTCCTTTCAAGTCTGCAATTGTCCATCCGATTGCCTTCTTGTGTAGCTTTAACATATCGATCAATTTCCTTTCCTGTTCACGCTGCAACTTAGAAGAAACTATCACGGGCAAAGTGTTAGTGTTTCCCAAATAAGTATATTTTAATTGCCCTGGCAATGGTTTCAATTCAAGTGTCGATGGTTGCTCAATAGAAGGTTTTTCAAGTTTACCTTCCTTACCTGAGTAATCCAATGGTTCAAAATACTTACCTGGTCGACTCACTATCCAGTTTGCTTCATCAAGCTCCTCGTTGATCAGTTCTTTAGGGTTTTGTGGTTCGGTACTGTAATTGTTGAGGCAATTCTCTTCTACATCAAAATTGAATTCGGCAGTGGCAAGAATGGCTTGGCATTCTTCCGGTTCATCAGCATGCTTAAGAGTCTGGAAGACATTGAGTTTGACTTGCTGGTCATTTACTCTCATTGTGAGCTCTCCTTTCTCTACATCGATCAAGGTTCTTCCCGTTGCTAAGAATGGTCTCCCAAGTATGATGGGTGCGGACTCATCTTCTTCACAATCCAAAATAATGAAATTAGCGGGAAAAATAAATTTATCAACTCTAACCAAAATATCTTCAATTTTTCCCTCTGGATGCACATAGGATCTGTCTGCAAGTTGAAGCATCACAGTTGTTGGCCTTGCCTTCCCTATTCCCAATCTCTAGAAAACATATTTTAGCATGAGGTTTATGCTTGCTCCAAGATCGCACAAAGCCTTCCTGGCATAATGATTTCTGATAGCACATGGTATGGTGAAACTGCCGGGATCTTTAAGTTTAGGTGGCATACGGTTGTGTAGTTGTTAAGTGTCTAAAAGTACTATTTTATTCACCCTTTTTATTCATATTATTTCTAGAATTAGGCTCATATTAGTTGCATTATTAACCATTCATGCATGTTTGCATTGTTTACTTGGTGGTTAAGCTTGATATCATATTTTGCTTAATTTTGTGGAAAAATGGTGCTGCCGATAGTTATTTTTGTGTGTGCAGAATCGCTTGCCAAAGCAAGGCTGGAACCAGTTGCCAGGGCAATACAAGAAGGAGATACCGACGCAGTTGCCAGGGCAGTGCATGAAAGAGATGCCGAGCTAGTTGCCAGGGCAATTGTTGATAAGGGATAAGATGATATGACATCCGAAATTGATGACTAGATAAACCCAAGATGACGTGGAGCAAAGTTAAATCCCAAAGGAGTTTGATTTCCATGAAGAGGTCAAAGAGAAATTAAATCCCAAGAAGATAGGGGAAGGTCTAGAAGGAATTTAAATATAATAAAGAATTATATTATTTAAAAGTATTTAATTCCAACTTAACTTCCTCCTCAAGAAAGACCTTGACCTAGCCCTATAAATTGAGGACCAAGTCGTCACCTCAAGAAGGTGAAAAAAGGGAGAGAAATCGACAAGAAGCTTTCAACCATTCTTCATCTTTTTCTTTCTTGTTCGATTAGGTTTATGTTAGGGACTCTTTGTTTTATGTTTCTTTTGAACCTAGCCATGAACTAAATCTATTTGGCTAAGGTTATTGTGTTTTGTGGTTGTGAAAAACAATTGGATTTTGTTTAGGTAATAAGAGTGTGCACTTTCAATTCAAGGTTTACTCATTCTTGGTTTTTATTCTTGTTTACGAGTGAATTGGGAGAGGATCTCGTCATTCTATCTATTTATCTAATATCGGGAGAGTTAGATTCAAGAAACGAATGAGTATGGTCTTTATTCAATCTATTGATGGTGAAGATTAATCCGGCTTAGGAATAAGTTAAGGATTTCAACGACTAAGAAGAGTGCAAGATTGATTGTTGTTCACCCTTGATTCACTCAGGGATGTATTGTCAAGGCATGCACAATTAGCTAGAGTTTCAACTTAGGGATAAGAAGAAATCATTGAAGAACGCTCTGCCGAACCTTGAAGTTGCTGATAGCCGCCCAAACAGTTGCCCAGCCAATTGCCCAGGCAACCGTTCGATTAGTTTCCAAGGCAACCCAGCTGCGCAAGTTGCCACGACAACTGAGTTTCCCTTGCACTCTTTTACCAAGACGATCCAATTGGTATCACACCTCAACTCACGATAACCTGGCCTATTCCCTTTCTTTTGATTACATCTTCTTTTACTTTATTTCTTTCTAGTTTAGTTGTTAGTTAAAACTCCTACAATCACCTACTTGTGTTTTTACTTTTTACAGTGCTAGAGATTGAATTCTTGAAGTGGCACCAATCTCTGTGGAGACGATATATTTTATACTATAACTTGCAACGTGCACATTTCCACAATTGCGGAGCACTTATTACGTGCAACAAGTTTTTGGCGCCGTTGCTGGGGATTGGCAATAGCGACTTTGTTTTTTATTTTCTTGCACTTTTTATTTTTATTGTTTAAGATTCGAAGGGTTAACAAACTTTGGTTTTGCATTGGTATATGACCAGGGCGAGACTGATTACACCAGAATATCCCTTTGATCAAGAAATCGAACGAACCTTGCAAAGACTCAGACAAAAGTTAAGAGTAGCAATGGCTAATCAAGACGACAATATGAATCAGGATGTTCCAGTAGGAGGAGGAGCGGTTTTTGCACAAACAGAACTATTCGAGACTATCTAGAGGAAGATCTTGAAGGACTTAATCCAGGAGTCATCACACCTGAAATTGAAGCCGACCACTTTGAGTTGAAACCAGTGATGTTCAATATGATCAACACAATTGGTCAATTTGGCGTCTCAGCAACTGAAGATGCACGACAACATCCTAAATCTTTACTCGAGATTTGCAACTCATTCAAAATACAAGGAGTCACACCAGATGTTTTACGGCTAAGATTATTCCCCTATTCACCGAGGGATAGGGCGAAAGCATGGTTGAATAGTATTCCTGCCAGATCAATAGGATCTTGGACCGATCTTTGTCATGATTTCCTTGCTCGATTTAATCCTACAAATTTGACTGATAAGCTTCGTAATGAAATTACTTCTTTTCAGCAGGCAGATGATGAATCCATGTACGAGGCTTGGGAGCGATATAGAGAACTTCTACACAAATGCCCCATACACGGATTCCCAGTCTGGACACAAGTAACAATATTTTACAACACTGTGAATACACCAACAAGGATGATGCTAGATGCCTCGGCAAATGACATACTCCTAGATAAGTCGCCGGAGGAAGCAATGCAAATTCTAAACAGGCTCGCCAAGAATGATTATCAGTTCCCATCTACTAGAAGAGGATGAGTTAGACGCCAAGCTACAATACATGAACTGGGATCATCAGATTCAATTTCGGCACAATTGGCCACTCAACCAAGATGGTCCAGAACATGCAGAAACAAAACAACACACATGAGGTCAAGAATCCAGAATCCAACTTTTATATGGGGAATTACAATCGGAACAACAATGTGATGTCCAACACATATAATCCAACTTGGAAGAAGCACCCAAATTTTTCATGGAGTAATCCCAACAATGCTCTAAACCAGAACAATCAAAATGCACAAGCATCGGGATTCCAGCAGAATATGCCACAACAACAGTTGCCGCAGAAACAACCAACAACATCTAGTTCTTTGGAAAATTCTCTCAATACTTTTATGTTGAAAACTGAATCTTATATGACTGAAAATAGTAACTTCATAAAAAGAACTGATGCTTTTATTAACCAGGCCGAGATGAGATTGCAAAACCAAGAGGCGGCAATCAAATCAGTAGAAACGCAAGTTGGACAATTTGCTCAAAACCTGAATACTAGACCGCAAGGAGGTTTACCTAGCGATACTGAAGTCGCAAGAGGAACTGGCCACGAGCAATGTAAGGCAATCAACACTAGAAGTGGCTGACAACTTAAGGAGGCTCAAGCTCACTCATCAAACAAAATTTCACAAAAAGAACAAGATGAACTCAGCAGTAAAGCCTCAAATGCTAAACCAGGAAATGCCACGTCAACCCAGTTGACGATGCCACGACAACCAATGATAAGCATGCCCGAAATGAGCATGCCGCGACAACCAGTGATAAGGATGCCGCGACAACCAGTGATAAGGATACCACGACAACCGCAGTTGATGATGCCTCGACAACTCTAGTTGCCTCGGCAATGCTGTCAATCAGGTTCCAGACCAATGAAAGGATTGAAGATATCCGACTTCCACCACCATTCTCACAAAGGTTGAAGAGACAAAAGCAAGAATATCAATTCAAGAAGTTTCTTGATATCCAAAAACAAGTCCTTATCAACTTGCCGTTGGTTGAGGCAATTGAACAAATGATGAACTATGCCAAGTTTCTGAAAGACATTGTGTCCAAGAGAACAAAGTTAGGAGAGTTTGAAACAGTTGCCGCAATAGAGGGATACATGGCCATGTTGCACAATCGCATGCCACCCAAGTTGAAAGATCCCGTAAGTTTCACAATACCACGTTCTATCGGAAACCACTATGTCAGGAAACCATTATGTGACCTTGGAGCAAGCATAAACTTGATGCCTAAATCAGTTTTCCAGAAACTAGGAATCAGGAAGGCAAGACCTACAACAGTTATGCTACAGCTAACCGACAGATCCTATGTGCATCCAGAGGGAAAAATCGAAGACATACTGGTAAAAGTTGATAAATTTATTTTTCCCGCTGACTTTATTGTTTTGGATTGTGAAGCAGATGAGCATGCACCTATCATTCTTGGGAGACCCTTCCTAGCAACAGTGAGAACTTTGATCGATGTTGAAAAGGGAGAACTCACAATGAGGGTGAATGACCAGCAAGTTAAACTAAATGTGTTCCAAACACTAAGGCATGCCGATGATCCGGAAGAATGCCAACTTCTTCATGCCACGACAGAGCTTGACTTCGACGAGGAATTTAGTTGCCTCGACAACTACATTGCCGATCAAGAGGAACCTGGGGAGTATGAAGAACCGATCGATGAGGAACAACAAGAAGAGGCAAATTGGTTATTCAATCTACCAGGTACATACTTTGAACCACTAGATTACTCAGGTAAGGAAGGTAAACTCGAAAAGCCCTCCATTGAACAACCACCGATTCTTGAGTTAAAACAGTTGCCAGGGCAACTAAAATATGCTTACTTGGGAATAGTTAATACATTGCTTGTAATTATTTCCTCTAAGTTATAGCCTGAGCAGGAAAAGAAGCTGATCAACATGTTGATGCTACACAAGAAGGCAATAGGGTGGACAATTGCCGACTTGAAGAGAATTAGCTCGGCAGTGTGCATGCATAAGATTTTGTTGGAAGATGATCACAAACCTTCAATTGAGGCCCAGAGGAGACTGAATCATTCCATGAAAGGGGTTGTAATGAAAAAAAGCATCAAGTGGCTTGACGCCGACATCATATACCCTATCTCTAATAGTACATGGGTAAGTCCGGTACATTGTGTACCGAAAACAGGAGGTATAACGGTGGTAAGTAATTAAAATAATGAACTCATTCCAACCAGGACTGTGACCGGTTGGAGGGTTTGTATTGATTACCGGAAGCTAAACAAAGCCACTAGGAAGGATCACTTCCCATTACTCTTTATTGATCAAATGCTTGACCTTCTTGCAAGTATACCCTTTTATTGTTTTCTTGATGATTATTCAGGTTACAATCAAATTGCCATAGCACCAAAAGATCAGGAAAAGACAACCTTCACATACCCATACGATATTTATGCTTTTCGAAGAATGCCGTTTAGATTGTGTAATGCCCTAGCAACCTTCCAAAGATGCATGATGGCACTCTTTTCAGACATGGTCGAAGACTTCCTTGAAATCTTCATGGATGATTTTTCAGTATTTGGTAATGACTTCGATAGTTGCCTCGGCAGTTTAGAGAAGGTGTTGGCAAGATATGAAGAATCCGATTTAGTCCTTAATTGGGAGAAGTGCCATTTTATGGTAGATGAAGGAATTGTGCTCAGCCACAAGATTTCATCCAAATGAATCGAAGTAGACAAAGCTAAGGTGGACGTGATCGAGAGATTACCCCCACCAAGTTTGGTTAAAGGAATCCAAAGCTTTCTTGGACATGCAAGTTTTTACAGAAGGTTCAATCATGATTTTTCTAATATTACTAAACCCTTGTGTAATTTTCTTGAACAAGATAAAACCTTCAACTTTGATGATTCTTGCGCTCAAGCATTCAAAACCCTTAAGGAAAAGCTTACCTCGGCATCCATTGTCGTTCCACCTGATTAAACATTACCTTTTGAGCTCATGTGTGATGCGAGTGATTTTGCGGTAGGAGCCGTCCTAGGCCAACGCACAGGTAAGATCTTTCATGTGATGTACTACGCTAGTAAAACTCTTAATAGCGCTCAAGTAAATTACACAACAACGGAGAAAGAGTTGCTAGCCGTAGTTTTTGCATTTGACAAGTTCTGATCCTATTTGTTTGGTACAAAGGTAATTGTCCATACAGACCATTCGGCAATTAAGTATCTTCTTGCTAAAATGGATGCCAAACCTCGTTTGATTCGTTGGATATTGCTTTTACAAGAGTTTGACATTGAAATTAATGACATGAAAGGAACAGAGAATCAAGTTGCCGATCATTTATCACACTTAGAACGCAATAGGGTGGAGGATGCAGATTTAGAGATATGCGATGCTTTCCCGGATGAGCAATTGTTAGTTGCCTCAAAAACCCCTGATGCCTCGGCAACCACCGTTGCGCACGCCTCGGTAACCCTCGATGCCTCGGTAAACCTTGAAGCCTCGGCAACTCTAGACGCACATGCCTCGGCAACCACGGAAGCAGTTGCCTCGGCAACCACTGATGCCTCGACAATAACCTGGTACGCTGATTTAGTTAATTTCCTTCTTTGTGGTATTTTACCTTATGGCCTTACTCACCAAGGAAAGAAGCAGTTCTGCCATGATGCTAAGCATTATTTTTGGGACAAGCCTTTTCTGATTAAATAATGTGCAGATCAGATTATACGCCGATGTGTCCCTGAAGAGGAGCACCAGAATGTACTTCGACAATGTCATTTTTCACCCTGTGGAGAATATTTTGGAGGAACATGTACCGCGGCCAAAGTTTTGCAATCCGGTTTGCATTGGCCAACATTGTACAAAGATGCCCAAGAGTTTTACAAGCAATGTGATCGTTGCCAGAGGATGGGCAATATCTCTAGACGACATGAGATGCCGCTCCAAAACATCCTTGAGGTGGAATTGTTCAATGTATGGGGGATTGATTTTATGGGACCTTTCCCATCTTCATTCGGCAACCTCTACATTCTACTTGCCATCGACTACATGTCTAAATGGGTTGAGGCAGCTGCAGTTCCCGCCAATGATTCCAAGACCGTGCAACGATTCTTGCAGAAAAATATATTTACACGGTTTGGGATGCCGAGAGCAATTATCAGTGATGAAGGCAAGCACTTTGACAACAGACTTATTGCCCAGATGTTGCAATGCTTCGGTGTGTCACACAAAATTGCCACAGCATATCATCCACAAACTAATAGGCAAGCAGAAATTTCTAACCGGGAATTGAAGAATATCCTCGAGGATGTTGTAAATCTTTCCCGAAAAGATTGGTCTACAAGACTAGACAAAGAACTTTGGGCTTACCGAACCGCATTCAAAACACCCCTGGGAATGTCCTCGTTTCGCCTCGTCTATGGCAAGACTTGTCACTTACCGGTGGAAATCGAACACAGAACATATTGGGCAATTAAGACCGTGAATATGGATTGGGATAGTGCCGAACAAAAGTGTCTACTAGATCTCAATGAGATAAAAGAATTTCGTGCACTCGCCTATGACAATGCACGAATCTACAAGGAGAAAACAAAGCAATGACATGATAAGAAACTATTGCCGGGGGAATTCATGCCAGGGCAACTAGTTCTCCTATTCAATTCTCGGCTAAAACTTTTCCTAGGAAAATTGAAATCAAGATGGTCGGGACCATTCGAAGTTGTCAAACCATTCTCCCATGGTGCCGTGATAATCAAGTCCACCACTGACGAACATGAATTCAAAGTTAATGGACAAAGACTGAAGCACTATAACGTTGCCCATGTGGAACGTAACAAAGAAGTGGTCACTTAGGAGATGCACAAGCATGTTCTCCTTTTATTTTTAGTTTTCTTTTATTCGAACTTATTATATTTATGTTTTTATTAATTTCGGTTATTTATTTTTTAGGATAGATTTATTTATTTTCTTTAGGTTAAGACTACATCTTTCTTTCATATTTATTTAATTATTTTTAAATTTTAGGTTTAAGAATTTCTTTGCACATCTTTATTTATTTCTTTTTATTTTATTTACTAGTTTATCTTTAATTTTAATCCTTATTTTATTTGTTTTTGAATTGTAGGAAAAGAGTTCAAGATGAAGAGAAATTTGATTCAAGAAGGAAGTTTCTTCAACAAGGAAACTAATGGGCTAAATCTAAGGCTTATATTAAGCCTCCAATTTACCCTAATTCTCCTACATAGCCGGCCAAACCCTTCCCCTTCCCCAAATCCCTTTGTTGCCCCCTTCCCCCAATTAACACCCTTGTTTTCTTTCTTTCCAATCAATCCCACCCACCATATTTACTACCTATCTTTTCTATTTAACCCATCACCCTTGACTTCCAAGAAACCTATTCCTACTTTTAACCTTGAAACTCTTTAGATTCTTTTGCTTTCTTTTCTTTGTTTCTACCCAATTCACAACCAAGATCATCCATGGCATCCAAAATCAAGTTTTTGGAACACCCAAGCTCTTCCGAAGAACCAAGCTACAAGAAGTTTGCTACACCGGCAGTTCAAGAAAGATTTCACTCCAAGTTTGAAAGCCAGAAGATTTGCGAAGAACAAGGCTTCGAATACTCCAACTCTCATCAAGATTTCAGCCTCGAACCATTCATCTTCCAAAGGATTGCACATCAAACGTGGAAAATCTTTTGCCATCAATCAGAACCGGGTAACATCTCATGGGTAAGAGAATTCTATGCTCACTCACCTAACCCGCATAATCCTTATATTTTTGTTCGCGACAAGGCTATCCTCATAAGCCCCAAAAGTATCAACGCTTTTTACGGGCTCTACGTTGAGAAGGATAAGCATCAAGCCTTTTTTGATCAACTCACGCCAAAGCAACTCGACAAGGTGCTTCAAGAACTCACTCTACCGGGGACTCATTGGAACGACGGTAAATATAAGGGCACAGTAAATCGCCTTCGGCTTAATCCCGAGGTAAAATTATGGAATAAGTTTGTTAAAACTTATTTAATGCCCACCACACACAATACTACCTTTGATACACCTCGTCTTTTGCTCATATATTCTATTTTCCATAATCGCACCATTAACATTGGAAAAATTATTTGTGATGAGATTTTTGTATGTAGCACAAAAGACAAGGGTTCTCTTTTCTTCCCTTGCTTAATTTCCAATCTTTGCAAGGAGATGCATGTCCCAAGTGAGTCAACCGATGAAAAGGCCCTACCAAAGTTTGGTTGGAATCGAGCACAAATCCGAAAGCTAATGGGAGAGGCACTGGTAAAATCCCCAACGACTTCAGTTACCACGACAACTCCTAATGCCCAAGCAACTGATGCCTGGGCAACTCGGCCAGCAGCCCCAGGACAACTTGAATCATTCTTACAACCGTTGGAGAACCACCTTAGGCAAATTGAAGACCAAAAACTAATGTTCATGCGGTACATGAAGGATCACAACAATGCCATCACCCAAGTTATCCTGGAAAAGTACCTGAACAGCCGCGTTCCGTTCCCTATCTTTCTTGCTGAAATCCTTGTCACGACAACCAATGAAGCAGTTGCCATGGCAACCGCAACAGATGATGCCGCGGCAACATACACTGCACCTGCCCAAGCAGTTGCCACGGCAACCAACACTGAAGATGCCGTGACAACCAAAGCTAAAGACTCCCCGGCAACCACTACAAAAGCCAAAGGTAAAGCACCTATGCCCGAATCAACTCGTACTAAATCAATGTCCGATTTTTCATATTTAGACGAGTCCTCAATTGCACGAACGAAGACCACACCAGTCGACTCCTCCAAGACAAAGCGAAAAGCCAATGAGATTGAGACAGAGGATGATAAGGACGATGAGGACACCCCCGTACGAGGATCGATTCCACCATCGGCAACAAGAAAGTAACCGCCGCGTTCAAGCAAAAGAATCAAGACACCGGCCAAAAGGAAACTAATCATCAACGATGATGAACTCTTGGAGTAAGTCCTCGTTTGCATTTTACTTTTCTTTATTTTTATTTTTATTTTTCTTTGTTACATGCATTGTGGACAATGCCCCACTCGAGTTTTGGGGGGGATTGTTACTAGTTAGTTGTCATGTTTAGTTGCATCCATCTTAAGTATTGCATATAGGATACATAAATTGCTTGCCATGCCTTTGGTTGGAACAATAATTGCCTAGATTTGATGAATATCCGATGATGACATTGCCAATGTACTTAATTGATAGAACTTTTTATTCTAGGATAAATGTGGAAACACATAGAATCTTACTATGATGCTAAATTTGATGAAACACTGTTGTGGCTTGATTGATTTAAGGAATTCTAGCGAACTTAGGTTGATAGTTAAAAAATTGGGGGATTAGAATAAAAATTGGATGAATGCTAGAGGTGCCCAAAATTGGCTCTAGTATGTGGTAAACATTGATCGCTAGAGGTGCCCGAAACTGGCTTTAGTCGAATAAATTAATTAACTTAAGAAAACTAAAAACAAAACACTAGAGGTGCCTAAAACCGGCTCTAGTTAAAACATGTTAAAAGAACCCAAGGAAGTAATTTGAAAACCTCTTGTTTGCATAGAATTCGAAAAATCAACTTGCACACAACTCCGCACACAAGCATTATAGTTTGATTCTGAGTAATTCCTAAGTTGTCCGAAAAATGAAAAGCCAGTCATACTTTGTGCCACGGTTCTGATGATTGAAATCAAGTTCAAAGCTAAGTTTGTGAAAATTGAAGTCTTGGCGGGTAATTATTAGTTTGCATTGCTTGAGGACAAGCAATAGTTCGAGTTTGGGGGTGTGTTAGGTGTCTAAAAGTACTATTTTATTCACCCTTTTTATTCATATTATTGCTAGACTTAGGCTCATATTAGTTGCATTATTAGTCATTCATGCATGTTTGCATTGTTTCCTTGGTGGTTAAGCTTGATATCATATTTTGCTTAATTTTGTGGAAAAAAGGGTGATACCGATAGTTATTTTTTTGTGTGAAGAATCACTTGCCAAACCAAGGCTGGAACCAGTTTCCAGGACAATACAAGAAGAAGATGCTGACCTAGTTGCCAGGGCAGTGCATGAAGGAGATGCCGAGCTAGTTGCCAGGGCAATTGTTGATAAGGGATAAGATGATATGGCGGCCAAAATTGATGACTAGATAAACCCAAGATGATGTGGAGCAAAGTTAAATCCCAAAGGAGTTTGATTTCCATGAAGAGGTCAAAGAGAAATTAATCCCAAGAAGATAGGAGAAGATCTAGAAGGAATTCAAATATAATAAAGAATTATATTCTTTAAAAGTATTTAATTCCAACTTAACTTCCTCCTCAAGAAAGACCTTAACCTAGCCCTATAAATTGAGGACCAAGATGTCACCTCAAGGAGGTGCAAAAAAAGGGGAGAGAAATCGGCAAGAAGCTTTCAACCATTCTTCATCTTTTTCTTTCTTGTTCGATTAGGTTTATGTTAGGGACTCTTTGTTTTGTGTTTCTTTTGAACCTAGCCATGAACTAAATCTATTTGGATAAGATTATCGTGTTTTGTGGTTGTGAGAAACAATTGGATTTTGTTTAGGTAATAAGAGTTTGCACTTTCAATTCAAGGTTTACTCATTCATGGTTTTTATTCTTGTTTACGAGTGAATTGGGAGAGTATCTCGTGATTCTATCTATTTATCTAATATCGGGAGAGTTAGATTCAAGAAATGAATGAGTATGGTCTTTATTCAATCTATTGATGGTGGAGATTAATCTGGCTTAGGAATAAGTTAAGGATTTCAACGGCTAAGAGGAGCGCAAGATTGGTTGTTGTTCACCCATGATTCACGCACGGATGTATTGTCAAGGCATGCACAATTAGCTAGAGTTTCGACTTAGGGATAAGAACAAACCATTGAAGAATGCTTTGTCAAACCTTGAAGTTGCTGCCCAGCCACCCAAACAGTTGCCCAGCCAGTTGCCCATCCAACCGTTCGATTAGTTGCCAAGGCAACCCAGCTGCGCAAGTTGCCAGGGCAACTGAGTTTCCCTTGCACTCTTTTACCAAGATGATCCAATTGGCTATCACAACTCAACTCACGATAACCTGGCCTATTCCCTCTCTTTTGATTACATATTCTTTTACTTTATTGCTTTCTAGTTTAGTTATTAGTTAAACTCCTACAATCACCTACTTGTGTTTTTACTTTTTACAGTGCAAGATATTGAATTCTTGAAGTGGCACCAATCCTTGTGGAGACAATATCTTTTATACTATAACTTGCGACGTGTACACTTACACAATTGCGGAGCACTTATTACGTGCAATAGTAGCATTGTCATGCATCCTTCTGTCACTGCCACTATTTCAAACTCTCATAGCCTTGTTCGCTTATAGACAATGTCTTTAAGGAACTTGGCGTAGTTTGGCATTTGCTCTATTGCTTCTACCAACGGCAAATTGATGTGAACTTGCTTCAAGATGTCTAGGAATTTCTTGAATTGATATTCTTGCTGCTGTCATTTCAACCTTTGCGGGAATGGAGGTTGAATTCGGATCTCCTCTTCTTTCTTTTATGGTTTCAGCTTTTTATCGTTAATTGCTTGGGCATCAAGAATTACTAGGGAAATTGGAGTTGTCTGGACATCGGGAATTGCCAGGGCAATTGGAACTGCATTGCCGCTGGGAATTGCTAGAGAAATTGCCGATTCATCAATTTTAGTGTCTTTTTGCATAGGAGATCGTTCTGCTAGTTGAGTGTTCTCCTTTGGATATTCCTCAAGCTTTTGACCACTCCGAGTGATGATTACCTTACATTGCTCGTGGCGTACTCCTTTTGAGACCTCAGTATCGCTAGGTATTCCGCCAAGGGGTCTTGTATTCAAGTTTTTAGCGAATTGCCCTACTTGTGTCTCCAATGATTTCAAGGCTACCTCTTGATTTTGCAATCTTATCTCAGTCATGTTAATGAAAGCATTAGTCCTTTTCATGAAACTACTATTCTCAACCATATAAGATTCAGTTTTTAACATAAAAGCATTGGGAGAATTTTCTAAAGAACTAGATTGTGTCGATTGTTGCTGCACCATCTGTTGTCGTGGCATGTTCTACTAGAATCCTGATGCTTGTCCTGTCTGACTATTTTGATTGAGGGGGTTGTTCAGATTGCTTCATGAGAAATTCAGATGCTTCTTCCAGGCTGGATTGTAGGTGTTGGACATCACATTGTTGTTCTGGTTGTAGTTTCCAACATAAAAACTTGATTATGGGTTCTGTAAACACTCAAAAGAATCATGGTTACCATTACATAAATCACAAATTGAATCTACTACCTTGATCTCCTGTGTGTTGCTTGGTCGCTGCATATTATTAACCAAATTGGTTAGTGTGACCAATTGTGCAGAAATTGATCTCGATAAATCAAACTCATTTATCGTGGCGTTTCGTCTGACTATTCCTCTTCGGGTAGTTAGGAATTGATAGTCGTTCTTGGCGAGACGGTTTAGAATCTCTATTGCCTCATCAGGTGACTTGTCAAGTAGTATGCCATTTGCTGAGGCATCTAGCATCATCCTTGTCGGTGTATTCATTAAGTTGTAGAACATCATCACTTGTGTCCATAATGGGAATCCGTGTATGGGACATTTGTGTAAAAGCTCTCTATATCGCTCCCACGCCTCGTACATGGACTCATCGTCTGCCTGCCAAAAAGATGTAATATCATTCTGCAATTTATCGGTCATATTTGTAGAACGAAATCTAGCAATGAAATCATGACATAAATCAGTCCAAGATCCTATAGATTCGGATGGAATACTATTTAACCACGTTTTTGCCCTACCCCTCAGTGAATAGGGAAATAATTTTAGCCTTAGGACAGCCTCATGGATTTCTTGTAGTTTGAATGAATTGCAAATCTCCAAGAATGATTTAAGATGTTGTCTGGCATCTTCAGTGGCCGATTCTCCAAATTGTCCAATTGTGTTGATCTTGTTGAACATCACAGGCTTCAATTCGAAGTGGGCAGCTTCTATTTCAGGTGTGATAACTCATGGATTAAGACCGTTCAGATCCTCTTCTAGGTAGTCTCAGATTGGTCTATTCCTGACATGCATTGGTTGTTCGATTTGAGCTCCTCCTCCTATTGCCATATTATTTTGATTGTCGTCTGGGACAATAGGATCTGCCATTATTGCTCTTTGCTCGTGTCTTCTCCTATGAAGAACTCGTTCTATTTCAGGTTCAAATAGGTATTCTGGTGATGTTGGTCTTGCCCTGGTCATACACAGATGCAAAACCAAAATTGTAAGTCCCTTGAAACTGAAAAGTAAATAAAACAAAACAAAAAGAAATAAAGGTGCAAGAATTTAAAAACAAAGTCTCTGTTGCCAATCCCCGGCAACGGCGCCAAAAACTTGTTGCGTGTTTAGAGTGCTTCGCAATTGGTGCAAGTGTACACGTCGCAAGTTATAGTATAGATTAGATATCATCTCCACAGGGATTGGTGCTTCTTTAGGAATCGAACTTCTTGCACGGTAAAAGTAAAAAACAATTGATAATAGGGGTTGATTTTGACGAGTAAATTAAAAGAAACAAGTAAATTAAGAAGAGATGTAATCAAATAAGAGAGAGTAGGCCGGATTATCGTGAGCTGTGGGGTGATGATCGAACAGACCATCATGGTAATTGAGTGGCCATCGGATTGCCAAGGAAATTCTCCCACAATTGCCTGATCGAATTTCCTGGGCAATTCTCCCGCATTTGCCTAGTTGATTAAGAATGGGGCAATTGCTTGATCGGGTTGCCTGGGCAATGCTCCTGCGGTTGCTTGGGCAATTAAGAATGAGATGATTACCTGGGAAATTGTGCGACAACTTTCAAAGTTCCGCGGAGCATTCTTCAATGATTCCTCGTTATCCCTAATGCAAAATACAGTTAATTGTGCATTCCTTGATAATACATCACTGCGTGAAACAAGGGTGAACAACAACCAATCTTGCGCTCCTCTTAGCCTTTGAAATTCGCAACTTATCCCTAAGCCGAATTAGTCTTCACCAACTTTCGTTTGTATGAAAACCATGCTCATTCGTTTCTTGAATCTAACTCTCCCGATATTAGATAAATAGATGATTGAAATCACGAGATCCTCTCCGAATTCACCCGCAACCAATATTAAGAACCAAGAATGAACAAACATTGAAATTGAATTGCAATTCAAAAACTTAAACAAAATCCAAACGTCTCACAACCACTAAAACACAATAACCCAAGCCAATTAAATTTAGTTCACGGCTTGGCACAAAATAAACACAAGAAAAATAAAGAAAAGCTTGACAGCCTCTCTCCTCCTGCTTGTGATGGCTTGCCTCTTTAAATAGGGGATGGCTAGGTCAAATTATATTTAGAAAGTATGAGTTTAAATTGGCATTGAGTGTAAAAGAGATACATCTCTTTTATTTATTTACTTTCCAAATATATCTTCTAAACTTTTGGGAATTAATCTCCTTTGGATATCTTCATTGAATTTCAAATCTTCTAGAATTTAATCCCTCAAAATCGGCAGCCACATCTTCTTGTCCTTAATTGTCGCGGCAATTGCTTCAGCAATTTCCTACTCAATTGGGCAATTTGATCCTGCACACACAAAACACACACTAGCAGCACCCTTTTCTATGAAAATTAGCCAATTTATGTAATCAAGCATAACGATGAAAGAAACAATGAAATTATGCATGAATGACTAAATATGCAACTAAAATGAGCCTAAGTCTAGCAATAATTAAGAGTAAATAGGGTAAAAATATAGTACTTTTTCACACTTAACAGGTGTTACAAGTATGGTCTCATGGGAAGAGACATCAACTCCGGCTGGAAATAGATGGTTTGGATTAGATGGTATGTCATTGGTGGGTTGTCCGGTGGAGTTTGAGTCGTTCCCAGTACGGGTCGGGGAAATTGGGCCATTAGATGTGAGTTATGAGTGCCTGTTGAGCCTATAATTGAGGAAGCTCAACCTAACATAAGTGTTACGAAAGTGTGGGACTCGGTTGTGACTGTCAAATGTGATAAGAAGAATTTCAAAGGGGGTGCTAGGAAAAGAAAATCAGGGAAGAAGCAAGGGAAGGAATTGAGTGGTGACTTGGTGGGGTGGATCGACAACAAGCATTATTAAGGGAGGAAAGAGCGATTATAGCGTTGGGGAAATTCTTAGGAGCATTGACAATTGGTAACGAAGAGGCTATAGTCAAGGATATCGCATCTCTTTTGGATAAAGGGGACGACGAAGAATAGAGGGAGGCATGAGGGTGTTGTCGTAGAATATGTGTGGGTTGGGATATGTTGGGCTCGAATTCTTCAACCGTTTTTGCTTGCCAAGTGGTGGAGAAGTGGTAATTGGGTGATTGGTGGTGGAAGCAATGAAAAGAAATAAGACGGAAAGATTTTAGAGTGGTTTGAGCTTCTAACCAAGCTCTACATCCACTACCTTAGCTTTCTCACTAAGGATTTCCAAATTCACTAATGAATTTCTTCCCTTTTTCTAGGCTAAAGAGGAAACATTTATACACTCAAAGATTTCTAACCCAAAGCTTTGAGAAAACTCTCTTTTACAAGAAAAGAAATAACAAACTAAAAAATCCTCTCAATAGGTAGAATGTTTGCCCAAATACAAGTTCCTCAAACCCAAAACTTGAATAAAATGATTACAAGTATGAACACTCAAGTAGGTTACAAGAATTTGACTCTAATAGCTCAAAGATAGTTGGATGTGTGCTTGAATGCTTTAAACTTGATGAATTGTTGTTGTTGTAGCTTTGGAGACTAGAATATATACCTCATCATTGATTTCTAACTGTTTGGGTAGTTGAGATCATAATTATAGCCGTTGGACTTCATTTTTCCCACAATAAATGCAGTCTTTCAGTATAGGGTATCAGTACTCAGGCTTCGGTATCAGTACCTACTAAAAGAAAAAAGAGTCGTTGTACAAAGGGGTATCGATACACGAAGAGCCGTATCGATACGAGGAGTTAATTTTACAAAGGCATACCGGTACAGTCCGTACCTTATCGGTACTTGTCCTGCTCACTGAAATCCTAATAACTCATGTAGTAAAACTCGTACCGATACGCTTATAAAGGGTATCGGTATGCTATAACTGATTTTCAAAGTTATGGTTCTAATAAACTAACAAGGCAACGATACAATATTAAATGCAAAAGATTTGGAAAATCTTAACACCTCGTATCGGTGACAATAAAGTCATAACGATACTCAAAGCAAAATTTGTTCCCAGGTTGAATGGTGTACCGATACGACTATACGCGTATCGGTACCCAATAACCATTACGTATAAAATGATTTCAATAGCTAAAGCCCGTATCGATACGTCCAAGGATGTATCGATACGTCTGGACCAAATTTGATTGTTTGAGTACAAAAATACTTAGAAAATATTTTTGGTTTTAGTTTTTGACTAAGAAACAATTTGAAGTTCGAATCATTGTCATTTTGTGAGACTTTTTGAGCACTTAAAAATTTATCTAATTTTACAAAATGTTCTTTGAAATTCGTTGTTATATCAAACTCAAATATTAGTTTGACAATCTCCCCCTTTTGATATAACAAAACCCAAAATAAAATTTTAAGTCTTCTGAAACTACTTCCCCTTTCTTTAAGGCTAAAAGATAGTATTTTTGAAAAAAAACCTTTTGAAAATTTAATCTCAATCTTCTCCCCTTTTTGTTAGATCAAAATTAATAGGGAAAATATAAATACAACAAAGAACTGTAATCTTAATTAAAAAACATATATATGATTAAATTCAAAGCAACATAGAAATTATTTTGATATAACAAAGTGAATAATGTTTTTGGACTTGAACAAATATTGCAAAAACAATTCAAAGTCCATTTAATTTGAAAATTATGTTTGAAAGCTTTTAAAAGTGTTTTTGACACAAACATATATATTTCAAGTAATTTAAAAGTCCCCAAACGGCTAGTTTTTAACGGCTACTTTTCTAACGGCTAGTTTTCCAACTGGCTAGTTTTTCATTCCATACTATAAATACAAGACAAAGACACTTGAAGAAGAAGAGGATGGACATACAAGCTTAAAGATCAAGAGATTTGTGTTTTTCATTGTTTATTTTATAATCTCTTGTAAATTCTTTAGTCCAATCCTAGTGAGCCAAAATGTATAAACACCCACCTAAAGAGGTATTTTGTTTAAAATTGTCAAGACCTCATTGTTGAGGGATAGGTTGTAGTTTAGCCTAAGGAAAAACTAGGGATGGGGTTCTATCTTAGCCCGTTAAAAGATAGGGATGTAAGGTTACCCCTTGAACCCGTAAAAAGGAAAGAATTCATTGTTAGTGAATTGGGAAATCCTTAGTGTGGATGCTAAGGTAGTGGATGTAGACCTTGGTTACAAGGTCAAACCACTCTAAAATCGAATGTTTCTAAATGTCTATTTTCTTTTAAAATTTTTGTTTTTACAACTTCAAAAGAAACCTCTACACCCTTCATCGACGCTAATTTCGGTTGAAGATATCAAGCCTTTTAATTGGTATCAGAGTAGGACTCAAATCGACGGTTTAACAACCTTTGAGAAGATCGTAGGAGTGCTCAATCCATCTATACATTCAACCGACCTTGAAGAGCTATTTTGTATGACATCAAGCTCAAGGATTCAAAGATGAACCATCAATCCTCCTCTCAATTGCAATGGTGGCATGCTCACACATTAAAGCTGGGTAACCTCTATGCTTGATCTTTTAGATTATTTCTTTGGTTGCTTATTTTTAATGATAAAATGTTCATGCGTATTTAATTGTTAAATTTTTATAAATGCATGAAATCGAAAGAGTTTTTATGCATAAGTGTGTTTAACACACTCATTCTTATTTTTTCATAAACTCTTAAAAGACTTGGATAAATTGAATTTCATGGATTTTTTAAACTTGATCATTTTTATTGAAATTCAATAATTTTCTTAAGTGTCAATGTTTTGAGATGAAATTTAAAATGGAATGTATATATTAAGGGGGAGCTTTTGTTTTTCAAAAGATTTTACTTACTCTCCATTGTTATTTTGAACCTTAAATGATTTTGAATTATTTTTGATATAACATAAAGGGGAAGAGATAAGTTTGAAATTTTTAATTTAAAAAGGGGTGAGCTTTAAATAATTTTCTAAAATATTCTCCTCTTCTAAAATTATTTTCCTAAGGAGGAGCTTTCTAAAAAACAAATTTTCAAGTGGTTTCATTATATAAAAAATGGGGAGATTGTTGAAATATTTGTTTTGATATAACAAAGTGAAAAATGTTTTTGGACTTGAACAAATATTGCAAAAACAATTCAAAGTCCATTTAATTTGAAAAATATGTTTGAAAGCTTTTAAAAGTATTTTTGACTCAAACATATATTTCAAGTATTTTAAAAGTCCCCAAATGCTAGTTTTCTAACGGCTATTTTTCCAACGGCTAGTTTTTCTTTCCACATTATAAATACAAGCCAAAGACACTTGAAGAAGAAGATGAGGATGGACATCCAAGCTTAAAGGTCAAGAGACTTGTGTTTTTCATTATTTATTTTGTAATCTCTTGTAAATTCTTTAGCCCAATCCTAGTGAGCCAAAATGTGTAAACACCTACCTAAAGAGGTATTTTGTTTACAAATGTCAAGTCCTCATTGTTGAGGGATAGGTTCTAGTTTAGCCTAAGGAAAAACTAGGGAAAAGGTTCTATCTTAGCCTGTGAAAAGATAGGGATGTAAGGTTACCCCTTAAACCCATAAAAAGGGAAGAATTCATTGTTAGTGAATTGGGAAATCGTTAGTATGGATGCTAAGGTAGTGGATGTAAACCTTGGTTAGAAGGTCAAACCACTCTAAAATCGAATGTGTCAAAAATGTCCATTTTCTTTTTTGATTTTTGTTTTCCCAACTTCAAAAGAAACCTTTATACCCTTCATCAGTGCTAATTTCGGTTGAAGACATTGAGCCTTTCAGGATCATTGGCGAAGAAGAGAGCGATTCAAAAATTGATTCGGCAACACAATTGCAAAGTGGCGTTCGTTCAAGAAACCAAACTAGAGGTAGTTACAAAAGCAACTGTTCATTGAATTTGGCATCAATATGGGTTTGATTTTTTGTTTGTGCCATCAATTGGGCGTTCGAGTGGTGTGTTGGTGGTATGAGAGAGAGCCTGTTTCGATGTTGAATCGTAACTGATAGAGGCAAATTTTGTTGCGATTTGTGGCTACTAGATTGTTGAGGATTGGAGATGTGGTATGGTTTGTATGTATGCACCATGTCCTTTAGATGGTCAACTGTTGCTGTGGGATCAACTTATTTGGGTGACTGGGTCGGTTGATATGCCATGGTGTATCAGAGGTGATTTTAAGTTCGTTAAATCAATTGAGGAAAAGGTGTTGCTGTGCTGAAAGCTTGCAGGGCATGGAGGCTATAACACCCTTACCAGTATTTAATTCTTAATATTAGTAAGGAATGTCACCTAATATTTACCCGTATTTTATACTACTCAATTTAATCAAAAATAGCAATTTTCAAAAATTTCATTTTATCGTGTAAAACCAATTACTAATTTTTTTAACCCGTCAAATAGCTTCCGTTTTCAGGCAGCAACTTAGCAATTTATAACTACACATTTTAATTAAGAAAACTGCCTAAATTAAAAATGATCTTGATTACTCTAAAAATCAAATTTATAACTTTACCCGATTTCCATTACTAGTAATTTCTATAAATTAATATAATCCACGTTATAAAGTAAGCACTTATCTAGATATTAATATTACAAACCATATCTAGACTAGTTAAAGCGAGCTACTAAAATGGTCCAAATGACATTTTAAAGCTTGTAAAATCATAATTTCAACATTTCCAATTTTATGGAAAATTTTCCATAATTTCTCCTAATTTGTACAAATTGCCGAAATCATCCCTATGATTTTCCATGTTTCCAAATTAGTCCAATTAACACTTAAACATCATTTCCAAGCTTTCAAAATCATTCCCAAATCAAAATCAATCCAAATTCAAATTTTATACTAAAACCCTAACTTTGAACAATTTAGGGTTTAACTATTTCCATGTAGTTTCAATCATCATACAAGCTTTATATGATTCTACAACATCATATTCATGAAAAACTAACCTTAATTCATCCTAATTCAACATCCCCTTTATCCATCAATTTATCCAAACTAAGGTTTTAAGTAAGGAAAGCATTAATAAATGGTACCAAGAGATAGAGAATTTCATGGAGATTAATTCTTTGTTTCATGCTTTCATCCAAAATCCAAAGAAATAAGCTTGAAAATTGAATTCAAAAAATTTTCCCCTTACCTTATGAAGCTTTCGAACACTTGAGGGAATTTGAGAGAAATCTTGAATTTTCTTTTGACTTAAATTTGAGCCATTTGTCATCTATAATAAGCATTTTGAATTAAAAATTCTTTCTATTCCAAAATGACCATCTTGCCCCTTAAATCCAAGGTTTCATAAATTGCAACATGTCATTTTGATCATCCAATGGCCCAAATTAATCCAAGGAGTTAGTGATTACCAGCTTTGTCCTTGCCATCTTTAAAAATTATCATCTTGCCATTTTTCATCCAATAGCTAAGATTAAACATGGAAAAGTAATCTTTAATCCAATGGTCCATATTAATTTCTATTAAAATAAGACATGAAAATGACCCTTTTACCCTTGCCTTATTTTAATAAAATTTCTCCTAAAATATCTCATAAAAGATTTCTCATTTATTTGATTAAATCCGATTATCTGGATTTTTCCTGAACTTTAAAGCTTTATAGCTCTTAATACAAACTCCGTATCAAAAATTCGGGTAGCACGAAAATGCCACTCTTGGGGGTGAACTATTCATTTACGGGACTAAATTACATAACTTTTGAAAATTACAACTTAGTCCCTAAACTCTTGGAAATTTACACTTTGACGCCAAACTTTTTGAATTTTACATTTAGGTCACCAAACTTTCCAAGTTTTACATTTTGGTCAATAACCAAAATTTTGAGGTATTACAATTCTCCCCTTAAGAAAATTCGTCCTCGAATTTTCCTAAGTACTAAGTTGAAAAAGATGCGGATGCTGCTTTTTCATTGATTCCTCAGGTTCCCAAGTAGCTTCATCTACTTTGTGATTTCTCCATAAAACTTTGACTAGAGAAAACTTTTTATTTCTTAGCTATTTTTCTCTGTGAGCTAATATCCTCACAGGTTCCTCCTTGCATGTCAGATCCCGTTGAATCTCAATTTCTTCCAGTGTAATGACATGCAAAGGATCTGATTGATACTTCCCCAGCATGGATACATGAAAAACATCATGGATCTTACTCATCTCAGGTGGTAATGCTAACTGATATGCCACTGGACCAACCCTTTTTAGAATCTCATAAGGGCCGATAAATCTTGGACTAAGTTTGCATTTTCGTCTAAAGCGTAACACCTTTTTTCTAGGGTGATACTTTTAGAAATACCTTATCTCCAACTTCAAACTCAATATCTTTTCTTTTAAGATCTGAGTAAGATTTTTTGTCTGTCGGTATTTTTTGTCTGTCGGTGGCAGCTTTGAGATTGTCTTGAATGATTCTTACCTTATCTTCCACCTCTTAAACAAGATCCGATCCAATAACCTTTCGATCCTCAAGCTCGAACCAATTTAATGGTGTTTCGCATTTCCTCCCATATAATGCTTCGTAAGGAGCCATCTTTATGCTTGATTGATAACTATTTTTATATGCGAATTCTGCCAATGGGAGATACTTTATTACACACGCTCTAAGCATATCCTCCAATACTTGGATAGTTCTCTCCGACTACTCATCTATTTGGAGATGAAAAGCAGTACTAAAATGTAATTTAGTTCCCAATGCCTCGTGTAAAGCACTACAAAATCTTGAAGTGAACCTGGGATCCCTGTCCGATATAATAGACATAAGAACACCATGCAATCTAAAAATCTCCTTGATATATAATTATGCCAGCTTGTTCAAGGAATAATCAGTGCAAACTGGTATGGAGTGTGTCGATTTAGTCAATCGATACATGATCACCCAGATTGCATCCTTTTTACTTGGCGTCAAAGGCAAACCCGTTAAAAAATCCATAGTAACTCTTTCCTATTTCCACTGTGGAATGGAAATTGGTTGAAGTAATCCGGATAGTACCTGAAGTCATGCTTTTACTTGTTGACAAGTCAAACACTTGACAACAAATTCTGTAATGGCTCGCTTCATGCCAGGCCACCAAAAATGACTTTTCACATCTTGATACATTTTGTTACCACCTGGATGCATAGTTAAAGGGTTGTAATGGGCTTCAAAAAGTATTTCTTTCTTCAGTTCATCATCCTTAGGAACGTATAAACATCCTTTATAATATAAGCACCCATTAGACTTTATTTCAAAGTTTTTAGATTCACCACTTTCTATTTGTTTTATTCTTTCCAAGCAACTTTCATCTTTGGCTTGTAACTCTTTAATTTTCTCTATCAAAGTTGGCTTGATTTAAAATAATGCACCATTTTCCTGCATTTTCAACTGGGCATTCAGGGCTCTCAAAGCAGAAAATGTTTTTCCGGCTAAGTGCGTCTGCTACCACATTAGCCTTTCCCAGATGATAATCGATAATTACATCATAATCCTTGATTCTATCCATCTTCATCCTCAAATTAAGCTCCTTTTGGGATAACAAGTGCTTCAAACTTTTATGGTCAGTAAAAATATAGCATTTTTCACCATATAAGTAGTGTCACCAAATTTTTAAAGCAAGCACCACTGCAGCCAACTCTAAATCATGAGTGGGATAGTTTCTCTCATGAGTTTTGAGTTGCCGTGAAGCATAAGCTACCACCTTTCCTTCTTGCATCAACATACATCCCAAACCATTATGGGATGCATCGCTATAAATTACAAATTCTTTTCCAGGTTCTGGTTGCACTAAAACAGGAGCTTCTGTCAGAACCTTCTTTAGTTGATCAAAGCTTTCTTGACATTTTTTCGTCCAAATGAACGGTACATCTTTTCTCAACAGCTTGGTTATCGGAGAGGCAATCATTGAAAAATCTTTCACAAACCGTCGATAGTAACCAGCTAATCCCAAAAAGCTTCTCATTTCAGAGATATTCTTAGGAACTTTCCATTCAAGGATTGCTTGAACCTTCTTAGGATCAACTCGAATTCCTTCGGTTGAAATTGTAAGCCCAAGGAAATTTACTTATGATAACCAGAATTCACACTTTGACAGCTTTGCATACAACTTCTTTTCTCGTAAGATCTGGAGAACAAGTCGAAGATGAGTATCATGATCCTCTTTGGTTCTTGAGTAAACCAATATATCATCTATGAATACCACCACAAACTGGTCCAAATATGGCTAAAATATCTGATTCATCAGATCCATAAAAACTATCGGCGCATTTGTAAGTCCAAAAGGCATTACCACAAACTCATAATGCCCATATCTAGTTCTAAAAGCTGTCTTGGGGATATCTGCTTCCTTGATCTTCAATTGATGATACCCCGATCGAAGATCAATTTTAGAAAACACCGTTGCTCCTTTAAGTTGACCAAAGAGGTCATCAATCCTTGGTAAAGGATATTTATTCTTCATCGTCACTTTATTAAGTTGACGGTAACCCACACATAACCTCATTGATCAATCCTTCTTTTTCACAAATAGGACGGGAGCTCCTCACGGTGATATGCTTGGTCGTATAAAACCTTTATCCAATAATTCTTGTTATTGAGCCTCCAGCTCTTTGAGTTCTGTAGGAGCCATTCTGTAAGGTGCTATTGATATTGGTGTTGTTCCTAGAAACACATCAATACCAAATTCCACCTCTCGATTCAGAGGTAATCCCAATAATTCATCTGGAAAATATCTAGAAATTACAGCATCGCAGGTATATTTTCCAGATCTATCTTTTTCTCTGAAGCATTTATCACATGAGGTAAATAAGCTTCATACTCATGTGATAATGACCTTTCAGCAGATACAGCTATAATCTCATGGCTCAAATAATTCTGCCATTCTCCCTCAAATTTTATTTCTGAACCATCTGGTTCCTTTAAGACTACCCTTTTTAATCAGCATTCAACCGTAGCATCATATGCCGATAGCCAATCCATTCCAAGAATAACTTCAAACTCTTAGAAAGGTAATTCCATAAGATTGGCTAGAAACTCTCTTCCTTGTATCCTTATAGGACACTTTTTGCATATTCAAACTACTTTGGCTCTTTGTCCTAGGGTATTAATAGCAACTACCTCACTCGAAATTGGTTATATTGGTATATTTTGTTCAAGTACTACTTTAGAACTAATATGCGAGTGGGTAGAGCCCAGATCAATTAATGCAAAATAGATCTACCAAAGAGTTCGATCATACCTGCATTGATCTCTGCATCATTTTGATAATCAACAGTTTTGATGTTGTATACCCGAGCTGTAGCTCTACTTTCTTGATTGGGTGTTGATGTAGATGTTCCCAGTTTTCCACCATTGTTTCCCTTGCCCCTCTAAGGCACTGCAGCAAACTGATGCGAATGAAGCTCCAGACAATTTTTCTTGAAATGCCCAGCTTGTCCACAATGGAAACATGCCCCGATCAACCAACATTGACCAGGATGCCTCTTGCCACAATGCTCACATTTTGTAATCGGGCAAATTTCAGAACCTCGAGTACCCGCAATATTCATCTAAGACTGCTTCGATTTTCCTCTTGCATACCTCTTTTTAACTAAAGAGGCTGATGCTGCTGTGACATTCCTTTACTATGTTTAAATGATGATACAACAAATGAACCTCCAGACCTTTTCCCACTCTGAATCTACTTTTCTGCCTTCTCTTCGAGGTCCACTTTTTCTATAGCCTTGGCTCGGTTCACCATTTCTTGAAAAGTAGTAAAGTTACGAGAAAACAATATCCTCTTATATTGAGAATCCAACCCAGCTATGAATCTGTCGATTCTAGACCTTTCGATTGGGAGAAATTCCGTCGCAAATCAGCTCATTCTATTAAATTTGCATTTGTATTTATAAACTGATCTGCCATGCTATTTTAGCTGCAGAAATTGTTGTCTCATATCTTCGACAAATACGTCTCCAATATACTTTTCTTTGAATTCTTGAAGAAAGAATTCCCAAGTAACCCGCTCTGGAGGTACTTGTGTAGTTATCACGTTCCACCAAACACTGGCTTGTCCCATCAGAAGGGATACTACTCCTTCCAATTTTCCTTGATTATCAAAAGGGATTCTGCTCAACATGATCTTGACATCATTTAACCAGTAATCAGCAACCATCGGATCTGCATGAGTATCACCTCAGAATTTCGGTGCTCTGATTTTCCTTAAATCATTAGGGACTGATACTGGTGCTCGCCGATTTATGATCGCATCTAAGGATTGTAGAAATAAGCCTTGATCTTGCACCGTTATATTTCTTTGTTCCCAAAACTGTTGCTCTACATTTTGCTAAGCCGGTTGCTCTACATTTTGCTGAACCTGAGGTGGATTCTGATTCACCTCATTACTTCCACTTTGAGCAGGCACATCCTGCTCAACAGCCTGTCGGGATTCCCGATAATCTGACATTTGTTCATGTCACGATTATCTAAAATAAGTAAGGAGTAATCTACCCAATATCAGGCATCATCATAATCCTATACAATATCAATAATTTTAGATATCCTAGTGGCATGTATATAACTCTGACTTTCTACAGAGACTCATTTACTATCTAGAACCAGCTAAACCTATAGCTCTAATACCAATAAATGTAACACCCTTACCAATATTTAATTCTTAATACTAGTAAGGAATTTCACCTAATATTTACCCGTATTTTATACTACTCAATTTATTCAACAATAGCATTTTTCAAAAATTTCAGTTTATCGCGTAAAACCAATTACTAATTTTTTTAACCCGTCAAATAGCTTCCGCTTTCAGGCAGCACCTTAGCAGTTTATAGCTACACATTTTAATTAAGAAAACTGCCTAAAAACTGGCTAAATTAAAAATCATTATGATTACTCTAAAAATCAAATTTATAACTTTACCTGATTTCCATTACTAGTAATTTCTTTAAACTAATATAATCCACGTTATAAAGTAACCACTTATCTAGATATTAATATTACAAACCATATCTAGACTAGTTAAAGCGAGCTACTATTATTTTATAAATGCCAACTAGAGATAATCAAAATACATCAAAGTACCGATACAACTATTATCCCTCTGGATGATGATGCTGATACTCCTTAATCTTGTCCGGGATTACTACCTACGCTTGAAAACCATCACACGCTAAGTATATACTTAGTGAGGCATTATAATTTTTTAACATAAATCAACATGCTTGAATTATAACAATAATATAATAAACTTGCAGTTTGATCACTATTCCTTTATTTCCCTTATGTTAATCAAATATTAACATAATATAATTCGGATTCATAAATCCTATTAATATCCTTGCAATTATCCGAGAGTTTACCTACTCTCTAAAATATTTACCATTTATTACCATTATCCGAGAGTTAACCTACCCTCTAATTTATTAACCATTTATTATCAAATAAATTATTGCTCAACATAGTTTGAGGACTTGAGTACACGAGTCAAAACTGCACCAAAGAGCTAATACACCGCACCTAAGTGCTAAGAGACCGCACATAAGTGCTAAAGAACCACACCTAAGTGTTAATAAACCGCACCGAAGTGTTAAACCGCTGGACTCTATGGCATGCCAACTATACTCTATACCTCAGTAACTTACTTGGGCATACTTTCCAATTCCATATTCAATTCATCCATGGCAATATAATTATCATGATTTCAAGCTAAGGCAGTTCATACCCGAAATACCATAAACATACATACCTGATATATCTAGTGATCAAATGCATCATAGTTCTACCTTTGACAATTCTCAACATGTCAAATATAAGTTAATGATATAACTATCAAACAATTATTAATAAGGTAGACTTATCACAAGTCTTCCAAATGATAATCATAACATTATCCATGCATGAAAATCCACTCACCTTGACACTTTATACTTTGTCAGTGTCCAACTAGCCTCACTAAGATCAACTTTGGTCTCGTTCCTTTCCTCGATTACTATTTCAATCTCGACTTTGTTCACAATCTACAAGTGTATTAAAAATACCATAAGTACATTCCAAATTATATGTTAGTATCTTACTAACACATAAACAATATAGGAATAATTTTCCTATAAACACCCTAATATTTTTCCAACATTTACTCAAAGAATGATTTATAACTCATTCTAATATTCATTCCAGCATAATGCTTCCATGAAAATAATTTTTCACTTTAGTCCTTAAATTCTTCCAAATTTTTGAATAGGTCCTAAATCTTTTCAAGATTTTTGAATTGGTCCCTATGTTTTTACAAACTTCTAAAATGGTCCAAATGACATTTTAAAGCTTGTAAAATCATAATTTCAACATTTCCAATTTTATGGAAAATTTTCCATAATTTCTCCAAATTCTTACAAATTGTTGAAATCATCCCTATGATTTTCCATGTTTCCAAATTAGTCCAATTAACACTTAAACAACATTTCCAAGCTTTCACAATCATTCCCAAATCAAAATCAATCCAAATTCAACTTTTATACTAAAACCCTAACTTTGAACAATTCAGGGTTTAGCTATTTCCATGTAGTTTCAATCATCATACAAGCTTTAATATGATTCTACAACATCATATTAATCAAAAACTAACCTTAATTCATCCTAATTCAACGTCCCCTTTATCCATCAATTTATCAAAACTAAGGTTTTAAGTAAAGAAATCATGAATAAATGGTACCAAGAGATAGAGAATTTCATGGAGATTAATTATTTGTTTCATGCTTTCATCCAAAATCCAAAGAAATAAGCTTGAAAATTGAATTCAAAAATTTTTCCCCTTACCTTATGAAGCTTTCCAACACTTGAGGGAATTTGAGAGAAATCTTGAATTTTCTTTTGACTTAAATTTGAGCCATTTGCCATCTATAATAAGCATTTTGAATTAAAAATTCTTTCTATTGCAAAATGACCATCTTGCCCCTTAAATCCAAGGTTCCATAAATTGCCGCATGTCATTTTGATCATCCAATGGCCCAAATTAATCCAAGGAGTTAGTGATTACCAGCTTTGTCCTTGCCATCTTTAAAAATTACCATCTTGCCATTTTTCATCCAATGGCTAAGATTAAACATGGAAAAATAATATTTAATCCAATGGTCCATATTAATTTCCATTAAAATAGGACATGAAAACGACCCTTTTACCCTTGCCTTATTTTAATAAAATTTCTCTTAAAATATCTCATAAAAGATTTCTCGTTTATTCGATTAAATCTGATTATCCAGATTTTAGCTCTTAATACAAACTCCGTATCAAAAATTCAGGTAGCACGAAAATGCCACTCTTGGGGGTGAACTATTCATTTACGGGACTAAATTACATAACTTTTGAAAATTACAACTTAGTCCCTAAACTTTTTGAAATTTACACTTTGGCACCAAACTTTTTGAATTTTACATTTAGGTCACCAAACTTTTCAATTTTTACATTTTGGTCACCAACCAAAATTTTGATGTATTACAATTCCCCCTTAAGAAAATTCGTGCTCGAATTTTCCTAAGTACTAGGTTGAAAAAGATGCAGATACTATTTTTTCATTGATTCCTCAAGTTCCCAAGTAGCTACCTCTACTTTGTGATTTCTCCATAAAACTTTGACTAGAAGAATCTTTTTATTTCTGAGCTGTTTTTCTCTGTGAGCTAATATCCTCACAGGTTCCTCCTCATATGTCAGATCTCGTTGAATCTCGATTTCTTCCAGTGTAATGACATGCGAATGATCTGATTGATACTTCCCCAACATGGATACATGAAAAACATCATGGATCTTACTCATCTCAGGTGGTAATGCTAACTGATATGCCATTGGACCAACCCTTTTTAGAATCTCATAAGGGCCGATAAATCTTGGATTAAGTTTGCCTTTTCGTCTAAAGCGTAACACTTTTTTCCAGGTGATACTTTTAAAAATACCTTATCTCCGACTTCAAACTCAATATCTTTTCTTTTAAGATCTGAGTAAGATTTTTTGTCTGTCGGTGGCAGCTTTGAGATTGTCTTGAATGATTCTTACCTTATCTTCCACCTCTTAAACAAGATCCGGTCCAATAACCTTTCGATCCTCAAGCTCAAACCAATTTAATGGCGTTTTGCATTCCCTCCCATATAATGCTTCGTAAGGAGCCATCTTTATGCCTGATTGATAACTATTGTTATATGCGAATTCTGCCAATAGGAGATACTTTTCCCAAGAACCCGCAAAATTTATTATCACGCTCTAAGCATATCCTCCAATACTTGGATAGTTCTCTCCGACTGCCCATCTGTTTGGAGATGAAAAGTAGTACTAAAATGTAATTTAGTTCCCAATGCCTCGTGTAAAGAACTCCAAAATCTTGAAGTGAACATGGGATCCCTATCGGATATAATAGACATAGGAACACCATGCAATCTAACAATCTCTTTGATATATAATTCTGCCAGCTTGTTCAAGGAATAATTCGTGCGAACTGGTATAAAGTGTGTCGATTTAGTCAATCAATCCATGATCACCCAGATTGCATCCTTTTTACTTGGCGTCAAAGGCAAACCCGTTACAAAACCCATAGTAACTCTTTCCCATTTCCACTGTGGAATGGAAATTGGTTGGAGTAATCCAAATAGTACCTGATGTTCTGCTTTTACTTGTTGACAAGTCAAACACTTGACAACAAATTCTGTGATGGCTCGCTTCATGCCAGGCCACCAAAAATGACTTTTCACATCTTGATACATTTTATTACCACCTGGATGCATAGTTAAAGGGCTGTAATGGGCTTCAGAAACTATGTTTTCTTCAGCTCATCATCCTTAGGAACGTATAAACGTCCTTTATAATATATGCACCCATTAGACTTTATTTCAAAGTCTTTAGATTCACCACTTTCTATTTGTTTTATTCTTTCCAAGAACCTTTCATCTTTGGCTTGTAACTCTTTAATTTTCTCTATCAAAGTTGGCTTGATTTGAAATTACGCCACTAATGCACCATTTTCCTGCATTTTCAACTCGGCATTCAGGGCTCTCAAAGCAGAAAATTTTTTCCAGCTAAGTGCGTCTGCTACCACATTAGCCTTTCCCAGATGATAATTGATAATTACATCATAATCCTTGATTAATTCTATCCATCTTCTCTGCCTCAAATTGAGCTCCTTTTGCGATAACAAGTGCTTCAAACTTTTATGGTCAGTAAAAATATAGCATTTTTCACCATATAAGTAGTGTCGCCAAATTTTTAGAGCAAACACCAACGCAGCCAACTCTAAATCATGAGTGGGATAGTTTCTCTCATGAGTTTTGAGTTGCCATGAAGCATAAGCTACCACCTTTCCTTCTTGCATCAGCACACATCCCAAACCATTATGGGAGGCATCGCTATAAATTACAAATTCTTTTCCAAGTTCTGGTTGCACTAAATCAGGAGCTTCTTTCAAAACCTTCTTTAGTTGATCAAAGCTTTCTTGACATTTTTCCGTCCAAATGAATGGTACATCTTTTCTTAACAGCTTGGTTATCGGAGAGGCAATCATTGAAAAATCTTTGACAAACTGTCGATAGTAACCAACTAATCCCAAAAAGCTTCTCATTTCGGAGATATTCTTTGGAACTTTCCATTCAAGGATTGCTTGAACCTTCTTAGGATCAACTCGAATTCCTTCGGCTAAAACTGTATGCCCAAGGAAATTTACTTCTAATAACCATAATTCACACTTTGACAGCTTTGCATACAACTTATTTTCTCATAAGATCTAGAGAACAACTCGAAGATGAGTATCAAGATCCTCTTTGGTTATTGAGTAAACCAATATATCATCTATGAATACCACCACAAATTGGTCCAAATATGGCTGAAATATTTGATTCATCAGATCCATAAAAACTACCGGTGCATTTGTAAGTCCAAAAGGCATCACCACAAACTCATAATGCCCATATCTAGTTCTGAAAGCTGTCTTGGGGATATCTGCTTCCTTGATCTTCAATTGATGATACCCCGATCGAAGATCAATTTTAGAAAACACCGTTGCTCCTTTAAGTTGATCAAAGAGGTCATCAATCCTTGGTAAAAGATATTTATTCTTCATCGTCACTTTATTAAGTTGACGGTAACCCACGCATAACCTCATTGATCCATCATTCCTTTTCACAAATAGGACGGGAGCTCCCCATGGTGATATGCTTGGTCGTATAAAACCTTTATCTAATAATTCTTGTAATTCAGCCTTCAGCTCTTTGAGTTCTGTAGGAGCCATTCTGTAAGGTGCTATTGATATTGGTGATGTTCCCGGAAACACATCAATACCAAATTCCACCTCTTGATTCGGAGGTAATCCCAGTAATTCATCTGAAAAAACATCTAGAAATTCCCGCACCGTGGGTATATTTTCCATATCTATCTTTGTCTCCGAAGCATTTATCACAGAGCTAATAAGCTTCATACTCATGTGATAATGACCTTTTAGCAGATACAGCTATAATCTCATGGCTCAAATAATTCTGCCTTTCTCCCTCAAATTTTATTTTCGAACCATCTGGTTCCTTTAAGACTACCCTTTTTAATCGACATTCAACCGTGGCATCATATGCCGATAGCCAATCCATTCCAAGAATAACTTCAAACTCTTGCAAAGGTAATTCCATAAGATTGGCTAGAAACTTTCTTCCTTGGATCCTTATAGGACACTTTTTGTATATTCGAACTACTTTGGCGCTTTATCCTGGGGGATTAATAGCAACTACCTCACTCGAAATTTGTTCTACTGGTATATTTTGTTCAAGTACTACTTTAGAACTAATATACAAATGGGTAGAGCACGGATCATTTAATGCAAAAATAGATCTGCCTAAGAGTTTGATCATACCTGCAACGATCTCCACATCATTTCGATCATCAACAGTTTTAATGTTGTATACCTGAGCTGTAGCTCTACTTTCTTGATTGGGTGTTGATGCAGATGTTCCCAGTTTTCCACCTTTGTTTCCCTTGCCCCTCTGAGGCACTGCAGCAAAGTGATATGGATGAAGCTCTGGACAATATTTCTTGAAATGCACAGCTTGTCCACAATGGAAACATGTCCCGAGCAACCAACATTGACCAGGATGCCTCTTGCCACAATGTTCACATTTTGTAATCGGGCGAATTCTAGAACCTCGAGTACCCGCAGTATTCATCTGAGACTACTTTGATTTTCCTCATGCATACCCCTTTTTAACTGAAGAGGTTGATGCTGCAGGATGCTGCTGTGACATTCCTTTACTATGTTTAAATGATGATACAACAAATAAACCTCTAGACCTTTTCCCGCTCTGAATCTACTTTTCTGCCTTCTCCTCGAGGTCCACTTTTTCTATAGCCTTGGCTCGGTTCACCATTTCTTGAAAAGTAGTATAGTTACGAGAAACCAATATCCTCTTATATTGGGAATCCAACCTAGCTATGAATCTATCGATTCTACACCTTTCGGTTGGGATAAATTTTGTCGCAAATCAGCTCAATCTATTAAATTTACATTCATATTCATAAACCGATCTGCCATGCTATTTTAGCCGCAGAAATTACTGTCTCATATCTTCGACAAATACGTCTCCAATATACTTTTCTTTGAATTCTTGAAGAAAGAATTCCCAAGTAACCCGCTCCGGAGTTACTTGTGTAGTTATCACGTTCCACCATACACTGGCTTGTCCCATCAGAAGGGATACTACTCCTTCCAATTTTCCTTGATTATCACAAGGGATTCTGCTTAACATGATCTTGACATCATTTAACCAGTAATCAGCAACCATCGGATCTGCATCAGTATCACCTTAGAATTTTGGTGCTCTAATTTTCCTTAACTCCTTAGGGACTGATACTGGTGCTCGTCGATTTATGATCACATCCGAGAATTGCAAAAATAAGCCTTGATCTTGCACCAGCATATTTCTTTGTTCCTGAGCCTATTGCTCTACATTCTGCTGAGCCGATCGCTTTACATTTTGCTGAACCTGAGGTGGATTCTGATTCACCTCATTACTTCCACTTTGAGCAGGCACATCCTGCTCAACAGCCTGTCGGGATTCCCGATAATCCGACATCTGTTCATGTCATGATTATCTAAAATAAGTAAGGAGTAATCTACCCAATATCAGGCATCATCATAATCCTATACAATATCAATAATTTTAGATATCCTAGTGGCATGTATATAACTCTGACTTTCTACAGAGACTCATTTACTATCTAGAACCGGCTAAATCTGTAGCTTTGATACCAATAAATGTAACACCCTTACCAGTATTTAATTCTTAATACTAGTAAGGAATGTCACCTAATATTTAACCGTATTTTATACTACTAAATTTAATTAAAAATAGCAATTTTCAAAAATTTCAGTTTATCGCGTAAAACCAATTACTAGTTTTTTTAACCCGTCAAATAGCTTCCGCTTTCAGGCAACAACTTAGCAGTTTATAGCTACACATTTTAATTAAGAATATTGCCTAAATTACAAATGATCTTGATTACTCTAAAAATCAAATTTATAACATTACCCGATTTCCATTACTAGTAATTTCTTTAAACTAATATAATCCACGTTATAAAGTAACCACTTATCTATATATTAATATTACAAACCATATCTAGACTAGTTAAAGCGAGCTACTATTATTTTATACATGCCAACTATAGATAATCAAAATACATCAAAGATTTAAATTACCGATACGAACATTATCCCTCTGGATGATGATGCCGATACTCCTTAATCCAGTCCGAGATTAATACCTACGCGTGAAAACCATCACACGCGAAGTATATACTTAGTGAGGCATTATAATTTTTTTAACATAAATCAACATGCTTGAATTATAACAATAATATAATAAACATGTAGTTTGATCACTATTCCTTTATTTCCCTTATGTTAATCAAATATTAACATAATATAATCCGGATTCATAAATCCTATTAATATCCTTGCCATTATCCGAGAGTTTATCTACTCTCTAAATTATTTACCATTTATTACCATTATCCGAGAGTTCACCTACTCTTTAATTTATTAACCATTTATTATCAAATAAATTATTGCCCAACATAGTTTGAAGACTTGAGTACACGAGTCAAAGCTGCACCAAAGTGCTAATACACCGCACCTAAGTGCTAAGAGACCGTACATAAGTGCTAAAGGACCACACCTAAATGTTAATAAACCGCACCGAAGTGCTAAACCTCTGGACTCTATGGCATGCCAACTATACTCTATACCTCAGTAACTTACTTGGACATACTTTCCAATTCCATATTCAATTCATCCATGGCAATATAATTATCATGATTTCAAGCTAAGGCAGTTCATACCCGAAATACCATAAACATACATACCTGATATATCTAGTGATCAAATGCATCATAGTTCTACCTTTGACAATTCTCAACATGTCAAATATAAGTTCATGATATAACTATCAAACAATTATTAATAAGGTAGACTTATCACAAGTCTTCCAAATGATAATCATAACATTATCCATGCATGAAAAGGCACTCACCTTACACTTTATACTTTGTTAGTGTCCAACTAGCCTCACTAAGATCAACTTTGGTCCCGTTCCTTTCCTCGATTACTAATTAAATCTAGATTTTGTTCACCGTCTACAAGTGTATTAAAAGTACCATAAGTACATTCCAAATTATATGTTAGTATCTTACTAACACATAAACAATATAGGAATAATTTTCCTATAAACACCCTAATATTTTTCCAAATATTAGTTTCATGACATAAGTCATTTCATCCTCAATACTTTGTATTTCTTCCAACATTTAATCAAGGAATGATTTATAACTCATTCTAACATTCATTCCAGCATAATGCTTCTATGAAAATAATTTTTCACTTTAGCCCTTAAATTCTTCCAAATTGCCGAATTGGTCCTCAATCTTTTCAAGATTTTTGAATTGGTACTCTATGTTTTTACAAACTTCTAAAATGGTCCAAATGACATTTTAAAGCTTGTAAAATCATAATTTCAACATTTCCAATTTTATGGAAATTTTTCCATAATTTCCCCTAATTCTTACAAATTACCGAAATCATCCC
The DNA here is from genome assembly GCA_019671005.1 of Hibiscus mutabilis. Classification (NCBI taxonomy): domain Eukaryota; kingdom Viridiplantae; phylum Streptophyta; class Magnoliopsida; order Malvales; family Malvaceae; genus Hibiscus; species Hibiscus mutabilis. The sequence continues at coordinate 10,829,979 of CM033744.1, forward strand.
TATAATTTTCCAAGTTTCCAAATTAGTCCAATTAACGTTTAAACATCATTTCCAAGCTTTCACAATCATTCCCAAATCAAAATCAATCCAAATTCAACTTATATACTAAAACCCTAACTTTGAACAATTTAGGGTTTAGCTATTTCCATGTAGTTTCAATCATCATACAAGCTTTAATATGTTTCTACAACATCATATTCATCAAAAACTAACCTTAGTTCATCCTAATTCAACATCCCCTTTATCCATCAATTTCTCAAAACTAAGGTTTTAAGTAAGGAAAGCATGAATAAATGGTACCAAGAGATAGAGAATTTCATGGAGATTAATTCTTTGTTTCATGCTTTCAGCCAAAATCCAAATATATAAGCTTGAAAATTGAATTAAAAAATTTTCCCCTTACCTTGTGAAGCTTTCGAACACTTGAGGGAATTTGAGAGAAATCTTGAATTTTCTTTTGACTTAAATTTGAGCCATTTGTCATCTATAATAAGCATTTTGAATTAAAAATTCTTTCTATTGCAAAATGACCATCTTGCCCCTTAAATCCAAGGTTCCATAAATTGCCTCATGTCATTTTGATCATGCAATGGCACAAATTAATCCAAGGAGTTAGTGATTACCAACTTTGTCCTTGCCATCTTCAAAAATTACCATCTTGTCATTTTTCATCCAATGACTAAGATTAAACATGGAAAAGTAATCTTTAATCCAATGGTCTATATTAATTTCCATTAAAATAAGACATGAAAATGACCCTTTTACCCTTGCCTTATTTTAATAAAATTTCTCCTAAAATATCTCATAAAAGATTTCTCATTTATTCGATTAAATCTGATTATCAAGAATTTTCCCGAACTTTAAAGCTTTATAACTCTTAATACAAACTTCGTATCAAAAATGCGGGCAACACGAAAATGCCACTCTTGGGGGTGAACTATTCATTTATTGGACTAAATTACATAACTTTTGAAAATTACAACTTAGTCCCTAAACTTTTCAAAATTTACACTTTGGCATCAAACTTTTTGAATTTTACATTTAGGTCACCAAACTTTTCAAGTTTTACATTTTGGTCACTAACCAAAATTTTGAGGTATTACAGAGGCGTTTGGTGATTTTATCGATAGGGGGAATTTGTGCATGTTTTGATGATGGACAAGAAATATACATGGTTTGAGCCTGGAAATAAATGTAGTAGACTCGACAGGTTTCTTGTGACGAGTGGATGGGTCGAACATTTTTATAATTTGGTTCAGCAGAATATGGCTTGCGGATTATCTGATCATGCTCCGCTGCTTCTTACTGGTAAGGAATCGAATTGGGGACCGCGGCCTTTTCACTTCTTAAATTACTGGTTAGAGAAGAAATCATACATTGACACGATGGGAATTGAATAGAAAAAGCTAACAACATCGGAGGCTGACATTGTGCTGGATCGCTTGTTGCGTAAGCTGGGGGTTTTGAAGTGGTTTTTACAAGTTTAGAATAGGGAATCGTTTGGTCGTTTGGATCACAAGATAGAGGCTATTGTGTTGTTGATTGACGAGTTGAATGCTAAGATTAGCCGTGAAGGGAATTGGGATGAGTTTTATGAGAAGCAACGACAATTACAAGATGAATTATGGCGTTTGTATAGGTTTAGAGAATCGATATAGAGCCAGAAGTCGCGTATGTTGTGGTTAAAGGCGGGGGATCAAAACATATTATTTTTCAACATGCGGTGAAGATTCGTGGGATAAAAAATGGCTTGAATGGTCTTCAGATTCAAGGACGTTGGGTGTCTAATACTATCGTGCTGAAGCGCCATGTTTTTGTTTCCTTTAAATAACATTTTGCTAGGCCTAGTTCGGTAGGTACCTTTGAGGTGAATTTTGATTTTGGCTTGATTAACGCAGAGCAAAGGGTAGCTTTGGAGGGTGAGTTCTTGGAGGAGGAGGTAAGATGAGCTATTGGGAATTGTGATGGCGCGAAAGCTTCGGGTCCTGACGGGTTTACTTTCGAATTCTATAAACGGTGTTGGCAGTTTATAAAGGAAGATGTGATGTTGTTTGCTGAATTTTATATATCTGCCAAGTTGCTGAAGAGTGTTAATTCGTCATTCGTGGTGCTCATTCTGAAAAAGGAAAATCCTATTAACTTAAGTGAGTATCATCGTATTTATCTTTTAAATTCAGTGTATAAAATTTTGGCAAAGGTTCTAGCTGCAAAATTTCAACTAGTAGCGGGAACGGTTATTAGTAACACTCAGTCTGCATTTGTAAAGGGTAGAAAAATTGGCGATAGTATCTTGTTGGTGAATGAGGTTGTTCATTTCCTTCGTGCGGATAATCGAGGTGGGGGTGTTCTTCTCAAGCTTGACTTTGCCAAGGCATACGACTGCATTGACTGGAAGTTCTTATCAGATTCTATGTCGTATGGGTTTTGTAGATTATTGGTGTAAGTGGATGAACACGTGTAGAAACGGCGAGGTTGACATTTTTGGTGAATGGTTGTCCGACGAAGAAAGTTGAAAGGTGGGATACATTCAGGAAGTGCAGATTACAGGTGATATTTTATTATCGAACTTATAGTTTACGGATTATACACTAATTTTTTTGTACGGTAATGCGGATGATACACGTAATTTGAATCATATTTTAATGTGCTTTCAATATTGTTCGGGATTAAGAATCAATTTTGCTAAACCATGTATTTATAGAATTGGTGTTGGCGAAGAGGTGTTGTCTGGTATGGCAGGTGTTTTGGGTTGTACGAAGGGAGACCTGCCTTTTATTTATTTAGGGTTGCCGATTGGTTCTAATTTGAGGCGTATTGCGACATGGGAACTGATGATTCATAAATTTCGTCAAAGTTTGGCAGGATGGAAGAGAGGATCGCTTTCTTTCGCGGTGAGATTGACCCTTGTTAACTCAGTTTTATCATCACTTCCTTTGTACTACATGAGTATTTTTGTAGTTTCCAAGGGTGTGATCAAGAAGATTGATCGAATACGTCGCGCTTTCTTGTAGGGAAGTGCCGAAGGGTCTAGGAAGATGTGTAGAGTCAGTTGGGGTTTGGAGTGGCTGATTTGGAGCTATAAAACTTGGCATTATTGTCTAAATGGGCATGGCATTTTGCTATTGAATCTAATTCGTTGTGGCAAAAGTTAATAGTGGCTAAATATGGTAAATATGTACAACAGTGGCGTTTCAATTTAGTGGATTCAAGATGCATATCAATAGTATAGCGACAAATTGTGACGGTTCAAGAAGATGTGAGGGTATCTACTTTTATGGGTACAGAACATTTTGGATGGATTGTGGGTTCGGGATGGTCTATATTGTCTTGGGCAAGATTTTTGGTACGTAGAGGAGCCACTTTGTTTGCTATTTCCGAGGCTGTTTCGTTTGGCTATAAATAAAATAGCGTTGCTCATTGACTATTCAGTTAATGGTGTTTGGGATCATGGAGAGTGGCCGACTTTTTTTACTCGTGTGTTTCGCAGTTTCAAGCGGCAAATATTGGATGAATTGCTTGAGGTTGTGTGTCATTGTCCTTCGGCTGACTAGAGGCCAAATATTCGTGGAAACTTTTTGCCAAAGAAATTGTATCACTTAATAACATCCTTGGGTGTGAAAGAGGAGAATTTGTCATCGTTTGTAGTGTGGAAAATTGAGGTACCCAAAAATTCAATGCTTTTCTGGTTTGTCTTGCTTTATCGTTTGTCGACGTTGTGCCTTCTCCGGGAGAGGGGTGTCCCATTGGTGGATGTTTCGATAAGTTGTGTGTGGTGTGGGGAAGGGGAAGATGAGCTAGATCACATTTTGTATTACTGCCATTTTATAGATGAACTTTGGAGTTTGTTTTTTAGATGGTAGGGGTGTTATTTGTGAAACCGCGCATGGTCTATGAGTTTCTTGTGCAAAGTTACATGGGAGGTTTTATTGGGTTGTTGCGACAGTGGTGAATTGTTGGAAGTGCTTCGACGTTATGGTCGATGTGGTTGGCTCGCAATGAGATTTTGTTTAACGAGAAGCGATTAGGGGTAAGTGAGATTTTCTTTCTCATTAAGCTATGAACTTTATATTGAATTTTGGCTGTTAAGGGGGATTTCTTTATTTTCGAAGCACAATGGTGGGAATGTTTGAGGAATTGTCTTCCTCTTATATCGAGGAGAACGAAGCGTTTGGGAATCACTTGGGTTCTGACTCTTTCGGGTGTGATTAAATTTAATGTTGATGGTCAGCTCGTGGTAAGCCAGGGCATGTTGGCTGTGGTGGTATTTTGCGTAATGTGGATGGAGGGTCCCTTGGGGGTGATGGATTCTAATGAGGCGGAGGTTTGTGCTATTGCCTATGCACTTGGGATGGTGGTCCGATAGTCATGGGTTTTGGCACCATCCATTGTTATAAAACCGGATTCGATGGTGGCGGTGGCGCGGGTGTTAAATCCTAAGCATCGACCTTGGCATCTTTGGCGTTATTTTCGGACGATTGATGAGGCTTATCGTGTGCTTCCTTGTGTGTGTTTCAACAATGTTTATCGTGAGGAAAATGGAATGGCTAACGCTCTAGCTAAGGGTGGTGTTGAGCGCGTTTCATGGTTCTAGGTTATTAATTGAACCTCGTCTGGGCTACTGGTGTTGTGTCTAGTGTGTGTGTTGGGAAATAGTTTTGGTTGTTTGTGTTACTTTGGTGCAGTGGAGTGTTGGTTAAAGTTTGGGTAAGGTTTGGTTGTTGTTTGGGGGGAGGCTAAGCCTTGCAGTGTTCGTGTGGCGTTTAAGTCTGGTTGTATGTTTACCAATGTGTGGTACTCTTTTCTTCCATTTAGGTTTAGGGAGGTTTTTAACGAGGCCCGCATTGGTATTTTGTATGATTTTTAGTGACAATAAAATCGTATTTGAGCAAAAAAAAGAATTAAAAGAAGAAACATATTTTAAATAACACAAAAAACATAAACAAATTTTGAAGTGATAAATGGCTCTAATACCATTACAAAGAGTGCGAAGAGAATGTAATTTGAAATTTATATTTTCAATATAATATAAAGAATCATTCCTATATATAAGAGAATAAGTTGTAGGGATAAAGAAAAAAAATATGTAAAATAATATCCTACCACAAATAATCTTATAATATTGGTATAATGCCATAAACAATACTATAATTTTGGTACAAATGGTGCCTCAAGGGAGGCTCGATTAGTGTACTCAACCTACTTATGCTTCTTTAACATGAAATTTCACATCCAATTACTTATGCATACAATTAGTGTACTCAACCTACCACAATAACCATAGAATTTTGAAAGTTTATCATTTATATGTGATTGTATCGTTTATCGTTTTACACCAGATACGAACTTTAGGTGTTGTATCGTTTATACCTTTAAACTTTTAATTTGTTCAGTTATAACATTAAACTTTGATTTTGGTTGCAATTATACCACTTGGTAGTTAACTTGATGACAGTGTGACGACGTGGCCAAAACGGTGTCGTTTCAATGGGGTTATTGATTCTCAAAATGACATCGTTTTAGGCATTAAACTTTATTTTACCACCAAACTTTAAAACAATTCTATTTTTGCCACTAAATATTTCGGCCACCGTTGCCTACCATTCACTATTCGTCACTGATCACCATTCACGACAAGATCAGTATTAACACATTCATGATTCACTCCTCTTTCTTCTCCTTGAATTGATTTTCCAAAAAATTCACTCAAAATCGATGAAATTAAACAAAAAAAATCACCAATTTTGAGGGTTTAGGGGCTTTTTCATATTTTAGGGGTTTAGGATGTTTGTTCAAAATCTGTACGGTGATAAGCATACTTTTAAGACGACAAACGACATACCTTAAAAGTAGCCTCATTAGATGACCGTTGGAGGAGATTAGAGTATTAGAATGTATGAACTTTTGATGGATTTTTGTTGATTTTGAGTAAAATTCGGGAAAACTAATCTAAGGAGAAAAAAGAGAAGCGAAATGCGAACATTTTCATCTTGATCATGCAATAAATAATGGCCGATGACGGGCGACAATTGATCGACATCGACGATCAGAATGTTCAATGATAAAAATAAAACCATCTTAAAGTTTAGTGACAAAATTGATGCACCCATAAAGTTCAATGCCTAAACGACTTCATTTTGGGCATCAATAAATCAAAACAACGAGGTTTTGGCCACATAGACAACCATCGTACATGTCATCACATCATTATCGAGATTGAACTCCCCATTGGTATAATTGAAACCAAAATCAAAGTTTAGTGCTATAATTGAACAAATTGAAAGTTCAATGGTATAAACAATACAATGCCTAAAGTTCAGTGATATATGGTATAGTTTACCCTTGATTTAATTATCCATGCATTTATATATATTATATATTATATATATATCATCTTAAAGACATTTTATATTTTATAAATTTTAATAAGTTAAAAATATTTTATGTAAATTTAAAACATTCGAATATATGTGTTATATTCATATTTTTTAATATCATATCGTATTTTAATAATTTATCCAAATCATAGTAATGTGTCGGTCTTTATATGGATCATCCATTATATGTGATAGCAAATATATATATATATATATATATATATATATATATATAGGAAAAATTTGTTTATACAATGTAAGAATTTTTAAGTTCTACACATTTTTGGATTGTTGGATAGGTGAAATGAATGACTGAAATTAACAATAGAATATGTGAAGATTATCACTTAGAAAAAATAAGAAGTAATATAATAGTATTTTAAAATTATCCTAAAATTTTATTAGTATAACAACAACAAAAATGTCATCATCAATTTATTTTAATATTTTATGATTAAAATCATATTCATTTAATCCAATTCTTTTAATAACATTTATCAAATTTATAAGTATTAATTTATAATAAAATAATCTTCATGGTAAATTTCGTTAAAAGTAAAAAAAGTAAATTTACATTAAATTAGTTTGATTTTTAAAATAGAAGTCTTCCATTCAATATTTTTAATTACAGAAGTCTTTCTTTCATTAAATATATGTATTTAATTGTACCCGTTATATCCGCTCGGGCTTCTGGATTCAGTAGCCTCTGAAAAGACACTTCCTTCTCCGAAAATACATATCATCTATAATATACCTCAGCAAGCAAAGCCTTGTGACCTGGCTCAGAGTCTCCCTCTTAAAGATTACTCTGCCATCAACATGACAGCCATCGAGTTCATCTGACCGGCCAGCTAAGCCTACCATCCTGCAAATAAGGACTAGACTAAAAAATCTATTTGCTAAAGATCAGATTCCATCCTCACAACCCATCAATAGTTGTCACTAGACCTGGCTCAATCCCATCATCAGTGCCTCTCACATATAAATACCCCTCAACTAGAGAGGAGCGGAGAGTACCAACTCTACACACTTAAGACCTTCGCTCCATCACTTTTATCATCCTCAGTGGCTCTCCGCCCACATCAGAATGGGCGAACCAACACCGACCGTCGTCAATCACCACCTTCTTATCATCTTTACCACCATTTCCACCTCTCTGTCTGGTGCTCGATCTTCCTAGCATCAATAAATGGTGCAGTGAGCGAATAGATCTTCTCGACCCAAAGAATCAGTTGTGACACCTCTTCTATTTCAAGTTATTTCGACCATGAAAAAGATAGGCTAGCAACATCTCACTACCAGCAGATGGGGGCAGCTGTAACACCCTAGACTTGGATGTCATATTTGGGACTTAAGCCCAACATGTTACCATAAAGTTTCTCAAACTTGGTTTAGCCCAACAAAATATTTCCCAAAACGTTAAAAGGTAACAATTAAAAATATAGATAAATATTCAAAACGTTATAAAGGAGATCTAATTTAATTTAAAGCATTTGAACATTCGACTTGATTAATACAATTTTCAAATAAGAATTATAGACTCCATCACGTAAGGTCCTATGAATACACAACCCATTAAACACAAGTATCGTACTATAGAAATCACCACAAGCTGGAATCTTGTACCGATAGTGTTCCTCGATCCCATGATCTGGCGATCAACCTACGCACGGGAACAACAATTTCGACCAATAAGGAAAAATAAATAAACACATGGCACTACCACTAGTCACTTAAACACATGCTCTTATCATGTAAAACATCATATATGGCACACAGAGCCCAACCATACTCAGGATCTCATCAGATCATTCGAGAAAACCAAACAAAGTCATAATCATAAACCTGGAGTGAGGCTCGGTGTCACACAATGTCGGGAACAAACACTTTGAGTAAGGCCCAATGTTATACACCCGCGAGAACGTACATTTGACATCTCTAAACATGGTGTTACGATACACTCTCTGGGTATTCGGAACCCATAAACCAATGGTGACTCAACCAACCAAGGTGTCCAAAACAACACACAACATAGGCATGATTACTATACATCACACAACATTTACATGATTACCAATCTCTATGGTTTCTATCAATTCTCAAGCCACCATTTATGTTTACCAACTTGTTAATATATTATGAAAGTGTACATTAATAATCCTCATTAATTATCTCATTAATTAAGGCATAAAACAATTTATTAATCTTCCACGTCGATTTCTATCTTTAACTGACATTTAGATTATTCAGCTTAGTGGGTACTGGTACTCGAACAAGAGTATCGATATGGTACCCTTGGTACTGATACTCGCACAAATACCAATACTGAAATTGCTTAATGGAATTCTTAAATTTCCTCGAGTGTTGATACAGGTCAACTCGTACTGATACGACATCGATCAATGTACCAGTACATTCTAAGTCCGTACCGACACCCTACTCATGAGTTTGTACCATTTTTTTGAATTACGACGTCACAACGGTTTATTCAATCCCTAAAGCTTATGAAAGTCATTAGGGTTTGTTTACTAACGCATTTAATCATTTAATATCAATTCTCAATTTTATGATCTTTTATTTGAATATTACCAATCAGTAGTCCATTAAGTGTAATTTCCATCGAACATGCCAAATTCATATCGCAAGCAACACATATGTAAATCAACCAATCAGATAAATAAACAAATATTCAGAAGACCCTACGCAGTCTCTAAAGCCCTTACAAGTCTCGAATATTCTCAAACTCATCATGCATCTCATAAATATAAATCTCATAAATTCCAGTCTCATGATTATCGGTCTCTAAACATGCTTATTTCTCATATACCTAGTTTGCAACCACTAGAACACACGACAATTATATTTAGGATGCTCATGAAGCATTCGGAGTTCGAGATGTACTAACCTCAAGCACTAGCGATAAATCCTTATTCGAGTTTCCATATTACTCCACTTGTCCCGATATTCAATCCCGAATATTCCTAAAATAAATTCAAACATAATATGCACTAATTTTTCGTATTTGCTAACTAATTTACAAGGTCAAACACGTAAAAACAACTTACTGAGTTTGAATTTGGCAAAATAGACTACACCAACGAACTCAGAACGTCGAAAACCCCCCAAGTAGGGTCCCTTAAAAAGTCAATAGCCGATCAAAGGCTGGTTAGGAACCTAATGATTATGTATGGTGTGGTACATGATAGGAATAGTGCACCAGTGGGGCATTATCTGGTACAAGCGAGTGCACATGCACCTAGGCTGAATGGGCTTCAAGTGTGGTGTGGTGCACCAAAGCAGTTTGCACCCGCCTAGGCAGATGCATGCCCAACCTTAGCGATAGCGCGTCGAGGCGCGTGGGGTGCCTTTGGTGGTCGGACAGCGGTGAAGAGCTCTAGTCCCACTATCTCGACGTCAGTGGCCTCATTTTTCCGGTTTGGTCGCTGGAGCTACCCTTTTTCAACTTTTTGGAGCTTCTCTCTCTTCACCCCTCCCTTGACAGCTCCGTTAGCAATGCTGCTGGTACTAGTCGACTTCAGACAGCGAGGGGAACATGATGGTGGGGGCGGTGTAGCATATAATCACTCTGGTAGCTGTAGATCAGGGCAAAATCCAAGGGGGAGAGAGGAGAAAAGAAGAAAGAAAAAGGGAAAAAATGGAGAAAATGTTTGAGATATATTTCCCCCTTTTGGCAGCCAACCCCTTTTTATTTTCCCTCTCAAAATAATATTGGATAAATTCTTTAATAAACAAACCTCTTACCCCTTGCTTTCTCTCAAGCCCATACTTTATTTTCTTTAGAGACTAGACCTCAATTCATTAAATCGATCCTTAATTTTCTTATCTATTTTAAATTAAATCCTTAGACTTAGTTATGCCAACTTGAATATCTGAAATTTAGGCTGTTACAGCAGCAGAACATGACTAATGTGATAGCAATATCTCACCATGCATGCTAACGGCAACAAGCCGAGCAATGGTGAAGATTCGCTATCCAGTGAAAGATCTAAATTGCTCGGAACCAAGGGGTGGATATAGCTTAAAGAAGCTATGGTCCTCGTTGGGCTCTACAAAGCTATCCCCTTGAAATAATCATCAGCACGAGAAAGCGATAACACCTCGCGTACAGCCACCAATAATTTGTGCTATATGTACGTGGGGTGTGCACGTAGAAAAAGTGACAACCCTAAGCCTCACAAGCGCTGTAAAAGTACAAACGATAACGGCTTCTCGTATTAAAATTGCACTCTGTCGAACAAAAAGTCACGAAGATCAGCCTAAAGATGAGTTCTTCAGACAACTACGTTCAACATGTGAGATGAGCACCACCAACCGAAGACTTTCCGTTTATTTGTAATTTTAGATTAAAATGTAGGCAACCCTGGAGCAAAAGTCTCCTGATGTATATGTAACTTTTACAAGTTAAAGGGTAACCCCCTTCGAGTTGTCCATACAAGCAGGAAATATTGAGATTCCCAACAGTAAAGTAGATACTGGAAATTATTAAATGCTGAGATCTTCATCGATGATGTTCTCCGCTACAAGTATCTCCGTCTCAAATCCACTCCCTCAAAACTCCCAAGTACCGGGGTAAAACCCTTACTTGGTTAGAGCACCTAGAAACTTAGCGCAACCCTAAGAATAGTCTCAAACTATTTATTAATGATTAAGTAGATGAGTATATACTTGGATAAGTGTCCGGATGAATGTTTGGGTGAATGAATGAATGTCTGAGCACATGAATAGTTGAATATATATTAGTAAAATCATTATATCCTCCAATGTTATTACTTTGCCACACATACTGAATCAATTCTTCTCTCATCCAAAAACTCCGCCACATATGACTGACCTCTCCAAGAGTGTTGAGATAAACTCCACTCAATTATGCAACTAATTTCTCCAAGTGCGTTGAGACAAGTTCTACCTAGTTATCCAACTATTTCTCCAAGGGTGTTGAGATATGCTCCACCCAATTATTCAATCGTTTCTCCAAGGGTGTTGAGATAAGCTCTACCCAAAATCGAAACTGTTTCTCCAAAAGAGCATTAAGACCGTCACGACCATTTTTGAAATCGTGTGTAAAAATAGCCAGACGATTATTTCTTTAAAATAGAGTTTTGACCCTTTTTAATTCATTTGATTTTAAAAAAAACTTAGGGTTTCATATTAAATTGAATTTCTTCTAATTAATCATGAATATTAGGTTTTAAAACAATCCTATTAAATTGTTTTCATTTTAATTTTGGAAAATCAATTAATTCATTTTTAATTAAACTTACCTTTTATTTCCTTTTGAAAAACAATTGGAGCCGCCACCGATCACTTTGAGGTAAACCAGACATTGTCAAACAAACCAAAGATTAGTTTCTTAAAAATTGGGTTTGGGAGTCAGTTACGTGTGGGAAGGGATTAGCACCCCCACAAATGCCCGTTATCGGTACCTTAATTTTACATGGCATTTTGGCATTTTGAATAATTATTTGAATTTAATTTGAACCTTAATTATTAAATAAATTTAAATTCCAAATGGAGATATCTTTTTATAAGGAAATTTATTTTTATCCGAATATGAGATTAAATGTACCCCGTTAAGTGGCACCCCTATTCATATTCAAAAAATGAGTCTCTAACATAAAAGGTTTGCATGCATGATTAGTTATTGTCTTTTTCATTTTAAACACAAACTTAAGGGCTCTAGTTAATTAAGATTATTTAAACTATGAATATTATTTAATCTAAAGGCTTTCATGAGAAAATGTCAATTGCTTGAGCACCGTCCATATATTAAAGCATTTAAATTAATAATATTCCTAATTAATTGGTTATTCTAATTAATTAAAGTGCTAACCTAATTAAGGCTCTAATTAAACTAAATAAGTTTTTATTTAATTATAAATGGAAATGTATATTAAATATACCTCCTTACGACCAATGTTGAGATAACACCCCATTGTAAACAATGGAACACCATGCAAATTTGGGCCCTAAAGTTTCTATTTAATATACATTTAATTTCTACAATGATCTTCCTAATTTATTATTCAATTCTAATTAAGAGACTTAAAACCTAAGGCTCTAATAATTAATTAAAATAAGTGATTAAATTGTCTAATTAATAATCCTATATGCTCAATTCAAAAAAAATGCATCATACAAATAATTTAGAACAATTAAATTAAATGATTAAAGCTGAAAAGGACTAAATTGAAAGGAATTAAAACCTTAAATTTTGATTTTATTACATATAGTGACCAAAATGAATTACACCTTCAAAGCTTTAGGGACTGAATGAGATAATATCCTTTTTTAAAAAGACGCAAACCCTTTTTAACTCGACCCATATAATTGCACGCGGATATTGGGTCAACCCGGTGCCAAAACGGCAACGTTTGACTCGGGGTATATAAAACCCACAACCGAGTTGGAACGGTTATTTATAACTCAGTTCTTCTCTCTCTTCTATCCCACGCTCCCCAAAATCCTCTCAACCCTAACACTAAATTCCCAAAAAACTCTCCTTCATTTAGATCAAATCCCTCAGTTCTACCCGAAATTCATCACTGTTCTTCCCTTTTTCTTTAGTTTAATCCATTCAACCATCTAAAATCATAACCTTCTATGTTTTCAAAAATCAAACACCCATTTTATCCCTAAATTCAACTTGTGTTCATGGCTACCTAGCCCTTTTAATCCATTATAAACACCCAAACTCATCCATTTCCCGTTTGTTCTAGATCAGAACTCGAATCTCACATGAACTCAGACCCTTGTTTTTCAACTTTCATCTTTTCGATCCACCTCTACCTTATTTCGTTTTCTCAAGATGTTGGCCGCCCGCCATAGGCGACGCTGGTCAACTCCGACCAACCTCTGATCATCCCTAACCCTAGTCCAACCACCATCTAAAACATTCGACCACCGTCTGAAACTTTCGATCACCCCTAACCTAGCTCTGACCACCGTGCTCCGCCGTATGGCAATTTTTGGCCACCATACTGGAAATCTAAAACATCCAAAACACTATTTTTATGCCTAAACCTAAATTTAGTACCTGATTTATCAAAATCTTCCATCTTCCCCTCCTAAATCTAACTTCTTGTAACTCTACTCTCTCATTTTCAACTCTGACGACCTCTCAGGTGACTTGACATCCTTAAAAAACCAGTGACCTTTCTTTTACCTTAACTACTTTTTTATTATTTTTAAACTAAATCCTAACAGTTTTTGTACTTTTATTTGCAGGAAATAAAAGAAAATGAAGAAATTTACCTTCTGATGATGTTGGCAAGCTCTGGTGACAGTCCGGTCGTCTTCTCCGACGGCTCCTGATCTTCTCTGGTATGACTCATCAACTCCCTCTCTCTGCTCTTTTAACTGTAGCAATAATTGTGTAATGATTATTGTGTAATTAATTTTATCTCTCTATTTATAGCTAATGCAGGTGCTGATGTCAGTGGCTGTTAGTTGTTGACAGCTGGATTGGGAGATAGCTTCAATCTGCGTGAAGCTTGAACAGACCAATGGTTGAGTGACAGGTGGCCAATTGAGTCGGAATAATAAATACAAGTGTGTTTGTTGGGCTTGTTTTACCTGAATTGGGCTGTAAAATGGGCAGGAAAATATTGTAATGGGCTTTGGATTTCAAAATATTGTAATTTGGGTTTTATAATAGGATTTTATATGTAATATTGAACATTTGAACTATAGAGATTATTTTTATTTGAGCTGTTATTTATTTATTTTTTGTTTTTATTAAATTATTTATTTATTTATTATATATAACTCGGTCAAAATTTGGGTATTACAACTGCCCCTCTTTGCCCATTGATGTGGAACATGAAGATGATAAAGACTAAAAATACACGAATTTAACCCAAATCATCTGACCGTCGCACCTTCTCTTCTTTCTCTCCAGAAAGCTTGATCAAGTTCTTCTCATTAGGAACTCCCCAATACTTCTGTTAAGGCTAACCTCAAAGTATGAACTAGTTCTTCTCATTAGGAACCCATTCATTCTTCTTGGTAATGATGATCTACCTCTCTGCAAAGGTATTGAACAAGTGAGCTTTTCTCATTAAGAACTCCCCATTCTTCTTGAAAACATTGGTTGGCCTCTCTGTAAAAAAGATAAACAAGCAAGCTCTTCTCATTAGGAACTTCCTCATTCTTTGAAAGGGTGAACTCTTCTCATTAGGAGATCTTCCTTCTTTACCATGATAGTTCTTCTCATTAGGAACTCTGTAATGAACTCTTCTCGTTAGGATTTCTTCATTCTTTGCTGGGCGAATTCTTCTCATTAAGAATTCTGGGGCAAACTCTTTTCATTAGGAGTTCTTCATTCTTTGATGGGCAAGTTCTTCTCATTAGGAACTCTGGGGCGAATTCTTCATATTAGGAATTCTTCATTCTTGCTAAACTCATGTCAAAACAGATTAAAATGCTTTGATGAGGGTTAGTATGACCCTAATTTCTATGTATGATGCATGAACCATGGCACAATGAGGATCAATCAACTAGTTTCCACTTTCTGGGAGACCAATCTGGCTTTTCTTATTTATGCTTCTTCACTAATTCTTGGTCTGCACATACACTTCATCTCAAATTTAGAAATAACCTTCAAAATCACCTTTCTGCATTTATGGTCATGTACTCTAAAGCGCCATTTCAAGTTTTCACTTTAGATTGCTTTTCTTAAAGCGCCTTTTCAGGTTTTTACTTTTGTTTTTTTAAGGCGCCCTTTCGAGTTTTCACCTTGTTCTTTTCTTTTTTTTCTTTTTTTCCTTCTTTTTTTTATCTTAGTTCTTCCCCATTTCTTTTCTGTTCATTTTCTTGTCTATCATTCTGACTTATACAGATACTTCTTGATTCAGAAATTCTTTTATTTCCTACATTTCTTTGTTTCTGTTGGCACAACATTCTGCTCAAACCTCTCTTTATACACTCCTCTTCAATAATCTGGAGTGCTAAAGCTCATATGCATCCTTCAAAACATAGTAATACCAAGAAATCATCTATTTTTTCATGAATTATGCTAGTCTACTTTCATGATGCTTTAGAAATAAAAGAAAGCTCGAAAGAGATTTCATGAATTTTATTGAAGCTTATAAACAAGGATACAATAGATTTTGAAAGAGACATGGAAAACTGAAACAACAAAATCAAGAAACAAAGTCAAATCTTCGGACATCCATGGTATGAAGGATTCAGTAATCCTTTTGACCAAATGTAGTTTTGAGCTTGAGTCCTTATCCAGTAGACTTCAACGTTGTCTAGATGCTTATAGATGTGAAATCCCTCTCAAAATACCAGGTGTCCGAGAGGTTTTAATTGTCGTATACCTAATCTCAACACATCGGAGCTGCCCTTTGCGGGTTTTCGACTCAGATCCACCTTTGGTTTCAAGACTCTCTTCGCAAGTTTTCATCTTGAACCCCCTTTTCTTTTTCTTTTTTTTCTTTTTTTTTTGATATTTTGGCGCCCTTTTGGGTTTTCGGCTTAAATATTTCATTTTACGAAGTGCCCTTTTCGGGTTTTCACTTTGCTTTTTTTATCTCTTTTTTTATTCTTCAAACGTAATATTTTTTAACTGAATCAGAGTTCACTGCCTTGTACAACTCTTCACCATCAATTTTAGTTAAAATCAGCGCTCCTCCTGAGAAGGCCTTTTTGACAACATAGGGCCCTCCCAAATAAGCATCCATTTCCCACAGAAATCTCGATGTATCAGCAAGATCTTTTTAGTACTAGATCACCCTCTCAAAATTCTCTAGGTCGGACTTTCTTATCATAAGCCCGCTTCACTTTTTCTGGTACATTTGACTATGACATATGACTTTCAACCTTTTTTCTTCAATAAGATTCAACTGATCCAATCGAGCCTGTACCCACTCTACTTCATCCAATTTCACTTCAGAAAAAATCAAAGAGATGTAATTTTAACCTCGATCGGAAGTACTGCCTCCATTCCATAAACCAAAGAATATGGGGTTGCCCCAGTAGAAGTTCGCACAGAAGTTCGATATGCAAAAAAAGCAAAGGGCAACTTCTCATGCCAATCTTTGTAAGTGTCTGTCATCTTCGCTATAATTTTCTTGATGTTCTTATTTGCTTCCTGCACTGCCCCATTCATCTTAGGGCGGTAAATCACAGAGTTCTTATGCATAATTTTGAACTACTCACATGATTCTGCCACTACCTTATTGTTGAAATGATTAGCGTTATCAGTAATAACTCTTTCAGGCAAACCATAACGACAAATAATCTCTTTCTTTAGAAACTCGCAAACTGTTGACCTTGTGATGTTGGCATAGGAGGCTACTTCCGCCCACTTGGTAAAGTAATCAATAGCCACAAGAATGAAGCGATGTCCATTAAAAGCTTTGGGATGAATCTGACCGATGACATCCATGCCCCAGACAGCAAAAGGCCAAGGTGAATTCATTGTATGAAGAGGTACTGGTGCGGAATTGATTTTCTAAGCATATATCTGACACCTATGACATTTCTTGGCATACTTAATGCAATCCCATTCTATGTTCGACCAATAATATCCATATCTCATAATTTTCTGGGCCATTGCAAAGCCATTGTCATGTGTTCCACATATTCCATCATGTACTTCTGCCAAGATGCTTTTGGCTTCTCGGGCATTGACACATCTTAGCAATATCTGATTTTTGCTCCTTTTATACAAGACTTCACCATCAAGCACATATCCTGTAGCCATCCTTCTGATTGTCTTTTCATCATTATCATTTGCCTCTCTAGGATAAGTCTGGAATTTAATGTACTACAAAATATCATAATACCATGGATTTCCATCTTCCTCTTCTTCTATGTTGTCACAATGAGCATAAGTTTCGTAACTCTGCATTTGAATCGGCAACATATCTTCTGGTTTATTTGCTAGAAATAACGAAGCCAATGTAGCTAGGGCATCAGCCATTTGATTATCTTCCCTTGGGAGGTAAGTGAAAGTGATTTCTTTAAACTCTTTCATTAACTCAAGGATCAACTTTTGGTATTCAATCAAATTTGCATCCTTTGTTTCATATTCTCCACGGAGTTGGTAAATCACCAATGCAGAGTCTCCATATACCCTCAATTTTTTTTCCTTTCAATAGCAGCTCGTAAACCCATAACACAAGCTTCATATTCTGCCATGTTATTGGTGCACAAGAATTCTAGTTTACTTATGAAAGGATAATGTGTATTATCTAGGGAAATCAACACTGCTCCAATCCCACGTCCTAGGGCATTAACTGCTCCATCAAAGTATAATTTCCAGGCTTCATTCTCTATAATTTCATTATTCATTACATACTCATCTAGAAAGTTGAAGTTTAGGGGCTCATAATCTTCCGAAGTGCGACTAGCCAAGAAATCTGCTATTGCACTTCCTTTGCTTTCTGGCTTACATACGCGATGTTGAATTCTGATAACAACATTTTCCATCGAGCCAATTTTTCGGTCAGAGTTGTTGCTTCCATCAAGAACTTCAATGGGTCAAGACAAGATATCAACCAATTAGTGTGGTGTAGCATATATTGTCTAAGTCTACGAGTTACCCAGACCAAGACACAACATAACTTTTGGATTGGTGGGTACCGTACTTCACACTATGTAAACTTTTTGCTCAAGTAATATATGGCTATTTCTTTCATGTATCATCGTGTTGCCCCAACACACATCCCATCGAATTCTCATGAACCGTCAAGTAAAGAATCAATGGTCTATCTGGATCCGGCGCTACTAGAATTGGAGCATTCATCAAATATTTCTTAATCTTGTCAAGTTTCTCTTGACATTCTTCATCCCATTCACCTGGATTATTCTTTCGAAGCAATTTGAAGATTGGATCACATTTATCAGTTAATTGAAAAATGAACCAAGAAATATAATTCAATCTTCCCAGGAAACCTCGAACTTCTTTTTGCGAACAAGGGGGTGGAAGATTATGAATTTCTTTTACCTTGTTTGGATCAATTTCAATTCCTCTTCTGCTTACCACGAAGCCTATGAGCTTTCCAAATGTAACTCCAAAAGTACATTTATTCAGATTGAGTTTTAACTGATACTTCCTCAATCTTTGGACCAATTTCCTCAGGTTTTGAATATGTTCATTTTCAGTTTGGGACTTGGAATTCATATTATCCACATACACCTCAATTTCCTTGTGCATCATGTTATGGAAAGAAGTTACCATGGCTCGCTGGTATGTTGCCCCATCATTTTTTAGTCCAAAGGGCATTACTTTGTAACAATATGTCCCCCAAAAGGTTATGAATATCGTTTTGTCCATGTCTTTCGAATTCATCTTTATCTGATTATATCCCAAAAATTCATCCATGAAAGAGAACCATGAATGCCCTGATGTGCTATCAACCAAAATATCTATATGGGGCAAAGGAAAATTATGCTTTGGACTTGCTCTATTCAAATCTCTATATTCAACACACATGTGTAATTTTCCATCTTTCTTTGGCACCAGAACTATATTAGCTACCCATTTTGGATATCATGCCACTTTAAGGAAACTAGCATCAATCTGTTTTAATACATCTTCCTTGATTTTAGCACTATTTTCGGTATCAATCTTCTAAGCTTTTGTTGAACCGATTTACATTCTGGCTTTATTGGCAACTTGTGTACCATTATATTTTTATTCAATCCTGGCATATCTTGAAAATACCATATGAAGACTTCTTTAAACTCTCGCAACAGATTAACTAACTCTTGCTTTGTTCCTGGAGAGAAAGCAGCAACAATCTTTACCTCTTTTTTAACTTCTCATGTGCCTAAATTTAGAATTTCTATCTCTTCTTTACGAGGTAAGATCTGTTTGTCTTCTTAGTCTACCAACCTCAGTAATTCGTCAGAGATTTCACATTCTGTCTCATCTTCGACCTCATTGACTTCTATTGGACACTATGGCCGCTAAGAATCTAATTTGGGATTAGGTTCAGAATTATTCATACAATTAATAGTCAAAGGCCTGCAAAGAAAAGAATAATATATGTTTGTAATGGATGCAAGAAAAATAGAAACATGCTTACCATTTCAGAATCACAAAGAATGCATCTTTATTGAAATTAAATTTGCATAACAGTCCTTTACAGATAATTCATCATACTTGTGAGTGAAATTATGAGGTGGTTCTTGGCATTTACTCTGTTTTATTCTTAAAGACTATGGGAGATTGTTACCTCTCCAAAAGTACTGTTTTTAATGCCAATCTTACAATGCTTTTGCTTGTTTTTAGGTACATTTAGTTGCATTAGGATGTTAAAACCATGCATTTGCATAAGGAGTTTAGAATTATGTCTATGCCAGTATGAATGGTTGTTTTGTTAGCAAGTTTGGCATAGTATTTAGCCTAGAAAACAACATAGGAAGGAATGGCAGAGAGAATGTCGAGTGTTGTTGGCAAAGATGGACCAGGCAATGCCAAGCACCGGTTGGCAGAGAAGTGAACTTGATGCCACGCCAAGAAGTTGTTAGACCCCGAAAAAAATAGGATAAGATCTAGCTCCGAAAAGATAGCAATTGGATCAATCTCCGAAAAAATAGCGGATAAGATGGTGCCAAGATTGGTTGGCAGATTCATGCCAAGCTTGGATGCCAAGACAACGTCGGCAGTATGACGTCAGCTTTAGCCTGATCAGCTCTCATTCAAATCGGGATAAGATGATTATCTCTTAGCCCTTCAGCATTTAAAATTCAAATGAGGAGCTTATCCTATCCTTTCCTTGCACGCCTATTTAAACACCAACCAAGGAGGACTTTGGGGATCGATCGATTGAGAGGCGATCGGAGTGAGGAGTTGGAGTACAAGGCGATTGAAAACCGATTGCACCTGGGAAGGGTGGTTCGACCAGCTTGTCCGAGAACCTGGATCAAGGCCAGTGACAACGCCAAGCCAGCAGGTCCAGTTCATACCCCATCCGATGCCACAGTCTCATTGTCTCCAGTACAAGCTAATTCTTCTAGTTCTGATTCATCATCTGAATCAAAGGAAACCAAAACCAAGTCACCAGTGACACCTGCTATACAAACACCATCTAATGCCACCGATGCACCTGCCGCGTCAGAACCTGTCAAGAAAAAAGAGGAAGTTGAAGCCTCTATTGCCGCTTCACAACCAATCATAAAAGGAAAGAAATGAATAGCCCCTGCTCATAGTCTATTCTGAAACGAAATACCCATGTCGTACGAGAGGAAGTATCCGAAGGGGAGTTATCTTCTATCTAAACTCCTTTACATGTCATTTCATTGCATTTACATGATCATGCATTTTTATTTTTTATGTTTTTCTTGTATATATGTGATGTTTCATGCATTGAGAACAATGCACATCTTGGGTTTGCGGGTGTGCATTTCCTCACATTTATGCCATGCCATACATTTCATGTTTAATTTCTGTTGCCATGCCATTTAGGTTATTTAGAATAGATGCATATCGAACCACTAAAAAAAGAAAAAAATTGCCTCGGTTTAATCTTGAAAAATGTTAACAGTTTTTAGGCAAGTTTAATTTGATCTAGGTGTCTATCCAATGAGGAAATTTTAATTTGAAGTTGTCGTGCCATGCTAGCAGATTAGTATGCCAGGTTAGCTTGGCAATTGATCTCTAGTTTAGGGAACTGAAACTTCACTTTACACGTAGTATGTATCTAGTTCCTTAGCAAACTTAGACTCTTTGAAACTATGCTCAGATTTAAAAAAAGATCAAATGATGCCAGGGTAAAAGAAACTAATAAGACAGCAATGTTTTTCCAAGGCAATGAAAAAAATGAACTCTCCTCTACCTAGGGATAATAAGTTACTTGGGGCTTTGTGGTTTGCTCCCTCTTAGTTCTCAAGTCCAAAACCTTAGAGTATGAGTTGAAGAGAATGCCTAGTGATGGCTAGATTAAGGTGGGGATTCGTAGTATGCTCCCTCTTATCTCTCACGCTAAATAGTGTCATGAAGCAAGCTTAAATTAATGCCAACAGAAACCCTTGGCAAAGAAAAAAAATGATAAAAATAAGAATATGAGTTTAGGTAGTAAAATTGGCTAAGGGAATGAAAGAATACTCGATGCATATTGCCTACACATCATGCACTCTTCATGAACTTAGACTAGAGTTATATTGCTACACTTGAATTACTACATGCTTGGCATTATTGCACTCAGATACTGAGGACAGAAATAGAGCCAAATTCTGTTTTCCAGTATGTGTTGGCATTCAACCAAAATTTTGTCGAGGTAACATTTTCACAGTTTTTGTTTTTATTTTGATTGCATTACTTGAGGAAAAGCAATGAGTTAGGTTTGGGTGTGTTACCTCTCCAAAAGTACTATTTTTAATGCCAATCTTATAATGCTTTTGCTTGTTTTTAGGTACATTTAGTTGCATTAGGATGTTAGAACCATGCATTTGCATAAGGAGTTTAGAATTTTGTCTATGCCAGTATGAAGGGTTGTTTTGTTGGCAGTTTGGTAGTTTTGGCATGGTATTTGGCCCAGAAAGAAACACAGGAAGGAATGCTAGAGAGAATGTTGAGTGCTGTTGGCACAGATAGACCAGGCAATGCCAAGCACTGGTTGGCAGAGAAGTGAACTTGATGCCACGCCAAGAATCTATTGGACCCTAAAAAAATAGGATAAGATCAGGCTCCGAAAAGATAGCAATTGGATCAATCTCTGAAAAAATAGCGTATAAGATGGCGCCAAGATTGGTTAGCAAATTCATGCCAAGCTTGGATGCCAAGACAACGTCAGTAGTATGACGTCAGCTTTAGCCTGATCAGCTCTTATTCAAATTGGGATAAGATGATTATCTCTTATCCCTTCAGCATTTAAAATTCAAATGAAGAGCTTATCTTATCCCTTCCTTGAACGCCTATTTAAACACGAACCAAGGAGGACTTTGGGGATCGATCAATTGAGAGACGATCAGAGTGAGGAGTTGGAGTGCAAGGCGATTGACGACCTGCTACACCTGGGAAGGGTGGTTCGACCAGTTTGTCTGAGAACCTGGATCTTGAAGGGCTGCATTAAGAGACCCCTTCTCGCTCATTCTCTCTTTCAAGTTATTTTATCTTGTTTTTAATGATGATGTATTGTGAAAACATTTATGGTTTTTTGGTTATATCCCTCAACATAAACTAATTTAATAGTTGGTAGGGGATGTTTGCGTTGAACGCTGTTTTATGTTTTAGTTTTTAATAATAAATCTGCCTTCGGCATTATTTTATCTATTCGGCATACTTTAATGTTTCTTAAATACTATGCAAAGCGAGAGCTGGCAATGTTGGCCTATTGCTCCTCGATATCTTAACAGACTTGGGGTGGCAACGATTAAGTTGTTGAATACTGAGGAGAGAAGCTTCAAGAGAAGTTGTTCAAGTAGATGAACTTACTTCGGGAGTGAAATCTACCCCTTAGGAGTATAGATTGGATCTTAATCAAATTGATTTATTTAAAAGCATGCACTATAGAGATATAGGGGTTTTACATGATCAATTTAGGGAAATGACCATCGAGAGAGGCTTTGCTAATTTTGAATCTGCTCGGCAAACAATGCCAAGACAGGTTGTTATTGAAGACTGGCACGCCATGACTAGCGTGAAAACCAAGCATTCTCTGCCAACGCTCATCATTCATTAAAGCATATTCCTTGCCAACATCTTACTTTATATTCATTTATTTTATTTTATTTTATTTCAATTATTTCCGAAACCACTTCAAAACAAACAACTTTTTCTCAAGGCAAGTAACAATCAAAGACAATTGAATTCCAAGTCAATCTCTGTGGGATCGATACTATGCTTAACTATTGTATTACTTGCGGACCGTGTATACTTGCACGCAAAAGACTCATCTTGGCACTATTTTATACTTTTCCAATACATATCTTCTGCCCCTTTTGCCAGCATTCACTTAGAGAGTCTACAGAGATCCTCAGTTGTCCAGTTGTTTAGTGTTTCACCAGGAAAGTATGGATATATTCCCTCCAAAAACTTATTGGGCTTGGATCCCTCAAATATACCATTAATTCATAGTCTTTCCACGCTTTCACCGAAGATCTCCTCTACTTAGAGCTTTACCATCTCCTGATTGTCCTTCTCCATTTGCTTCTCTAAATTAACGAACCCACGCGACTTGAAAATGCTTGTCAAGTCTGGAAAAGTCATAGGCTCTGAAGTAGTCTCAATTCTTAGGAAACGGGCCCTCCTTTGATCCTCACTCTTTTTCGGATCTTATTTTTTATGTTGAATGTTTGGCTTAAAATCGAGCCCAAAGTGGTCCTTCTTCACTATGACAGGCTTAAGACACGAACAATTCCCAAGTCCCTTTCCAATTTTTTCCTCTCTACCAAGTGTCTCACGAATAGTTATTTTGGTGCAGTTCGATAACCTCGGGCAAGGTATCAGCTTTCCTTCGGCAACAAAGGTTGCATCTATAAATTTTAAGGCTTGAAATGAACATTCCAAAGTGTTTCCATTGGTCTCAATATATGGAGCATCGATAGTCACAGAAGCAATAATGTCTTCCTCAGCTCCAATACTCACCAACTTTCTTTCAATTACAAACTTCAACTTTTGGTGCAAAGACGATGGTACTGCACTAGCAGAGTGAATCCAGGGCCTTCCCAGCAAGTAATTATAAGTCAACTTTATATCCATGACCACAAAGTCGACATTATAAACTATAGGTCCAATCAATAGTGGCACCTTAATCTTTCCCAAAACTTCTCGGGTTGTTCCATAAAAAGCCCTTACTGTATTCTTGTAGGTTTGCATATGAGAATCATCGATTGGTAACCTCTACAAAGTCGCCATTGGCAGAACATTCAATGCTGACCCATTGTCAATCAATACTCTTGGGAGAACATGCCCCTTACAATGAGTTGTGATATTTAAAGCCTTGACATATCCCATTCCTCCCTCCGGGATCTCATCATCAGTAAAGGTAATGTAATTATCAATAATTATGTGGTTTACAATCATGTCCAAATTGTGTATCGATATGTCATTCGGGATAAAAGTCTGGTTAAGCACCTTAATCAAGGCATTACGGTGCCCTTCTGAACTTAACAGTAGCTCAAGGATAGAAATCCTATCTTGCTGCCTCTTTAATTGTTCAACAATACTGTACTCACTATGTTTCAAAAATCTCAAGAACTCATGGGCTTGCTCTTCAGTGACGGTTCCTCCCCAAATATCCTCTCTGTTATCATTGGATCCTTCGCTTTTTTTCAGATTCTTTAGAAATTTCTGAAGAATAACATATCCCACTCCTGGTGAAGTGTCCAACTTCATTCATTGGCTCAGCATCATACTTTTCCAATGTCTTTCCTTCTAATACTTTCTTCGTCTCTTCCAGCGATTTTACCTACACCTGAAGCTTTGACTCTTCGGGTATTGCCACATTAAAAGTATAATTCCATAGAACCTTTCAGGTATCTTTGAATGCAAATGGTGTTGGAGGAGAGATCATAATCCTAGGAGTTGTTATCGGCTTTACATTACTAGAAGAGCTTTCAACCTTTGGTCTGGTAGAAATAACCAATGGCTTGCTTACTCCATATCTAATGCCATAAATGTCAGATGTGCACACCTCTACCTTTTTCCACCCACCTGTTTTCTCAAAGAATTCAATTTCCTTGTTATTTATCATCTTCTGAATCAAACACCTGAACTCAGATTAATGCTGAATTTCATGTCCATCCCCTTGATGATTGATAAGTGTTCAAAAGTACTATTTTTCTTACCCTTTTTACTCATATTATTGCTAGACTTAGGCTCATATTAGTTGCATAACTAGCCATTCATGCATTAATCCATGTTTCCTTCCAACGTTGAGCTTGATTACATAACTTGGTAGTTTTGTGGGAAAAGATGTTGCTTTGGTGTGTTTTGTGTGTATGTGCAGGATCACTTGCCAAAGCAAGACTAGAGCTAGTTGCCAGGGCAATGCATGAAGGAGACGCCGAGCTAGTTGCCAGGGCAATACATGAAGGAGACGCCGAGCCAGTTGCCATGGCAATTGTCGACAAGAGCAAAGGTGATATGGTAGTCGAAATTGATGACTAGACAAGCCCAAGATGACGTAGAGCAAAGCCCAAACCCAAAGGAATTTGATTTCCATGCAGAGATTAAAGAAGAATTAAATTCCAAGAAGATAGGAGAAGTTCTAGTAGGAATATAATTACAATAAAGAATTATATTCTTTAAAGATAATTTAATTCCAGCTTAACTTCCTCCTCAAAGAAGGACTTTGGCCTAGCCCTATAAATAAGATGGAGATTTTGACAAAATATAGAGAAAAAAAAGAGTGGGGAATTTCGACAAGTCCAGAGAGAGCAAGAGAGGGAAATTTCGACAAGTCCAAGGAGGGAAAGAGGAGAGAATTTTCGACAAGCATCTAGGGCAAGGAGGATTTCGACAAGCCTCCTTCTTCATCCTTTTCTTTCTTGTTCGATTGGGTTCATGCTAGGGATTATTTATCTTGTGTTTCTTTGGAACCTAGCCATAAACTAAATCTACTTGGCTATGGTTATTGTGTTTTGTGGTTGTGAGAAACTATTGGTTTTTGTTTAGGTAATAAGAGTTTGCACTTTTCTATTTCAAGGTTTATTCATTCTTGGTTCTTATTCTTGTTTGCGAGTGAATTGGGAGAGGATCTCGTGATTTCATCTATGCATCTAATATCGGGAGAGTTAGATTCAAGAAACGAATGAATATGATCTTTATTCAATCTACTGATGGTGAAGATTAATCCGGCTTATAAATAAGTTAAGGATTTCAACGGCTAAGAGGAGCGCAAGATTGGTTGTTGTTCACCCTTGATTCACGCAGGGATGTATTATCAAGGCATGCACAAGTAGCTAGAGTTTCGACTTAGGGATAAGAAGAAACCATTGAAGAACGCTCTGCCGAACCTTGAAGGTTGCTGCCTAGATGCCCAAGTAGTTGCCCAGGCAACCATCGATTAGTTGCCAAGGCAACCCCATTGTGCAAGTTGCCACGACAACTGAGTTACCCGTGCACTCTTTTACCAAAACGATCCAATCGGCTATCACACCTCATCTCACGATAACCTGGCCTATCCCTCTCTCATTTGATCTCATATTTTCTTTTACTTTATTGCTTTCTAGTTTAGTTATTAGTTAAACTCCCATAATCCTTTATTTGTGTTTTTACTTTTTACAGTGCAATAGACTAGATTCTTGAAGTGGCACCAATCCCTGTGGAGACAATATCTTTTATACTATAACTTGCGACGTGTATACTTGCACATTTGCGTAGCACTTATTACGCGCAACAAGTTTTTGGCGTCGTTGCCGGGGATTGGCAATAGCGACTTTGTTTCTATTTTCTTGCACTTTCTTTTTACTTTTCTTGTTTAAGATTCAAAGGGCTAACAAACTTTGGTTTTGCATTGGTATATGACCAGGGCGAGACCGACCTCACCAGAATATCCCTTTGATCCAGAAATGGAACGAACCTTACAAAGACTTAGACGAAGGATAAGAGTAGCAACGGCTAATCAAGACGGCAATATGAATTAAGATGTTCGAGCAAGAGGAGGAGTGATTCTTGCACGAAACAGAACTATTCGAGACTATCTTGAAGAAGATCTAGATGGACTTAATCCAGGAGTTGTCACACCCGAAATTGAAGCCGACCACTTTGAGTTAAATCGGTAATGTTTAATATGATCAACACAATTGGTCAATTTGGCGGCTCAGCAACTGAAGATGCACGGCAACATCTAAAATCTTTCCTCGAGATTTGCAACTCGTTCAAAATACACGGAGTCACCCCCGATGTCTTATGATTAAGATTATTCCCCTATTCACTGAGGGATAGGGCGAAAGCATGGTTGAATAGCATTCCTGCCGGATCAATAGCATCTTGGACCGATCTTTGTCGTGATTTCCTTGTTCGGTTTAATCCTACAAATTTGACTGATAAGCTTCGTAATGACATTACTTCTTTTCGGCAGGCAGATGATGAATCCATGTACGAGGCTTGGGAGCGATATAGAGAACTTCTACACAAATGCCCCCTACACAGATTCTCGGTGTGGACTCGAGTAACAATGTTTTACAACGCCGTGAATACACCAACAAGGATGATGCTAGATGCCTCGGCAAACGGCATACTCTTAGATAAGTCGCCGGAGGAAGCAATGCAAATTTTAAACATGCTGGCCAAGAATGATTATCAATTCCCATCTACTAGAAGAGGAGGAGTTAGACGCCAAGCCACAATACATGAACTAGGATCATCAGATTCAATTTTGGCACAATTGGCCACTCTAACCAAGATGGTCCAGAACATGCAAAAACCAAACAACACACATGAGGTCAAGGTAATGGACTCTTTTTGTGAGTTATGTGGTGATAACCATAATTCTTTTGAATGTATGCAGAATCCGAAATCCAGCTTCTATGTAGGGAATTACAATCGGAACAACAATGTGATGTCCAATACATACAATCCAGCTTGGAAGAAGCACCCAAATTTTTCATGGAGTAATCCCAACAATGCTCTAAACCAGAACAATCAGAATGCACAAGCATCGGGATTCCAGCAGAATATGCCACAGCAACAACCAACGACATCTAGTTCTTTGGAAAATTCTCTAAATGCTTTTATGATGAAAACTGAATCTTATATGGCTGAGAATAGTAATTTCATAAAAAGAACTAATGCTTTTATTAACAGGACCGAGATGAGATTGCAAAACCAAGAGGTGGCAATCAAATCATTGGAAAATCAGGTCGGACAGTTTGCTCAAAATCTGAATACTAGACCGCAAGGAGGTTTACCTAGCAATACTGAAGTCGCAAGAGGAACTGGCCATGAGCAATGTAAGGCGATCACCACTAGAAGTGGCCAACAACTTAGAGAGGTTCAAACCCGCTCATCAAACAAAACTCCACAAAAAGATCAAGACGAACCTAGCGGCAAAGCCTCAGATGCTGAACCAGGAATTGCGGCGGCAACCGGCAATAAGAATGCCTCGGCAACCGACGATAAAGACGCCTCGGCAACTTGCGATAAGCATGCCTCGGCAACCCCAATTGATAATGCCTCGGCAACTCCAGTTGTCCCGGCAATGTCGTCAATCAGGTTTCAAACCAATGAAAGGATCGAAGATATCTGACTTCCACCACCATTCCCACAAAGGTTGAAGCGACAAAAGCAAGAATACCAATTCAAGAAGTTTCTTGATATCCTAAAGCAAGTCCACATCAACTTGCCATTGGTGGAAGCAATTGAACAAATGCCAAACTATGCCAAGTTTCTTAAAGACATTGTGTCCAAGAGAACAAGGCTAGGAGAGTTTGAAACAGTTGCCGCAACAGAGTGATGCATGGCAATGTTGCACAATCGTATGCCACCCAAGTTGAAGGATCCCGGAAGTTTCACAATACCCTGTTCTATTGGAAATCACTATGTCGGGAAAGTAATATGCGACCTTGGGGCTAGCATAAACTTGATGCCTAAATCGGTTTTACAGAAACTAGGAATTGGGAAGGCAAGACCTACAACAGTTATGCTGCAGCTAGCCGACAGATCCTATGTGCATCCAGAGGGAAAAAATCGAGGACATACTGGTAAAAGTTGATAAATTTATTTTTCCCGCTGACTTTATTGTTTTGGATTGTGAAGCAGATGAGCATGCACCCATCATTCTCGGGAGACCATTCCTAGCAACAGGGAGAACCTTGATCGATGTTGAAAAGGGAGAACTCACAATGAGGGTGAATGACCAGCAAATTAAACTAAATGTTTTCCAAACACTAAGTCATGTCGATGATCCAGAAGAATGCCAATTTCTTCATGCCACGGCAGAGTTTAACTTCGACGAGGAATTTAGTTGCCTCGGCAACTACATTGCCGATCAAGAGGAACCTGAGGAGTATGAAGAACCGGTCGATGAGAAACAACAAGAAGAGGCAAATTGGCTGGTCAATCGACCAGGTACATACTTTGAACCACTGGATTACTCAGGTAAGAAAGGTAAGCTCGAAAAACCCTCTATTGAACAACCACCGATTCTTGAGTTGAAACAATTGCCAGAGCAACTAAAATATGCATACTTAGGAACCGATAATACATTGCCTGTAATTATTTCTTCTAAGTTACAGCCTGAGCAGGAGAAGAAGCTGATCAAGATGTTGAAGCTACATAAAAAGGCAATAGGGTGGACAATTGCCGACTTGAAGGGAATTAGCCCGGCAGTGTGCATGCACAAGATTTTGTTGGAAGATGATCACAAACCTTCAATTGAGGCCCAGAGGAGACTGAATCATGCCATGAAAGGGTTTGTAATGAAAGAAATCATCAAGTGGCTTGACGCCGGTATTATATACCCTATCTCTGATAGTACATGGGTAAGTCTGGTACAATGTGTACCGAAAAAGGGAGGTATAACGGTGGTAAGTAATGAAAACAATGAACTCATTCCAACCAGGATTGTGACCGGTTGGAGGGTTTGTATGGATTATCGAAAGCTAAACAAAGCCACTAGGAAAGATCAATTCCCATTACCCTTTATTGATCAAATGCTTGACCGTCTTGCAGGTAAACCCTTTTATTATTTTCTTGATGGTTATTCAGGTTACAATCAAATTGCCATAGCACCAGAAGATCAAGAAAAGACAACCTTCACATGCCCATACGGTACTTATGCCTTCCGAAGGATGCTGTTTGGATTGTGTAATACCCCGGCAACCTTCCAAAGATGCATGATGGCGCTCTTTTCAGACATGGTCGAAGACTTCCTTGAGATATTCATGGATGATTTTTCTATTTTTGGTAATGACTTCGACAACTGTCTCGGAAATTTAGAGAGGGTGTTGGCAAGATGTGAAGAAACGGATTTAGTCCTCAATTGGGAGAAATGCCATTTTATGGTAGATGAAGGAATAGTGCTCGGCCACAAGATTTCATCCAAGGGAATTGAAGTAGACAAATCCAAGGTGGACGTGATCGAGAGATTACCCCCACCAAGTTCGATTAAAGGAATTCGAAGTTTTCTCGGACATGCAGGTTTTTACAGGAGGTTCATTCATAATTTTTCTAAAATCACTAAACCCTTGTGTAATCTGCTTGAACAGGATAAAGTCTTCGATTTTGATGATTCTTGCACCCCAAGCATTTGAAACCCTAAAGAAAAAGCTGTCCTCGGCACCCATTGTCGTTCCACCATATTGGACTCTACCTTTTGAGCTCATGTGTGATGCAAGTGATTTCGCGGTAGGAGCAGTCCTAGGCCAACGCACAGGTAAGACCTTCCATGTGATATACTACGCTAGTAAAACTCTTAATAGTGCTCAAGTGAATTACACAACAACGGAGAAAGAGCTACTAGCTATAGTTTTCGCATTTGACAAGTTTCGATCCTATTTGATTGGTACAAAGGTAATTGTTCATACGGACCATTCAGAAATCAAATATCTATTTGCTAAAAATGATGCCAAACCTCGTTTGATTCGTTGGATATTACTTTTACAAGAATTTGATATTGAAATTAAGGATAGGAAAGGAAACAGAAAATCAAGTGGCCGATCACTTATCACGTTTAGAACGCAATAGGGAGGAGGACGTGGATCTAGAGATATGCGATGCATTCCCGGATGAACAACTTTTAGTTGCCTCGGCAACCATGGACGCGCATGCCTCGGCAACCCTCGACGCCGCAGCAGCCTTTGACGTGCACGCCTCGGCAATTTTGGGAGCAGTAGCCACGGCAGCACATGCCTCGGCAATACCCTGGTACGCGGATTTAGTTAATTTCCTTGTTTGTGGTATTTTACCTTATGGCATTACTCACCAAGGGAAGAAGCGGTTCCGCCATAATGCTAAGCATTACTTTTGGGACGAGCCTCTTCTGTTTAAACAATGTGCAGATCAGGTTATACGCCGATGTGTCCCTGAAGAAGAGCAACAGAATGTACTCTGGCAATGCCATTCTTCGCCCTATGGAGGACATTTTGGAGGAACTCGTACCGCGGCCAAAGTTTTGCAATCCGGGTTGTATTGGCCAACATTGTACAAAGATGCCCAAGACTTTTACAAGCAATGTGATCGTTGCCAGAGGACGGGCAATATCTCTAGACGGCATGAGATGCCACTCCAGAACATCATCGAGGTGGAATTGTTCGATGTGTGGGGGATCAATTTTATGGGACCTTTCCCATCTTCATTCGGCAACCTCTACATCTTACTTGCCGTCGACTACGTGTCTAAATGGGTTGAGGCAGCTGCAGTTCCCAACAACGATTCCAAGACCGTGCAACAATTCTTGCAGAAAAACATATTTACATGGTTTGGGATGCCGAGAGCAATTATCAGTGACGAAGGCAAGCATTTTGACAACAGACTAATTGCCAAGATGTTGCAACGCTTCGGCATATCACCCACAAACCAACGGGAAAGCAAAAATTTCCAACCGAGAATTGAAGGGTATACTCGAGAAAGTTGTAAATCCCTCTAGGAAGGATTGGTCATTAAGACTAGATGACGCACTTTGGGCATATCACACTGCATTCAAAACACCCTTAGGTATGTCCCCCTTCCGACTTGTCTATGGCAAAACATGCCATCTACCGGTGGAAATCGAATACAAGGCATACTGGGCAATCAAGACCGTGAATATGGATTGGGAAAGTGCCGGACAAAAGCGTTTGCTGGACCTCAATGAGATAGAAGAATTTCGTGCACTCGCCTATAATAATGCATGAATCTACAAAGAGAAAACAAAGCGATGGCACGACAAGAAACTATTGTCGCGGCAATTCATGTCAGGGCAACTAGTTCTCTTATTCAATTCTCGGCTAAAACTTTTCCCGGGAAAGCTGAAATCAAGATGGTCGGGACCATTCGAAGTCGTCAAACCATTCTCCCATGGTGTTGTGATAATCAAGTCCATCTCTGACAACCATGAATTCAAAGTTAATGGACAAAGATTGAAGCACTATAATGGTGCCCATGTGGAACGTAACAAGGAAGTGGTCAACTTAGGAGATGCATGAGCATGCTCTCCCTTTTAATATTTTTATTTTTTTATTTATTTTTATTTTTTATTTTTGATTAAGTATTTATTTTATTTTATTTTTTCAAATTTTTATTTTTTTATTTATTATTTCTGATTATTATTAATTTTTAGGATAGATTTTATTTTTTTAGAATCCCTTTATACATCTTTATTTATTTTCTTTTATCTTTAATCCTTATTTGATTTGTTTTTGAATTGTAGGAAAAAAAGTTCAAGATAAAGAGGAATTTTAATCCAAGTAGGAAAACATCTTCAACAAGGAAACTAATGGGCTGAATCTAAGGCTTATATAAAGCCTCCAATTCACCCTAATCACAACCCCTTGTCGTCAACTTCTCCCTCACCCTAAACCTTTTTTCGTTTTCCCCTAATCCCACCCACCTATCTTTTCTATAAAACCCATCACCCTTAACCTATTCCTACTTTCTATCTTGCAACTTTTTAGTTTCTTTTCTTTTCTTTGTTTTTACAAAACTCACAACCAAGATCATCCATGGCATCCAAGATTAAGTTTTTAGTTCATCCAAGTTCCTCCAAAGAACCAAGATACAAGAAGTTTGCTACATCGGTGGTTCAAGAAAGATTTCAATCCAAGTTTGAAAGCCGAAAGATTCATGAAGAACAAGGCTTTGAATACTCCAACTCTCATCAAGATTTCGGCCTTGAACCATTCATCTTCGAGAGGATTACACATCAAAAGTGGCAAATCTTTTGCCATCAACCGGAACCGGGTAACATCTCATGGGTAAGAGAATTCTATGCTCACTCACCTAACCCGGATAATCCTTATGTTTTTGTTCGTGACAAGGCCATACTCATAAGTCCCGAAAACGTCAACACCTTTTACGGGCTTTACATTGAGAAGGACGAGCATCAAGCCTTCGTTGATCAAATCACTCCCAAGCAACTCGACAAGGTGCTTCAAGAACTCACTCAACCGGGAACTCATTGGAACAACGGTAAATACAAGGGCACGGTAAATCACCTTCGGCTTAAACCCGAGGCAAAACTATGGAATAAATTTGTTAAAACTTCTTTAATGCCCACCACACACAATACTACCGTTGATATACCACGTCTTTTGCTCATACATTCTATTTTGCATAATCGCATCATTAACATTGGAAAAATTATTTGTGATGAGATTTTTGTATGCGGCTCAAAAGATAAGGGTTATCTTTTCTTCCCTTGCTTAATTTCTAATCTTTGCAAGGAGATGCATGTCCCAAGTGAGTCCACCGATGAAAAGGCCCTACCCAAGTCTGGTTGGAATCAAGCACTAATCCGAAAGCTAATGGGAGAGGCACTGGGAGATTCTTCAAGGCCTCCAATTGCCACGGCAACTCCTTCCGCCCCGGCAATCCATAATGCCCAAGAACCTAACGCCCGGGCAACTCGGCCATCAACCCCGGGACACTTTGAAGCACTTTTGTAACCATTGGCAAGCCACCTAAGGCAAATTGAAGACCGGAAACTAATGTTCATGCGGTACATGAAGGAGCACAACAATGCCATCACCCAAGTCATCCTAGAAAAGTACCCAGACAATCGCGTGCCGTTCACAATCTTTCCTGCCAAGATCCTTGCCCCGGTAACCAATGAAGCAACCGCAACAGATGATGCCGCGGCAACCTACATCGTGCCTGCACAAGCTAATGCCACGGCAACCAACCCTAAATATGCCATGGCAACCAAAGCTAAAGACATCCCGGCAACCACTGCAAAAGCCAAAGGTAAAGCACCTATGCCTGAATCAACTCCTACGGAATCATTTTCTGATTTTTCAGATTCGGACGAGTCCTCCATTGCACCAACAAAGACCGCACCACTTGAATCCTCCAAGCGAAAAGCCAATGACATTGATGAAGAGGACGATGAGGACAACCCCGTACGAGGATCGATTCCACCACCGGCAATAAGAAAACAACCATCGCGTTCAAGCAAGAGAATCAAGACACGGACCAAAAGGAAACTAATCATCTACGATGACGAACTCTCGGAGTAAGTCCTCGTATGCATTTTATTTTTTCGTTAGTTTTATTTTTCTTTAATGCATGCATTGAGGACAATGCCTCACTCGAGTTTGGGGGGATTGTTATTAGTAGTTACCATGTTTAGTTACATTCATCTTAAGTATTACATTTAGGATACATAAATTGCTTGCCATGCCTTTAATTGGAACAAGAATTGCTTAGATTTGATGAATATCCGATGATGACTTTGCCAATGCACTTAATTGATAGAATTTTTATTCTAGGATAACCATGGAAAAACTTAGAATTTTACTATGATGCTAAATTTGATGAAACACTGTTGTGGTTTGATTGATTTAAGGAATTCTAGTAAACTTAGGTTGATAATTAACAAATTGGGGGATTAGAATAAAAATTGGATAAATGCTAGAGGTGCCCGAAATTGGCTCTATCATGTGCTAAAAATTTATCACTAGAGGTGCCCGAAATTGGCTCTAGTATGTGCTAAAAATAATTGATCACTAGAGGTACCCGAAACCGGCTCTAGTCGAATAAAACTAAAAACAAAACACTAGAGGTGCCCAAAACTAGCTCTAGTTAAAACATGTTAAAAAGAACCCAATGAAGTAATTTGAAAACCTCTTGTTTGCATAGAATCCGAAAAATCAACTTGCACACAACTCTGTACACACTCACAAGCATTATAGTTTGATTCCGAGTAACTCCTAAGTTTTTCGAAAAATAAAAAGCCAATCATACTTTGTGCCCCGGTTCAGAGAATTGAAATCAAGTTTAAAGCTAAGTTTGTGAAAATTGAAGTCTTGGCAGGTAATTATTAGTTTGCATTGCTTGAGGACAAGCAATAGTTCGAGTTTGGGGGTGTGATAAGTGTTCAAAAGTACTATTTTTCTTACCCTTTTTACTCATATTATTGTTAGACTTAGATTCATATTAGTTGCATAATTAGCAATTCATGCATTAATCCATGTTTCCTTCCAACGTTGAGCTTGATTACATAACTTGGTAGTTTTTGTGGGAAAAAATGCTGCTTTGGTGTGTTTTGTGTGTATGTGTAGGATCACTTGCCAAAGCAAGACTAGAGCTAGTTGCCAGGGCAATGCATGAAGGAGACGCCGAGCTAGTTTCCAGGGAAATACATGAAGGAGACGCCGAGCCAGTTGCCATGGCAATTGTCGACAAGAGCAAAGGTGATGTGGTAGTCGAAATCGATGACTATACAAGCCCAAGATGACGTGGAGCAAAGCCCAAACCCAAAGGAATTTGATTTCCATGCAGAGATTAAAGAAGAATTAAATTCCAAGAAGATAGAAGAAGTTCTAGTAGGAATATAATTATAATAAAGAATTATATTCTTTAAAGATAATTTAATTCCAACTTAACTTCCTCCTCAAAGAAGGACTTTGGCCTAGCCCTATAAATAAGATGGAGATTTCGACAAAATATAGAGAAAAAAAGAGTGGGGAATTTCGACAAGTCCAGAGAGAGCAAGAGAGGGAAATTTTGACAAGTCCAAGGAGGGCAAGAGGAGAGAACTTTCGACAAGCATCTAGGGCAAGGAGGATTTCGACAAGCCTCCTTCTTCATCCTTTTCTTTCTTGTTCGATTGGGTTCATGCTAGGGATTATTTATCTTGTGTTTCTTTGGAACCTAGCCATGAACTAAATCTACTTGGCTAAGGTTATTGTGTTTTGTGGTTGTGAGAAACTATTGGTTTTTGTTTAGGTAATAAGAGTTTGCACTTTTCTATTTCAAGGTTTATTCATTCTTGGTTCTTATTCTTGTTTGCGAGTGAATTGGGAGAGGATCTCGTGATTTCATCTATGTATCTAATATCGGGAGAGTTAGATTTAAGAAACGAATGAATATGATCTTTATTCAATCTATTGATGGTGAAGATTAATCCAGCTTAGGAATAAGTTAAGGATTTCAACGGCTAAGAGGAGCGCAAGATTGGTTGTTGTTCACCCTTGATTCACGCAGGGATGTATTATCAAGGCATGCACAAGTAGCTAGAGTTTCGACTTAGGGATAAGAAGAAACCATTGAAGAACGCTCTGTCGAACCTTGAAGGTTGCTGCCCAGACGCCCAAGTAGTTGTCCAACTAGTTGCCCAGGCAACCATCGATTAGTTGTCAAGGCAACCCCGTTGTGCAAGTTGCCACGGCAACTGAGTTGCCCGTGCACTCTTTTACCAAAACGATCCAATCGGCTATCACACCTCAACTCACGATAACCTGGCCTATCTCTCTCTCATTTGATCTCATATTTTCTTTTACTTTATTGTTTTCTAGTTTAGTTATTAGTTAAACTCCCATAATCCTTTATTTGTGTTTTTACTTTTTACAGTGCAAGAGACTAGATTCTTGAAGTGGCACCAATCCCTGTGGAGAAGATATCTTTTATACTATAACTTGTGACATCTATACTTGCACATTTGCGTAGCACTTATTGCGCGCAACAATGATATTCACAATAAATGTCCGACTCTACTTCGTTTTCAGCATTCATGCCTATCTATATCATTCCAGCATTGTACAACTACTCAAACACCTATTTCAAAGGAGATCTAATCTCAGACACATCGGTCTTTAGCTGCTTGGCCGCATCATCTTCCTCTATTGCATTCACCCCTCGCCCTCCATGGTTCAGCAATGGATTGGCTGCTATATTAGGTTCATCAAACTTTAGTACTCCAGTATTCACTAAATTCTGGACTACCTTTTTAAATGTTGTGCAATTCTCAATTGTTTGTCCCGGGATCTCAGTATGATACTCATAATGTGCCTTTGGATCATACCATGGAGGATATGAAGGTTGAAGGGGTGTAAGATAATAAGGTCTTACCAAATCTGCATCAAACAACCATGGATATAGCTTTGTATATGACACTAGTAAAGGTGTAAAGTTTATCATGTCAATTCTCAAGCCTCGAGAATCTTTCCTATTCAAATTCTGTGAACTTCCTCACGCAGCAGACGATGAGATTGTAACATTCTCCGGAGCCTCGTAAGCACTCGTATTGTTCACTTTGTTGTCCTTTCTCTTAGAATTCTTACGAAAGTTTTCCCCACTTTCAACCTTTCAGTCTTAATAGCTGCTTCAATCAACTCGCCAGTCATACTATATTATCAAAATTATGAGTAGCATTCCCTATCAAATGCTCTAAGAGTGGTCCCCTCAGAGTATTTACGAATATTTGATTGACTTTATTTTCCATTAACGTTGGTTGCACTTGTGCTGCTAATTCCCTCCATCTCTGTGCATACTGCCAAGAACTCTCAGTAGGTTTTTGCTCCATAGCTTGCAACATGACCCAGCTAGGGACCATTTCAGTCACATGCTTATATTGTTCCTCGAAAGCTCTAGAAAGATCCTTCTATGACCTAATGTTGACCTGACTTAACTGAGTATACCAGCGTGCCGCTGAGCCCGTCATACTATCTTGAAAATAATGAATCAATAATGTTTCATCTTTTAGATAAGCGGGCATCTTACGATAGTACATAGTGAGATGTACCTTCAGGCAAATCATTCCATCGTACTTCTCAAAATTAGGTACTTTGAATTTGGGTAGGAGGATTCGATCAGCACCCAAACTCAAATCAGCAGCACTAGACCCCTAACTATTCATTTTTTGCATTTCTATCAATCTGTCTTCAAAAGCCTTGCAATGCTCCTCATATTTCCTCTCAATCTCAACTCGAATCCTCTCAACTTCAATGACCATGTTCAAATTCAGGACTTCATCACCGCTTCCAAAATTTGCTCTAATATGGACCGGGTGGTTGGCAGTTGATCCAGCTATATTGATTTGGACCTTCTTCACAGGAGGTGGTTCTTCAGGTTGTTCCTTCATATAAAATGTAGTGTCTATTTGGTCATTCACATTATTTACCTTTCTGTACCTTGCTCTTTCCATGTTCCTTTGGTCCCAGCAAAGTAATCAAATGGCTGATAATATCTCGATGTGTTTGGGCAAAGTGATCATTCATTGACTGCTTAATCCTATCAAATCTATTATGTACCTCAACACGGTCATTCTCAAGACTTGCAATTTTGTCCTCAATAGCAATGCTCTTGTAGCGTAAGCGTGTTCTGTATGAATGCAGAATGATTGCAATTCAAAAACAAACTGTCATAGAACCTTTCTTTATTAAAAACCTTTTATTAACAAAAAATGATGCAATATGTTGATGTACAAATGCATGAATGTATGAATGTAAAAATGCAAAAGGGGTATTAAGTTCAAAGACTAATCTTTAGAAAAAAATCCATTAGCTAAGAAAAGACGAATACAGGAAATAGATAACTTCAATTACAGAAAACTATGGCTCTAACTCCTAAGTTGACTATCTCGTTCAGCAAACGAATGATCATTTCTTCAAGCTCTAGATCGACGTTAGGGCGCTATAGCAATTTAGTAGCATCCTTTGACAATATTTGCACATACTGAGCAATACTCCTTACACGTCCCTTGAAATTAACCAGTTCATTATTCTGATCTTGGACTGTATGTTAAGTTGGTTCATATTTGAGTTTCCATGCACCACTTTCTTGATACAGCGCTCCCTCGAAACTTACAAGCTTTTCTTTCAAGTCTTGAACTGTGCTTTCTAATTCAGCCACCTTTTTCTTTAGTCCTTCATTCTCTTCTTCCACAATATCCCTTCCTTCATTGTAATGCCCTGTGAAAACTTGCTCTATTTGTGATATCTGGGATATTAATTCTTCATTTTGTGCTAGCAATTCTGAATTCTAAGCTGACAACTCTAAATTCTATGCCTCCTTCTTTTCTAGCTTCTTTTTGGTGCGATTATACGATTCCCTCAAGTCCTATATCTTTTTCTTTGATAATTTCACACTTTCATCGTACATTTTCTTGTAGTCATTCTTCTCCCTTGCAACCCTATCTAATTGTTCAGATAAATTGTTGATCACCTTGCTCGTGCCCTCTTTTTGTGGTCTTTTACACTCAGAATGAATTTTCTTCAGGTCCTTCAATTCTTGACTAACATTCCGATTCTGTTCACAAAGTTTCTTTTTCTTGCCTCTCTGTACATCTATTTCTAATGTTGCCATGGAAAGCTTTTGCTTCAGCTCACTAATTCACCTTTCATACCCTTTTAGTTCCTTCTCATGGTCATGTTTCAATTTTCCACTACTGATGATGCATCTCTCACACGTTCATTAGTCAAACCAGTACTACTCGAACTCTTCTGTATAATGCCATCATTAACCCTTCGAGCTTTCCATTCCATATAATTTGACATGACTTCTTACTTGTCTTGAAGTTTTACTCTTCTCGGTGTCTCCCATATTGTTGCAACATCCTTCACTTTTAGTTTATAGCCCTCCGTCTTGTGCATATACTAGAACTCTTCCATACCAGCAGTAGCAGGAATGAACTGTCTTGATCCAAATTGTTGGGACTAACAACGGGCAATAGGTTGTCCCCCCAGATTCCTGGCAATGGAACCCAGTTATATTTCCCACATCGATATAAGTAATTGACCAAATTCAACTAAGGAGCTTTCCAAACAACATTCGAATCTTTCATGTTCAAAAAACATTTTTCCATTGTTCTTCTGTCATTTTCTCAATCGGGCATGCAGCAAGGTGTTCCTCCAATGGTGAATAGTCAACACAAAACCTTCAAGCTCTATAAGGTGTAACCCATCTATGGCCCCGAAACCAAACCTCCAACAATTGAGCACAACCCCGGAATCTTTCATTCCTTGTTCTTTTACAAGAAGTCATTGTTCTATAAGTCTCTGCCAAAATGGCTGGTACCAGGTTAAACTTGTTCTCTAAGTTCTCAAACAACCCTAGAGTTGACGGGTCTATATAATTTGGAGTTCTTGGAAATAACACCAACCTGTAGATACATAAAGCATACAGGCTTCTCTTCCTTTTCGGCTCATCACTTGCTAGAATTAACTCTTGAATGACTTTTCAATGTTTGCGTTCATTATTCTCGGTCACCAGTTCGTTCCCTTTTTGTTTTAATTTCCCGTTGAATCAAATTTTATTCTTTCCGATAATTACTTTCAACTTTCTTCTAAATGTTGAAATATTATGACGCCTCGTATAAATGTTGTCTTTCTCAAATCTTAGGCAATGTATCAAAGCCTCATACTACTTTAATATGGGTGTCATATCCACCTCTCCAAACATGAAACAATTGTATACTGGGTTCCAATATTGTGTCATAGCCCTAATTAGCTCTCGATCTACCGGGACGTCCAATAACATCACTATATCTCCAAATTCTATCTGAAAAGCTTTCTTCATTGGTTTATGTTATTGTTCCCACATCATTTTAAGCTCCAGTAAGCAACTATTCTGACCTGAATTCATTCTTGTGATGCTCTTGGTTCGTGACACGTAATTTCCCCAGATATTGTCTATAACAACCCCTTCCCCTATCCGTACATCATATATGAGTCGAAAATGCTATGACTTCTTTATTCAAATATTAGGGTAATTTAAAATTTTCAGAAAACATCCCAATGGCCATCCATCCTAAAGTTTCTCTAGCCCAAGCACGCTTAACTTTACTTAAAATCGACATAAATTATTTATTCAAGTTCTAATCATGAATCAATTATCTTAAAACCCATAACAACTTTAAAGGCCAATCTCAACTCGAATAAGTTTAGCAAGCATACATGCCACTATAAAAATCAACCTCAATTAGGATGTCATTACTGTGATTACCTGTTGAGCTTTCCAATATTGATGCAATGTTTTTCTCTCTCTCATCTTGATTTACCTACGTGTGTACAATCAAACACACGCTAAGTACGAACTTATTGAGGCAATAAAGGAAATTAATAACAATAATTTAAACTTTATTCAAGTTCATGGCTACGTTTATATAGCATGATAAATGTCAATGTCATAAGATTTTCATGCATGCCCGGTTATCATAATATGCCTTATATGCATCATGATCACTATATAAATATTACTATCATAGCAATCATGTATCAACATAATATAAAGCGGATATAAATTTCTTACCGATATACTTGCCATTTGCCCTGAGTGTTCATATAAATATGTCCCGAGAGTTCATATACTCTCTAACATGTTTACCATTTATTATCCCTTTATTTATAGCCCGATTATCAATGATTTCCTGGTTTCCCAATTTCATAGCCCAAATATAACCTTGAGGACCCTGGGTACGTGAGTCAAATATGCACCGAAGTGTTAACCCTCACGTTTATAAGACCGTGCTAACCATTATCCCGCACGTTTATAAGGTCGTGCTAACCATTATCCCGCATGTTTATAAGGTCGTACTAACCATTATCTCGCACGTTTATAAGGCTGTGCTAACCATTATCCTGCACGTTTATAAGGCCTTGCTAACCATTATCCTGAACGTTTATAAGGCCGTGCTTATCATACACTAAGTGTACTTTTAACACTATAGTGTTATCCCGAATTCCCGATTATGCCGCGTGCTGCTGGAATCTATGGCATGCCAGCTATACCATGTCCCTCAATGACTCATTTGGGCAAAATTCCCGAATTTATTTCATCCATGGCAATGTATATCAATATAATTTAATATTGGGCAGTTCATACCCGAAATAACATTCATAGCATACCATCATCAATAACTAGTGATCAATGCATTTGTTTTCAACCCTTGATATATTTAAAATATGTCAAATATATGATCAATGACATAAATATCATGCCAACATATAAATCATGTAGACTTATCACAAGTCTTACCAATGATGTATAAACAACCATGTATCATGTTATATATGATTACACTCACCTAGACCATTTATTAGCACTCCTCACTAAATTCTACTCGATCAGTTCCTTTATAGAACCTCGAACTTTCTTTGATTCGGCCTTGACTTCATTATTCACATGAATAAGATAAAATATTTGTTAGATTCAAATCTAACAATACCTTAACCATGCGGTCTAATATAATCATTGGAATATAAAATTTTCAATTATTTTTCCTTTCTTCCTTGTATTTTTCACAAACTCATTGTGGTCCCTAGTGAGCAATTTGAACTTCTAATAATTCTTCCGAGCTTCCTAACTCACATTTAATTACCAAATGTTTCAAATTCTATTTTCTGACAGCTTGTGCTACCTTTAAAGATTTACTTATACTGGCCAGAATACATATCGGATCTTAATTTCCTTTATACTAAAAAAACTAGATTCGATAACGGCTCTAACGGTATAAGCCAAATAAATTAATAAAATCTAAAAAATTATGAAAATTCTTCAAACTCCCGTCACAGACAGAAACTGCTCTGTAATTTTTTTTACCTTCATTTGATTAAAAATTCATATCTTTTGACTCGAAACTCGAAATCTGTTTCCGTTTGTTGTATACGAAACTAGACAAACACATCTTTACAACGGTATAAAATTCATCATCTAACCATTTTTGTAGAATTTATGGTGAATTTTCAAAGTCACTGCCAAAATTCAATCTTCATCATAGCCTTCCATAATCAACTTTTAATTTATACTAACTTCTTCTTATTTTTCTACTTATCAATTTAGTCCCATCACTTGTTTCAAAACATCAATTTATCATCTTCTTCAT
This sequence comes from Hibiscus mutabilis, assembly GCA_019671005.1. Classification (NCBI taxonomy): domain Eukaryota; kingdom Viridiplantae; phylum Streptophyta; class Magnoliopsida; order Malvales; family Malvaceae; genus Hibiscus; species Hibiscus mutabilis. The sequence continues at coordinate 10,873,009 of CM033744.1, forward strand.
CAAACAATTATTCAAATAATTCCCTCTAATTTTCTTTCTTTGCCCAAAATAGTCACTAAAATGCAAAGGTAAAGATTTAAACTTCTTAACTTTGCAATTTAGTCCTCAAATCGACACTACTACCTTAATTCTATTATTTTAACCAAAAATCAGATTTAATCCCCATCCAAGAATTCATTGCCTATTTGGTCACTTGATTTTGACAATTTGTCAAAATGGTCCCTAATTCAATTCAACATCGGTTTAGCATTCTAACATCAATTTCACATCTCCAACATCATTAATAACACAAATACACTCCAAATTCTAAAAATTCAGATTTGGTCCTTCAACTTTTCAAGTTGCCGAAATGGTCCCTACACAATTTAACTTAGGGTTTTGCTTCCAAACAACAATTCAAGCTTACTAGATCATTATTTCAACATCACAAACCCTAAATTCAACTTAAATCCATAAACCCTAATCATCTTCATAATAATCAAAACATGTAAAACTTAAATCCCAACTCAATATCATGATTTTAACATCATACTAGCTCGATTTCAACTTGAATTCAATCATGGAATCATAGAATCTCAAAAGCCCCAATTTGATCCACAAACCCTAATTTATTTCTCATGTAAATTCTCATCAATCAAGCATGGATTCCATGAATTATTGATATCAAAAGATAGAGCTTGAAGAGTAGAACAACTTTGTAGTTGAAGAGATTACCTGAAAATCGAGTTTCGGGGCTTGAATCGAGCTTGGAAAAAAAATTCTCTTTCTTTCCCTAGCCCTCACATTTTTGGCTGGAAAATAATGTTTATCTTTTTCACCATTATTTTACACATATATCTATTAAATGAATATTAAATTCATTTAATAGTGAAATTACAATTTTGCCCTTTTTATTCAATGGTTGAGATTGATTTTATCATCAATCAAGGGCCAAGATTTAATCTTCTATTTTCTATTTCCAAAATTGCCCTTATAAGTTTTAAAATATTTCAAAAATGCCATTGGGGCTAAATGACCAATTTGCCCTCCAACTAGTTTTTATTTACTAGTTTGCCATTCTTGTAAAAATTCAACTAAATCTAGTTGGAATCCAACCAAATACAATAAACTATTCATAAAATAATATTTTATGAATTTTTCCATGTCTTTTGAATCAGTCTCCAAAATTTCCATTCGATCCAATATACCGATAAATATTCCTTTACTCAGAAATAAACTGTAAGATTCATCTTGAATCAAACTAAAAATATTTCCAACACTTGTAAATGAATTTTATAACCTTTCTCTATCATATTTCAAAATTTCATAATTTTCCAGTTCGATCCGAGTATCTGAATTCCACTTAAACTTTAACTGAGATTTTCTCAATAATCGAAATATCATATCGAACCAATAATTCCACATTTGATTCACACCCTTAGGTGATCTGTTTATTTATGAAATAAAAACCCTTAACTTTTGGGAAATTACAACTTTAGTCCCCAAACTTTTCCAAAGTTTATACTTTAGCCATAAAATTTCCAAAATTTACATTTTGGTCACTGCCTCTTTAAACTTCAATTCCAATTCCAGTTTTCCTTGGAATTCAACAAAACTTTAAGAATACCTTATTCAATTCGCTATCTATCACGTGAGACCTTTAAACCTTAGAAATTTCTTTTCCAAAACCCATAATTAAAGAAATCCCAACTTTCGCATTTTTGTCATTTTAGTCACTAAGTTAGCTTTTAAGCTATTATCTTAGTACTAAATGACCCTTAATCAACTTAGGAAATTTTGGGGTATTACATTGTCCCTTTTTATGAACTGGGTTTCTTCTGACCATGACCATACTGTGGTATTATCCTCTCCCTGTCTATCAAACCCTTCAGCCATATAAGACATTTCCTATTCAATTAACTTTAAACTCAATACCCCTATGAATACAATCATGATGCCATACAGGAAGTAAAAAAACAAAACAAAAAAAACATGCCAGTACTTTGCAATAATATTGAAAACAAAAACTTAAATTAAATGTAAACAAAAAACACAAAGAATATCCAGAGAAGTGTAATTAAATCAACAACACCCTGTCCTAGGTCCCTGCCTGGCTCTAATGGGGTAGGTTTTCTAGATTACAGCATGTGGGTTTCAATCTAGACTATGGTACCCGAACTGTCGCTACCGTCTACTGCGACAGCAAGACGTCAAATCGGGAGTATACGGCCCCTTATAGCGGAGGCGTAACCTCATGGTGTATAAGGTTGGTATACTAGAGGAGGGCAAAATTTTGATCACGGAGCTAGATAACTCACGTAAGATCATGCCTCACTCCCACTTAAGGGTGGAAAGCCCGGGTAGAAGGCTTATGCATGAATGACAGTTTATGTTACACAATAAAAAGCTATCTCCATTCTTTCTAAAAATTCATCCAATAATTATTGAAAAATTAAATTCAAATTACCGTCCTAAAATGCCAAAATGCCACGTAAAATTAATTAGGCCAGACTCATTTTTTTTTAAAAAATGTCCGCAGCGGAGTCGCCAAGCTGTCGCGACCATTTTTGAAATTGTGTGTAAAAATAACCCGACGATTATTTCTTTAAAATAGAGTTTTAACCCCTTTTAATTCATTTGATTTTAAAAAAAACTTAGGGTTTCATATTAAATTGAATTTCTTCTAATTAATCATGAAAATTAGGTTTTAAAACAATCATATTAAACTGTTTTCATTTTAACTTTAGAAAATCAATTAATTCATTTTTAATTAAACTTACCTTTTATTTCCTTTTGAAAAACAATTGGAGTCGCCACCGATCACTTTGAGGTAGACCGAATCCCGTCAAACAAACCAGAGATACGTGTGGGGAAGGATTAGCACCCCTACAAACCCATGTTATCGGTACCTTAATTTTACGAGGCATTTTGGCATTTCGAATAATTATTTGAATTTAATTTGACCCTTAATTATTAAATGAATTGAAATTCCAAATAGAGATATTCTTTTATAAGGAAATTCATTTTTATCCGAATATGAGATTAAAAGCACCCTATTAAGTGGCACCCCTATTCATATTCAAAAAATAAGTCTCCAACATAAAAGGTTTGCATGTATGATTAGTTATTGTCTTGTTCATTTTAAGTACAAAATTAAGGGCTCTAATTAATTCAGATTATTTAAACTATGAATATTATTTAATCTAAAGGCTTTCATGAGAAAATGCAAATTGCTAGAGCACCGTCTATATATTAAAGCACTTAAATTAATAATATTTCTAATTAATTGGTTATTCTAATTAATTAAAGTGCTAACCTAATTAAGGCTCTAATTAAACTAACTAAGTTTTTATTTAATTATAAATGAAAAATGTATATTAAATATACATTCTTAAGACCAATGTTGAGATAACACCCCATTGTAAACAATGGAACACATCCAAAATTGGGCCCTAAAGTTTCTATTTAATATACATTTAATTTCTACAATGATCTTCCTAATTTATTATTCAATTCTAATTAAGGGACTTAAAACCTAAGGCTCTAATAATTAATTAAAATAAGTGATTAAATTGTCTAATTAATAATCCTATTTGCTCAATTTAAAAAATATGCATCATACAAATAATTTAGAACAATTAAATTAAATAATTAAAGCTGAAAATACTAAGTTGAAAGGAATTAAAACCTTAAATTCTGATTTTATTGCATATAGTGACCAAAATGAATTACACTTCAAAGCTTTAGGGACTAAATGAGATAATATCCTTTTTTAGAAAACGCAGACCCTTTTTAACTGGACCCGGATAATTGCACGTGGATCTTGGGTCAACCTAGTGCCAAAACGGTAGTGTTTGACTCAGGGCATATAAACCCTACAACCGAGTTGGAACGGTCATTTGCAACCCGTTCCTTCTCTCTCTTTTTTCCTATGCTCCACAAAATCCTCTCAACCCTAGCACTAAATTCCCAGAAAACTCTCCTTCATTTCGATCAAATCCCTCAGTTCTACCCGAAATTCATCATTATTCTTCCATTTTTCCTCAGTTTAATCCATTCAAACACCTAAAATCATCTCCTTTTATGTTTTCAAAAATTAAACACCCCTTTTATCCCTAAATTCAACTCGTATTCATCCCAGCCTAGCCCTTTTAATCCATCATAAACACCCAAACTCATCCATTTCTCGTTTGTTCTAGATCAAAACTTGAATCTCACATGAACTCATATCCTTGTTTTTCAACTTTTATCTCTTCGATCCACCTCCGCCTTATTTCCTTTTCTCGAGATGTTGGCCGGCCGCCATAGGCGACTACGGTCAACTTCGACCAGCCTCCAATCATCCCTAACCCTAGTCTGACCACCGTCTAAAACCTTCGGCCACCGTCTAAAACTTTTGATCACTTGTAACCTAGCTCCGACCACCGTGCTCCGCCATATGGCGATCACCCCAACCATACTTTCTCATTTTCAACTCCGACGACTCGGCAGTCTTAAAAAAATCGGTGACCCTTCTATTACCTTAAATACTATTTTTATTATTTTTAAACTTAATCCTAACATTTTTTGTACTTTTATTTACAGGAACTAAAAGAAAAAAGAAGAAAGCTACCTTCCGATGATGTTGGCAAGCTCTAGTGACGGTCCGGTCGTCTTCTCCGACGACTCCTGATCTTGTCTGGTATGACTCCTCAACTCTCTCTCTCTCCTCTTTTAACTGTAGCAATAATTACATAATGATTACTGTGTAATTAATTTTCTCTCTCTATTTATAGCTGATGCAGGTGCTGACGTCAGTGGTTGTTAGCTGTTGACAGCTGGCTTGGGAGATAGCTTCAATCTGCGTGAAGCTTGAACGAACCAATGGCTGAGTGACACGTGGCCAATTGGGCGGGAATAAGAAAAACAAGTGTGTTTGTTGGGCTTGTTTTACCCGAATTGGGTTGTAAAATAGGCGGGAAAAATATTGTAATGGGTTTTGGATTTCAAAATATTGTAATTTGGGTTTTATAATAGGATTTTATATGTAATATTGGACATTTGGACTATAGAAATTATTTTTATTTGAACTATTATTTATTATTTTTGGGTTTTTATTTATATTATTTATTTATTATATAGAACCCGATCAAAATTCGGGTATTACAGAGACACCTCCGCTTAATTTAAGATTGTTTCTACAAAAATAACGAGCTTCCTCCATCCACTCAATGTCGTATGCATTGCGTTTCTCCAAGACGTTGAGATGCCCATGTTTCATTCTAATCACCATGGGCCATTGTGGACTTTTGAGGAATGGAGATGCCTTTATCCATTCAATACTACGCGCACTAAAATCTTCAAGGACGTAGAGATGCCTGTGTTTTCATGCCAAAAGGCATGTGTTGCTACGAACACACGGATGCCTCTGCATTAGTTAGGACCAATTTTTCGAGAGCATGGAGATGCCTCCACTCACTTTGCGCTCGTTTCTACAAGGGTTTCGAGAATAACTCCACCCCTTAGCGCTTGCTTCTCCAAGAGTGAGAGTTGCCTCAACCCTATTTACGATCGTCCCTCTAAGGGTATAAGATGCCTCCACACAAGAGATATCTCCACTCAACCTAAATTTGTCTCTATAAGAGCTTGAAATTTATCACACCACCTACATATTATCCTCCAATGGTATCAAGAAACCTCCACCCATACCTACACTTATCCTTCAAGGGTATCGAGAAACCTCTACCCATATTTACATCTAGCCCTCCCAAGGGTGTCGAGATACCTCTTCCCATAACTATATTTTATTCTCTAGGGTGTTGAGAAACCTCCACCCATACTTAGACTTATTCTCCAAAGGTATCGAGATACCTCCACCCATAACTATATTTTATTCCCTAGGGTGTTGAGAAACCTCCACCCATAACTAGACTTATTCTCCAAGGGTGTCGTGAAGCCACCACCCATACTACGTTTTACTCTCCAAAAATTTGGGGAGACCCTCATCGCACATCGCATACAATCCTTCAACATAATGAAATAACTCTCCAAGCTTGCATGGAGCTAACCTCCACAAAGTCAAAGGAAAATAATTTCAAAGAAGGCATAATTTGACGCTCTGAGCCTTCTATAATAATCCCCTCCCCCATGGATAACAGGGCCCCAATATGTTAAACACATCACGATATATACAAATAAAGACACAAGAATGTATAAGCAACAAGAAGACAAACTTCAAAACTAAGAATGAAGAAAACAACATGCGCACAAACAAAAGGAAGTTTCATTACCATATCAAAATTTACAGAAAGAGCTCGCATTGGTCTGCATAACCATCAAACCTTTACAGTTCCTCTTCAACAGCCAACCTCGCGGCCCTCTCCACCTCTATATCCCTTTTGAGTTGTTGAATCCTCCTCTCTAGATATTCTTTCAGCTCTTCTTTCTCTCTTTGAAGGAGGATTGTTGGCCCCTCACTTCCCTTGCCTTCGCAACCGTTTTCATGGCCATCTCTTTCTGCGCGTGAGCATCTGCCTGGGCAAGCGCATATTTCCCTCGTGCCTTAACAACCTGCGACTCAGCTGTCTTTCAGGCATCTTGAGCTGCCATCAAATACTGCATCATGGCCTCAACCTCTATAGCCATCGAAGTAACTTTACCATTGGCCTCAGCAAGTTCCCGCTCCTAAACGACCAACGCTTACTACTAACGGGAACAAACTGCCCCAACATTAGTGAAAGTTGAATATAGCTATTTGTCCGCTTCACGAAAGGTACACTTAAGCTCAGTGGCCAAACGAGTCGTCTCAACATAGCAAACCCCACGAAAACCAGAAGAATGACCCGTTATGCCATCCTCACTAACATTCAGAGGCTGCACCAATGGAACCTCTACCACAAACAAAAAAATTGTTAACATTTCTACACATAAATCAACAAGGGAAAATGTCGTACATATGTACCGCCTAAAGCGGGCAATGGACCAATAAGAGCCCCCTTGTCCCTAGTTGACCGAAGCATGGGATCAATCAATACCTTGAAAGTACCTTCTGTGGGAACCTCAATGTCGCCGCTTAATGTAGCAGCACGACAAATACCTGCGTTGCCACCAACATCTCTACCGCATGAAGTTACTCTAGCTACAGACAACCCCGGAGCTACGAGTGTTTTCCTTGATACCTTCACCACGGGTACCCACACAATCTTGCCCGTTTTGCTTCTTTTCCTTTCCTCAAAAGTATTCTTCTTCTTTTCCCCTAAAATCTTTAAGGGGCATCTTCTTCTTCTTGCTCCCTAAGAAAATAGCTTTCGTCTGTGCTCGCCCCAAAGACCCCGACACCACAAGGACTTCTGGTTCTATCTCTCCTATCATCTCCTCACCAACTAGAGGATCACTCCTCTTCTCTTATGAATAGCTCGTTGAAATTATGGTCGGGGATGCCCTGGTCACCCCCTTGGCAAAACTCTCCAAATATGCAGCCTCAACCCCTGTGAGCAATAAATCAACACTTCAAGCACAACCTATAAATATCGCTACAACAGAATAGGGTACCTACCAATACCAGTATGACAATTAGAAGAGCCACTATCTGAAAGAGATTCAAAAGTGACATCGAGAAATATCAGTAATGATGCCAATAAACCCCTTCCCCTAGCTATCTCCCTTTTACAAGCAAGGGCAGCACCCATAAGTTCATTGGGCTCATCTTTCCCCAGAAACATCATGTTGTGGGGGATAACCTCCGATATCCCCCTCTACCCTCCACCCTCCTCTGGCAATGGCCCACACCATGACTCAAAGTGATGTACGCTAGAACCACCCTTACCACTCACGGACGTCATAGAGGATATGCCGAAAAACCCTATTTTCTTTAAATTTTCCAGAGCATTATCGTCATTCCCCGCATCTCCCTCTGACGTATAGTCATCTATTTACCGACTCTGATTCTCCTCCATGTTAATTTTTAGAGTTGCATCATCCCCAGCCTTCGAGCCACAAGACGCTGAAGTTGATGACCACACCCTACGAGGGCAACATTCATTACTCACCAACCAGTTCCCCTATTCCTCTTCATCTCTGAGAAGCAACTTCGCTAACTTATCCTCCCCACCATAAGGCCAAGCATGCATGCTACTTAACACCCCCCGAGGAGCCGCAGAGTCCTCTGCCAGATCGCAAGTCCTATAACCGTTAGGACTATGGTCGCCAAGACACACCTCGAATACCTTTCACAAAGTAATGTCCTCCTCTATGTTCAACCATCTCCTCCATCTCAAAGTAGAAACTTGTTCCTCTTTCTCTGTCGTTAGCTCTTTAATAGCTACCCTAGTATTCTCTCCAGTCATTCCACCTCAGAGAAAAATCGAAACCCCCGGGCAACTTTCATGTTACCTTTATACTTGGAATGATCCAGTCCCACATTTTGTGAACTACTCTAGCCCACGGTCAGACTTTTAACGATGTCGCCTTTTCTGTGCCACTTAGAGAATCTCAACAAACTAGAAGATGACTTTATTGGGCTAAATGTAAACAACCTCTACAACACATTCACCAAAGGCTCGTAGACCGATCAACAAACCAAATGATGTAACCAAGCATAATCTACTAGGATGCCCCAGCCAATTGCCCCGATGCCACACCATACTCAATCAACACCCAACGAGCAAAAGTGTACAATGGGAGATAAAACCCAGCTTCAAAAAGGTAAAGTGGTAAATAACACCACGCCCGAGTCCCATCTTATCCCTCATTGCAGTCGCTCAAACGAAAAGTTCCCTTCGGGATATCAAACTCGAACTCAAGGTTCGACCACAACAGCCCACGATACTCCAACAACCTCTTCGCCTCATTCTGCACCGCTCGACACTTGACCTCAATTCCATCTACGACTATCACCCTATTCGCCTCAAGCTCTCTCAGCACAACTTTCGCATTTCTCAACATTCTAACCAAGTGGGATGAATGAAAAACTCAATAAAGGGAGAGTTCACTTCCGCTGAAATTCATCAAGAAACATACGAAGTTAGGGATTATATTTTCCCCAATTTATAACCTGCCCAAGATGTCGATTCAAAATCTCATAATCCATGCTTTCTACTCCAAACCAACTCCAAACCACTAAGGTACCGCCATGAATACAAGGTTCTCAAACGGTTTACATTCACGCCAATGATGGCCTATATTCTCGAGAAATGTCTCCCATAAAAGCACATCATCAACGCAACGGTTATAAGCACAATCCATGATCCCAAGTCTTGACTTGTAGTACTTTATGGCACTTTCTCAACTAAGGAGAGCCAAGTGTTATACCCCCACTCTAGCCTCCGAAAAGACATGTCCATCTTAGAAACACATATCATCCGCACTACACCTCAGTAAGCAAAACTTTGTGACCTAGCCCAGAGTCTCCCTTCTCAGGATTACTCTGCCATCGACATGACAACTATCGAGTCCATCTGACCGACCAACTAAGCCTACCATCTGAAAACCATATACTAGACTTAAAAGCCTATTGGCTAAATACTAGGTCCCATCCTGACAACCCATCAATAGTCGTCACTAGACCTAACTCAATCCCATCAAACAATGTTTCCCACCTATAAATACCCTTCAACCAGAGAGTAATAGAGAGACCAACTCTACACACTTAATACCTCTGCTCCATCTCTTTCATCATCATCGGTGGCTCTCCACCCACATAGAATGGGTAAAGTAGCACCGACCACCGCCAACCACCACCTTCTTATCCATCTTTTTTTTTACCACTATCTCTACCTCCCTGTCTAGTGCTCGATCTTCCTAGCATCAACAGTACCTAATAATAAAAGCAAATTTACATTGAATTAGTTTAATTTTCAAAAAATCTTAAAATTGAATAAATTTATTTAATATAAGTAAAATATCAAAAATATTATCGAAACTTTATGCATCAATATAAAGATTATCATTTCTTGTACCGACGATAAAAAATTATTTGACAAGTAGTATTGTATGATTATTAAGTGTTTCTATTTTTTTGGTAATATGTATGTCCATTTTATAGTTTTATGTCAGGGTGCGAGGTTACCTCTCCCAACAATGCCATCTCTAAGGTTTGAACTCGCATTCTCACCTTAAGAGTTTAATGTGCCTTAATAATGCACTCAGCATTGTAAATGTTTTTATTTTTAATATAATTAAAGGACACATGAAAATTAACATTTTTTTCGCCGTCGTTGTCATGTCGGTACATGAAATAATATTTCTCAAAATAATTATCAAATTTAATTATTCATAAAATAATGTGAATTTAAAATAGAAAGTCTTAACTGCAACGAAAGCACTCTTCTTCAGAAGACCCTATTCCCACGTTTCATTTTCCACGACTCTTTTCATTTAACCTTCCAATAGAATATGTGGGGGAAAAAAAACTGAAACACAGAATCAAAACTTACAAGAACTGTCTCGTCTACGGTTCGAATTCTGACATAAAAATATAATAATTCTCTATTTAATAAAAAACTTATAAAGCCTTGCAATTACTTCCAGCTAACCTTTTACAAAATTTTCCTCCATTTTCTTAATCAATTAGCAGACTAGATAGTTTCTCTTCCAATCTGTTTAGATTGGTGTGTTTTTTTCACTCCGGGTTTACTTTGTTTTCTACGTTGGTTGTTTGTTCTTAACCAGCTTGTTTCGAAACAAAGTGGCTTCATGGCCCGAGTGATTTGAATTTTCTTTTCTTGGGTTACTATATTTTATTACCATGACCGAGAAGCCGAGCTATTCTGTCGCAAGAAAATCGTTCTTTGGCTTATTCTTGACGCTCATAATGTTGTTTGTATTATCCTGGTTGTTTGTGTCGACGGACCATCCTCGATCTTTCGATCGTAAATCGTTACCAACTCTGAAGCTTTCCTCCGTCTTTCAATCTTCAAACGGTTTAAGCCGAACAATTCTAGCGAGCAATGAAACGAAACGTGACGGACGAGGAAGAGAAGAAGAACCTCCAAAGAGAGAACAAGGGTTCCAAGATAAAGATGGGGCAATGACTTGCAACGGCATTGTTAAAGAACCGCTCAAGATTTTCATGTATGATTTGCACCCCGAGTTTCATTTCGGACTCCTGAATTGGAAGCCCCGAGGAAGTCGTGTTTGGCCCCATATTCGAACCGAAATCCCCCCTTATCCCGGGGGATTGAATTTGCAGCATAGTATAGAGTATTGGCTCACTTTTGACCTCTTAGCTTCAGAAATTTCTGACAATCCAAACAACAGAGTTGTAATCAGAGTGCAAAACTCCAGCGAAGCTGATCTTATATTTGTACCTTTTTTTTATCATTGAGTTACAATCGATTTTCGAAGGTACGTCGGCATCAGAAGAGGAGTAGGAACAAGGTGTTGCAGGCCATGTTGGTGAAGTTTGTGACAGCACAAAAGGAATGGAAAATGTCTGGCGGAAGAGACCATATTATTTTGGCTCACCATCCAAATAATATGCTATATGCTAGGATGCAACTTTGGCCTGCAGTTTTAGTACTTGCCGATTTCGGTAGGTATCCGTTTTATATTGCAAATGTTGAAAAAGATGTGATTGCACGTTACAGACATATGGTCAAAAACTATGTCAATGATTCATCCGATTTCGATAGCCGGCAAACGTTGCTGTTCTTCCAAGGATCCATTTACAGGAAAGATGTAAGCGTCCCAATCTGCACTGGTTTTGCTTGTTATTTTTAGTCCATTTTTGTGTTTTTTGCCTTGCATTGTAGGGCGGATATGCTCGACAAGAATTATTTTATCTTCTAAAAGATGAAAAAGATGTACATTTCTCGTTTGGGAGTCTCAAAAAAGATGGAGTCAACAAAGCTAGCCGAGGAATGCATTCATCCAAGTTTTGCCTAAACATAGCAGGCAGGGGACACACCGTCGTCGAACCGCCTTTTTGATGCCATTGCCAGCCATTGTGTTCCCGTGATAATCAGCGATGACATCGAGCTCCCTTACGAAGACGGTCTCTACTACTCGGAATTCTGTGTATTTGTTCGTACTTCGGATGCCATCAAAGAAAAATTCCTCATAAACCTCATTAGAAGCATAAGCAAGAAAGAATGGACTCGAATGTGGAAGAAGCTGAAAGAAGTTGAGCCATTGTTCGAGTACCAATATCCGGGCAAAGACGGCAATGCGGTTCAGATGGTTTGGAAGTCATTGGCACGCAAGGTTTCTGGTATTAAGACGATGATAAACAAGTCTAGAAGATTCTTTAATACTGTTGTTCCTCAGAAAGATGGAGGGTTAAGAAGCATACAAGCACCAAACAACTTCTGGTGAGAAAGAGAAAAAAACAAATGATTCTCAATCGAATTACGGATTTGAAGCCATTTTAGAGAACAATGGCATTAGGATTTGATCATGAAATGGTAATTTTGTTTTGTGAAAGACGAGAGAAAATGTAATGATCTCAAGTAATCAAACTGAATTTCTATTGAAGAACCCGAAAATTACAGTAGAAAAAAAGAACAGAGAATTGGGATCGGGAGAAAAGAAGAAAGGGGATAGAAAAGGATTAGCCGCAGCCAATGTTTAACAAAATATTCGATATCCCTTTCCCTAGAGCCTCATGACCTATTTATAATAATAATAATACCTTCTATTTAATCTAAAAGCCAACTATTTCGGGTGGTCCCATTCACATGCAATTCCCCATTCATAACATTACCATCCCCTGGAAAAAGAACCTTGCCCTCAAGGTTCCCGAAAGAAAAATTCTTGCATTAGTTCATCTGCAACTTTGACAGCAAGCACCCACTCAGTGTGCAAGGAAAGGACACGAATATAAGGTATCTTCCTGCTCACAATAACAACCGTATATGCACCAGTTCTTTCCCTTCCATCAGTTAGGCGAAGCATCAAAAGGTTAGGCATCGCACCAACACTTGCCATGTACTCAATTGGCTGGTGGTTGAGTCCATTTTCCCAAGACCAATGGAATCATAAGTCATAATATAGATAACTCCTGTTTCACACAAGGTAAAAATTCTAATGGCAGCTCTCAAGTAGTCAGTGAAAACAAAGAATGCAGTACGATAAAGAATCAGGCATGAGCCGTGAAGAGCAATGATATTGCAGATGGCTCCCATTCGATACTTTCTGACACCAAACCTAACATTACACAATGGTGCTGTCATTCTTACAGCATTAAACGATGACCACTTTGATTTCAATGTAAGCTTGTCTTTGAAAAGATTTTTGCTCAACATATTAGCAAGACAACTTTTTCTTGAGGAGGCATCACTATCGAAGTCACCACCACATTCAACACAAAATTCAAGATCATCCATTTTATCATATTCATCACGATCAATGTTAAATTCACCTGAAGCAGGGAAATTCTTACCACGCTTTGAACCACTAGAACCTTGCAGAATCCCTTGTAAATCTTCCTCCACAGATTAATGAGAGTCCATGATGAAAGCATTCTCAAATTTCCCTTTCACCTTGCAGCTTTTCAGCAGGTTATTCCTTGCTCCTTTTCTTTTCATTACTTTTAATTTCTTTTTCACACTAGTTGGAGTCGACCAAGCTTTAACCGCAACTACCTTTGCCGAGACTGACATCAAGACTTGGTGAGTTGCCCCAAGCCCCAAGTAATCAATTGAGTCATTACCAAAAACATGCTTAGACTTAGTAGACATAAGCTCGTTCTTCATTTTTACTCGGATTTGGCGGTGACTGACTAACAAATCCAACTTGAAAAATACCTTCACTCCATCTAATTCAACAAACAATTCAACTATGGTCGAAATAGAAAAACGATCCTTGATACGTGCAACATCCAAATCTTGATCATCAAATAAAAACTGTCCTCTGTCATCTTTCTTTCTTTTCAATAACACGAGAGAAAGGTATAAACTACTACTACAGTGAATAATCCCCTTATCAAGCTTTTGCTTCACTTGATATTCAATTACCTCATTTTGGCAACAGGGATATTGGCAAGGCTTCACATTTTTCAATTCTCCCCCCGGATCAAATTGAATGCTATGGTAAGTCTCTCCCACAACCGACCATCCTCTTAATTCTTGTAATTTGTGAGCCGAAACTTGACCAGCAAACTTTTCGTCAAAAGTATTAGCACCAACTTCCTCAGTGTTATCATCCATCAATAACAAGTGAAGGCCCGTACACTATGACCAACAATGTATTTTTCATCCTGGTAATAGCACGATCCATTTTCTCTTTGCTTATGAGGTTCGACCACTGTTATGTGTCGAGAGATCATCAGATTTGTAAGGCTTTGTTCCCCATGTTTCACATAATTTAACACCAATTTATTGGTAGTGGGCAACAATTTTCCAATCTCCTTAGAACCAGCGTCTGTCATCATGAAAATCATCTCTCATATAGCAACGAGTGGGTTGGTCGTCAATTTCAGTGTCAATTGGTGTTGACAATTCATCGAACACCTGGTGGATCTCTGTGATTGAGTCATCCCGTAAGTAGTGGTTACCGTGGATGCTAGTCCCAACTTTGACGATATAACTGCCAGTTGATGTACGATATCCTGAAGTGGGCCTTTCTGCTCTTCGAAGTGTTCTTGCAGAGAAATCAACAGCTTCTCGTGGCGTGCAGAGGTGTCCTGCGGTGCTTTAATAGAGTCTGTATAGTTCACCATAGCTCAAGGACCTTTCAATGAAAGCACCAATGTAATGATCTCAAGTAATCAAACTGAATTTCTATTGAAGAACCCGAAAATTACAGTAGAAAAAAAAAGAACAGAGAATTGGGATAGGGAGAAAAGAAGAAAGGGGATAGAAAAGGATTAGCCGCAGCCAATGTTTAACAAAATATTCGATATCGCTTTCCCTAGAGCCTCATGACCTATTAATAATAATAATAATAATAATAATAATAATAATAATAATAATAATAATAATACCTTCTATTTAATCTAAAAGCCAACTGTTTCGGGTGGTCCCATTCACATGCAATTCCCCATTCATAACAGAAAAAGAAAACATAAATTCTTGGATTGTACTGTCTAACAATGGCATTAGGATTTGATCATGAAATGGTAATTATAGGGTATTTATGAAGGTTTGGCGACGGCCTGGAGTTTACATATACCTCGAGCAATTATTGAGACTGATAACGTGAAGGCTTATAATCTGTCCATCAGATAGGCATGTGTGCTCGATGCTGCCCCATATATTGGCAATGGTGAACAAAAATTGGTCGGTCAACTTCAGCCTAGTGAGCTGTAATGGAAATGTTGTAGCAGATATGATGGCAAAAATGGCCTGGAACTAGTCATTTGAGTACAAACACTATTTGGAACCTTCGGTTGCAGTGCAGGATGCCATCAATTGTGAAAAGGAAATCACGTCTCCTGGTCTGGTGAGTTTGGTTTAGCTATTGCTTACTCTCTGTCATTCAAAACAAAAATATTTTTTTAATTTTAAGTTATTTGAGTCAACTTGAATTAGTTATTCAGATTTTAAATTTGTATTGAGTTTGAATTTTAAAAGTTGAATAACGAAAAAATGAATATTAAAACAATGTCGGTTTTTTGGTCTTTAGCCAAATATTTTGGTTGTTTTGTGATTTGGTTTTTATTTTTTCTTCAATTCCTTCATTATTTTAAGTTCATTTTTACTAAATTTGAAAACATGCTCCTCAACCACTTTAGAATAGTTGTATAACTTTAATTTTTTTACAACAAATTTCATATTTTTACATATTAGTCTCCCAACTATGCATTTTATTTAATTTGATCCTATGACTGCAACTTTTTGTAATTTTTTTTCTTCCCATCATATTTTTAAATATTTTATACTCTCGTCATATTTTATCTTCAAAATCTTTTTTTTCTAAAAATAATTGTTAAAACAATTCTTAAGCTCGATGATTTTAAAGTTTTATTAGAAAAATATAATAAATTAGATTTTATTTGAGAATCCAAACTTTTTGAAATATAAATGGAGTCGTCACCTATCATTTAGGGATAGGAGATATCATACACTTATAAAAACATTTCTAAAAGTAAGATTTTTGAAAAAAAAAACCTTTTATAAACAATTTTAATGTATGCGCTTTAAAATCAGAGAAAAATAAAGTTTGAAAGTTGATGACGTATGAGAAAAAGTTAGTACTCTCACAATACTCAAACTTAGTACCTAATTAATTATACATTGTCGAAATAGTTGATTACTACGTCGCATTGCAACCTTTATAATTTTTTTAGGTTTTTCATTCATTTTTTGTTCTTTTTTCTCAGTCCTCCCTCCCCCCCCCCCCAAAAAAAATAAAACAACCCTCAACCGTGTCGGTTGTCGTACATTAGTTCCAACAAACAACTATAAAGAGACATCCCGAATGAAAGTGTTTTAACGGTAGTTAACGACAATGACTTTAATAAAAACGAATCAAAAGTTTAATGATTATATCGCAAGTTTTAAAAGTTTGGTGACCAAAAAATTCGATTACTATTTATGTAGTTTACCCTAATATCTTTTACATTTATTTATTCAGACAATATCAGTACAAAAATAAATATAACTTTTTCCTAATATAAGATCAATATACACCATTTTTCAAATTTCTAAACTTCACCATCATCCACACTTATTGTAAGAGAATATATAAATATATTAATTTTTTTCTTGGTATAAATCACTCATAGCATGATTAAATTTCTCCATTAATAATAATAATAGCCAACCTGAGATTGCTAAAGCGGCTAAACGGCATTAAAAACAAGATTCTTCACAAAAAGATCCAAAAATTATTTTTTACACAAAGTTATCAAAATAATACAAAACTCTTTTTCACCTAGAAAAATCGTAAACATTCAAATATTATGATCTTCTCTCAATTCACACTAGACTATTAATTGTATTCATTTTATTTTTGTAAAAGATATATTGAATTTCAAACATATAGAATCTTTTTTACCATCAAGTTTTAATATTTATGCTTTAATTACTAATTAGTTAGATGATATTTCTTCACTCTAAGCACCTAAGTTGACAATTCTTATTTATTGTTAAGTAAAGAGGTAATCGCAGATAAATACAGAGATTCGAAACCATATAAAATAGGACAACATAAATATTTTTGACCACTCATTCAATTAATGGATCTCTAGCATTCTTATTTTATTTGGACTTTGCTTTCACTCATTTTTTTCTTTAATGGTCCACATACTTGGCCTAATTTGAAGGCTATAAAGCAATCTCACTTAATGCAGTGACTTGTTTGGATTGGAGGTTTAATAATTTCATTTTCCCACCATTGTAGCTTAGATGTTGATTGTCTTGGCAACACAATGAGAGATAACACTAAATCACCAATTTTAGAAGAAATTATATTATGACACTCTTCGTCACATTATTTACGGACCTAACTAATAAAAATCAATTTCATTATTTTTTTCATATCATCTTTTACCAAGTAAATTTTTATTTATATTTACTGCAAATCAAATTTAAAAAGAATTTTCTCGCAAAGTTTGGGATAAAATTTTCAAAAACCACAAGTAAATAAAATTTTGTCCAGGGGAATACTTTGTTATTACAGACAAAATTTTTTACCCCTTTTTAGACCTCAGCACTAAAAAATAAATTCTAAGCCTAATCCTAAACCATAAACCTTACACCCTAAAAATACACCATACCCCTAATTATATAAACTCTAACCCTAAGCCTTAAACTTAAACATTAACCCTAAACCTAAGTTTTATTGTGGAGCATATAGAAAGGGACAGTGAATTTCTATTTTGTTATTACAATTCGCATACATGTATTCCACTTTGGGACATTTTTTTCTTGCTTTATCCATGGGTATTGGTACATAAATTACTGATAGATATCTAATAGTTTCAATTGGCTCCGCTCTTAGTAGCACACTTTTTTCTGCTCTTAGTGACACGTTTTTTTTTGTCTTCCGTCTCTTTTCTCTCTAAGTTTTTTTTTCCCTTTGTTTCTGCTGCCTTCAGTCTACCAGTTATGGCTGATGTGGAGAACGATTTGGCAAGGTTAGCAATTGATACAGATGAAGATGATGTGCTTCAGGATGATCAGGAAAATAGTGATCTTGAATTATCTTATGAGAACTGTTTTGTGGGGTCTTTCTTAACGGCTAGTGTTATTCATTTTGTATCTATGCGGTCAACTCTTGCTAATATTTGGCATCCGGTGGGGGGTATTTCTATCTCCGATCTGGGAGAAGGTCGTTACTTGTTCCGATTGTATCTTCAAATTGATGCCGATAGAATACATAATGGTGGTCCCTGAAATTTTAATAATCACCTACTTGTGCTTTACCGTTTAAATGATGGTAATGATCCAAATCTGGTGCCGTTAACTCATTTGGATTACCGGATTCTTGTGCATGACGTCCCGCATGGTTTCATTTCATAGCGAATTGCGCGTTTGCTAGGCAATTTTGTGGGATCGTTCTTGGATTATGACACTTTGGCTATCTCTTTGGGTTACAAAGGAGTGATGAGAATTTGTGTTCGTATTGACATTCGTCCACCGTTAAAAAGGAAAAAGAAAATTCGGCTATCCAATGGCCGTGACCACTATGTTCGTTTTGAATACAAAAAATTGGCTCTCTTTCGTTTTATTTGTGGGAAATTAGAACACGGTGATAGTTTGTTTCCTCTTAGAGCATCTATGGATCCAGATGCGATCACCTTGGAGTGGGATGCGTCTTTACGAGCACCACCACGTAGGGCTGCAGCGACAAGCAGTATTTGGCTGCGAGAGACGACACCTGTTGAAGCTCAGCCCCGGTTTGACCCTGCCAAGAAAGGAAAGGAATCACCAAGCAATTGATCAATTCTAATTCCACTAATTCAGCGCAACCTATTAATAAAGGAAAGTCAACTGTGGGTGTAAAGGGAAAGAATCCGGATTTTAAAAGGGTGGCCTTAATCCCAGGCCAATAGTAAATTCGATCCCTATCGGCCCAAATGCTATTATGGACACAGTTATGGCCTTAGTTGAAGATGACAATCCCATTAAGCAAATTGAGGGAATTAAACGTCCTCGTGTTCAAACTCCTCCACCAAATATTTCGCAGCCTGCTGATTCAAATGGTGCTATTTTTACTACATCGGCCGACCTGTAGGATCAGGTCTATCGTTCATCATGAAACTCCTGAGTTGGAACGCTCGGGATTTGGAAAAATCGCGGACGGTGGGGCATCTCAGGCAGAATCTACGAGAAGTGAATCCTTCGGTTTTTTTTCTAATTGAAACTAAGAGTGTAAAAATTAACAAGATAGCAATAACAACATATAAAATTGAATGAGGGATGTTTGATTCAAATACTGAATTGCTTCATGCAATCACTAATTCTTTTATTTCAAGTTCATTGGGATATGAAAGCCTAGAAAAATACGAAACCCATATTCAAAAATCAATTCATTATGAAACATAAATTTAAGTTGTTCCAAAAGAACAAGAAAGGTTGTTCTACTCAAGGCTCCATCGTGTATATGTATAAACAAACACAAATTTGAACATGCAAACACTAAAAAATTGAAGGTGAGACCAAAACAACTCAAAGTTTGGGATATAAAATTTATGGTGCTTTCCCGTTAAATGAACACTAAATTTACGTTTAAAAGAACGAAACAGATTTGATGAAAAACTTTGGGACTCATTAACCGCTATTGACGACGGTCGACGATGACCAATGTGGTGGCCGAATTTTGGACAGATGCAGAGAAAATGAGGGGAGAGAAAAAAAAAGGAAATGGGGGGCAATGACAAAAAGGGAGGAAATTTAGGTTTTATATGATTTTAAAACGACGTCATTTTGAAGTAAAGTTGATTTTTTCAAAATGACGTCATTTTGATATCGTGTGTCATGTCATAATATCGTTAACTATTTAATGGTGAAGAGACCAAAACGGGAGTAATTCGAAATTTTAGTAATCAAATTATTAGTTTTAAAACTTTATTGATCAAAATAGAATTGAACGTAAAGTTGAGTGATTTGAAGGTAAAGTTGAGTGATGAAATTTGTAATTTACCCTTAGAAACATTATTAGATTTATAGGTTGGGTAAATTATAGTTTACACAATTTTATCTATTTTAATATATATATTTTATGATTTAAGGATTTATAATTTAAAGTTGAGGGTTTAGGACTAAATTTTTTAACATTATTAATTTATATTTTAAATTTTATAATTTACATAGAAAGTGTGTGTAAATTTTTTTGGTAAAAGAATTTATTATCTTGGGATATATAACACATTAGCACATTCATCTTTGGTATAACTTGCTTGGATATATGTAACGAAATGGCAAAGATTAAAATTCAAAAAAAGAAAATTTAAATAATGATTTTTGCACTGCTCTAAAGCCTGTTCAAACATAAACATAAAACATACTGAAAATTCAGTACTGACCCATATAAATCTATCAACAAAATTTAATAACCATATATTACATAGTATTTCATATATATATATATTATGTAAAATTTCCAATATTGCAGCTAATAAAACCATATTTAAGGAGGAGCGTTGTGGCCTTTTGTAAGCGGGATTCGAAAAATGTTTTCATGTGTTATGTGGTTGCGTGCAATTTCGGATTGTTTGGGATTCTTTAATTAGACCGGAGTGGAGGAGTAAATTCTTCACATTGCCATTGCATCAGTGGATCATTGCGAACCTTCAAAACGACGGGAGGTATGCTATCCGAGGCGCTAATTGGTTGGTTTTATTCCCAATTGTCTGTTGGAAGCTGTGGACTAGGAGAAATAAGATTCTATTCGATCCAGATTATGTTGAAAAAGAGGATTTTGTTGAGGCCAGTTTACACTATATGGTTTGATTGAGTCTGCGCATGGTGCGGAACCTCTGCATATTGCCCCGTCGTTAATTCGGATTGCTCCCCCATCAACTTGGAGCGTTCCGGATAGTGGTTGGGTCAAGATTAATGTGGATGGGGCGGTGGATATGGTAGATGGTGCAGTTGCGATTCGCGGTGTGCTTAGAGGAGACCAAGGCGAGTGGCTGTTCGGTTTTCTCGGACTTTCTGTCTTTGTTCTGCGGTAATGGCTGAACTCTAGGATATGCCTGATGGTCTTCGTCATGCTTGGCGTTTTCAATTTCATCGTGTAGTGTTGGAATCGTATTGCGCGGAAGCCATTAGGCTTGTTCGGGAGAATGATCCGAGTTATACGGGGAATCCACTTGTTTCTACGATCCATGATTTGTTGAATCGGGATTGGGATGTTGTTGTTCGGCATATTGGGCGAGAGGCTAATTCTGTTGCCGATTTCCTGACTGCTGTGTTGCGTGGACAGGATCCTGGGGAGGTCCTTCATGACCGTGAGCCGACTGAGGTGGCTAGGTTGGTGGCGTGGGATCTGCAACAAGCCATGGGAGCGGGGTGATTTGTTTGACTTGGTGTTTCTTGGTTGGGTATTTGTAGGGTGTTTACTAGTATGGTTTCTTGATCGATGAGTTGTTTTGGTGTTTTTGTGTTCGAGCGTTGGTCGTTGTGTCATCTATGTAACTGTTATCGCATGTATTCTTTTTCTTCCATTTAAGTTTAGGAAAGATTTTTTAGGAAGATTTTTTAACGAAGTATGTGGTAGGAGTAACCTTTTTCAATAAAAAAATAAAACCATATTTAAAATAATAGTTTAAGTAAGGTTGAAGTTTTAAAGATAACATATATATTTTGGAAAAAAATAAATTAAGTCTCCAAATTTTTTGTACTCAAGTAAGCAATTGAACCAAGATATTGAATCAATTAAACCATTTAACCAATTTTGACATTAATTTTTTTGATATTTTTTGGATCTGTTGATGTAGTGTGGCATGTAACAGTGTTTTCACTTGACATTTTCAGAATATTTTTATTTTATTTAAAAAAATTTAAAAGTTATAAAAATTTATAAAAAAATTTCAAGGACTTAAATGATTTTTTTCAAAAGTTCAAAGGCTTTTTTTTAATAGTCTTAAAATTATTACAAGTAGTATATGCTCATATTTTTTCTTAAGCCTTTGATAAGACATACAAATATTGCAGATAAATTGTTTAAACCCGAATCTCCTAAAATAAACATCATCCTCTTTTCTATTGAAACCATTTGCTGAGTTTAGATTTTATATACCGTTGCATTGCTATTAAAGTGGATTTAGACATTATCTTTCTCTTATTATGCATCAAACTCAACCCTTCAAAAGATTATGTTAATTTATGCTACTCCCATTTTCTCCAATTTAGCTTCCTTTGAATCATTGATGATGACGATGCGTGGAATTAAAAGAATATAACTTTTGTAAGGATTTTTTTTTCGATGCACAATTAAAAAAAGATAATTATTGTCAATATTTGCTTCGCCTCACACCGAAAAGGTCAATGAAATCACATTTCCCCCCTCATGAATGATAGTTCCCGAAAAGAAAAACATTTCCTTCGGCCTTATTTGGATGCAAGATTTATGTGTTATAATATATATATATATATATATATGTTATATTTTGATACATAAGTTGTGTAAAAAAAATTACAAACCTTTCGAGCAACATTTGGTCGGTTGGCCAAGCGACTTATTTTTGTTCGCTCATTTCTCTTAGGCCATGGATTCTAGACCTATCAGGAGCACTCTCTTCTGTCCCCTAAAGTCTCCTCCTTCCTTTTCCCTCTAGAATTAGAATTAAGATTTGTCAAAAAAATACAAACCTTTCATATTTAAACTATAAAATATAAATTCTTAACCCTAACATCCTAATTTCTAACAATAAACCATAAACCCTAAACTCTTGATTCTAAATTTTAAATTCTACACCCTACAACTTAAATCCCTAAGCCCTAACATAAATCTTTAATCATTTCTACTTTTTCCGGCATTTGCTTCTTGAAATTAGCATACTGTTGCATACCAATGTCAGAAATTAGCTTCAAGAAATCAGTTGTATTTATTTGTTTCAGTCGTCGTATCTCATACCCTATTGATCATATAGACAATACACATTAAATTGAATAGATTTAAGAAATAATACTAAAAAAATGTCTCTAATATTTGATTGGATAGTCATTTTAGTAAATATTTTTAAAGTATTTTAACTCTTAAAATTTATTTTAGACCAAAATGATTCCTCTGTGAATGGAAACTATTAGTAGTTAACTAACAATAAATTGTTTGAAATGATGTGGCAAATCTATATTGCAGTGCACGCTGACATAGTAGTGTCATATAAATAAATGCAGGACTTGACAGAATGACACATCAGTCAAAAAATAATTTTATAAAAAAAATTCTACTGACATGTCATTATATTAAGTCATTTAAAGTTGTATATCATTAGTTAACTAATAGTTTTCATCCACATATCAACTATTTTGGCCCAAAATGAACATTGATAGTTAACATACTTAAAAAAAATAGGCTTTAGGGTTTAATAAGCCCTTAAACTTTTGCAAAAAAATTAATTAAGCCCTTAAACTTTTTTTGCACGGAATTAAGCCCTCAAACTCAAGAAAAAATCAATTTGGCCCTTTGACCAATGTTGACCGTTAAATTTAACGTTTTTTTAAATCTTCTTGGCATGTGTCGCAACAGGATAATGCCACTTGACATTTCTAAGAATTTTTAAACTTTAATTTTTTTAAAAATATATAAAAATTCAGAAAAAATATAAAAAACTGTTGCGACACATGCCAAGAAGATTTAAAAAAACGTTAAATTTAACGGTCAAAGTGTGAAATTAATTTTTTTTCTTGAGTTTTAGGGCTTAATTGAGTGCAAAAAAAGTTTAGGGACTTAATTAATTTTTTGCAAAAATTTAAGGGCTTATTTAAAGGTCAACGTTGGTCAAAGGGCCGAATTAATTTTTTTCTTGAGTTTGAGGGCTTAATTGGGTGCAAAAAAAGTTTAGGAGTTAATTGATTTTTTGCAAAATTTTAAAAACTTATTCAACCCTTAAGCCAAAAAAATATAGACCAAAGTGACTATTCAATTGACCGTTTTGACTTTATGCTTATATATATATATATATATGTGTGTGTAAAAGTACAGTCCATTTTTTTTTTGAACATACAGTCCACGTAACTTAGCTGCAAAAGTAGAAATATATTTATATAGCATAGAGTTGCTTTTCTAGGTTTGAAGTTTCACTTATAGATATGGAGACCGCCGTTTATTTACTACAAAGTTCTAAACTTTTGAGGTGTTAATATATGTCATTTTCCTTGCATTCTCCAATGAAACCCCCCAAAAATAAAACTAAAATAAATGAAGATAAAGAATTTGATCATTTGGGACAATATTAAAATTTGATCAAATTTGCAACCCTGCTAGCTTCTTCTTCTTCATTAACAAAGCTTAAAATGAAACGAAGAGAAAAGGGAAAAAAAACTTAGAAAATTGAAGACAATTCCATCATCTGATTCATCTCTTCTACTTGACCTGCAGAACTCTCATCCAAGAGCCACTTCTCAAGAAACGATAATGGAGGATTATTATTATTATTATTATTATTATTATTATTATTATTATTATTATTATTATTATTGTTGTTGTTGTTGTTGTTAGTGTTCACAACAGCTTTTTGCTTCTTGTTATTCTCTGGGGTCACTGCAATCTTCACCTTGTCATCATCATCACAAGCACACTTTGAAGTAGATTCACAGGTAGACTTGTCCCATGGAACATTGTTCATGTTCTCGAACGATAAAATCGACTCGAACTCTTCGCGGGAGATCAAATCACGGTCTTCTTCCTCGTCTCTCCGTTTGCCATCCTGGTAAGCTGTTTCTTTGAGGATCATAGAGCTATTGTCATCGTCGTTAGACGTTGTCTTCGGTGACGATCTCATCCAACCTTGAAGAAGCCTAGCAATATTCTCAGTGCTTGAAGCATATGTAGCAGCAGCAGCAGCCGAAGAAGTTGAAGCGAATTCTAAACTGTTGCTTTTCTCCACATTCAAGCCTTTTGAAACAAGCTGATCAGTTGTACTAGTTGAAGGAAACTTCTTTAGCTTCTTCTTCAAATGAGTGTTTCAGTAGTTCTTGACATCGTTATCTGTTCGTTGTGGTAGACATGAAGCTATTGCTGCCCATCTGTATATAAACAAAAAATTGAAAACTTTGAGGAAAAATCTGAGACTTTTAGAAAAACTTGGAAAAAAAGGGAAACAAATTGAGTGTGCTTGAGGATTACTTGTTACCCAATAAAGCTTGCAAATGAATGATCATGCCTTCCTCATGGGAAGTTAAGTTCCCTCGCTTGATTCCGGGCCTAAGATAATTAGTCCACCGAAGTCTGCAACTTTTGCTACATCTCAACAACCCTTTAAGAAAAGGGTATGTTTTAGATCAGACAAAACAACTGAAAAATGATAAGCTCTTAAACAGATAAGGTGTAACATACCAGTGTTTGTGGGAACTGATCTCCAATTGCCCGGACCATGTTCTTGGATGTAAGAGACAAGTATGATGTCTTCCTCAGGGGTCCATGGACCTTTCTTGATGCCAACTTTGTCACAGCAAGGAGGTCTTCCCATGGCTTTTTCTTTCTTTCTTTGGTTATCCAGCTGCTAACTGCTATGGTGCTTTCAAATAGTTCCATTTCCATGTGAGTGGTGTTATAAATAGAGATAGGGATGACCTTAGAAAATGGAATTTCTACACCAATTTTTTTATAATAACCGATATTTAACTCATTGGTTGACTATTCTGGATCGGGTACTGTAAAAGTCCATTATGAGAGTGACCTTCCCAGCCCAATTTACTTTATTCACAACATCATGATTCTAATAACTAACCTTACTTAAAAGACTTGTGTCTCATCACATTAGAGAAACTGGAATAAAAATCTTCTGCTCCTTTTCGGTGTCACTTTCTATGCTCCAACACTTTCTAACCTTATTTAAAGGAATACAAATCTCATGCCCCATTTTGGTGCTTGTATTTAACTCATTGGTTGACTATTCTGGATCGGGTACTGTAAAAGTCCATTATGAGAGTGACCTTCCCAGCCCAATTTACTTTATTCACAACATCATGATTCTAATAACTAACCTTACTTAAAAGACTTGTGTCTCATCACATTAGAGAAACTGGAATAAAAATCTTATGCTCCTTTTTGGTGTCACTTTCTATGCTCCAACACTTTCTAACCTTATTTAAAGGAATACAAATCTCATGCCCCATTTTGGTGCTTGTATGTATATCTCACACTAAAAATTAAGTTTAGGGTTTAAGGTTAGGGTTTAGGGCTAAGGTTTAGAGAATTAAGGGTATGATATATTTTTAGGGCTTAGGGTTTATGATTTAAGATTTATAATTTAGGGTTAGAGCTTAAAATTTAATTTTTTTAGTGTTGGACATAAAAAGAGACACCGAAAAAGGACAATGTTTTTGTCCTACTTAAAGGTCCATTATGGGAGTGACCTTCCCAACCTAATTTACTCCATTCACAACATCAAGACTCGAACATCTAACCTTTTTTAAAAAATTTAATATTTCATCATATTAAATCAACTGATGGTCGAATTTCTACGCCAATTCTGATCTACCTTGTTGAGTCAGTAACCCATTTTATTAACTTCCCATCTTAAATACTATGTTCAATAAAAAAAATATGAAAGTTGAATTGAATCCCCTACTTAACTACTGGCTATGATATGATCTTATCATATGGCACGTTCCTACTTTTCTGAACTCACATGTAGCACAGCTCATCATCAAGGTCAAGGCAATTGACACTTATTGGCTATTGGGTATTTTTATTTATGCCTTCTCTAATTTCTCTTTCATTAAATTATTGTGTGCTAATCCTATATTTGGTTTTATAGACAAAAAAAAGTACACATATCCTTGAGGTTTGGTGGATACTCTACTTGTTTCCTTAATTTCAAAAGTACCCCTTTTATCTCCTAAGGTTTAATGGAAATACCCACTTAGGCCCTAAGTTTAATTAAAAAGCAATTATATCTCTATTATTATTATTATTATTGATGTCGTTTATCTATATATTTTCTATTTTTAATTTATTTCATTTATAGTTACATAATAAGGGTTTAACTAAGTTCAAATTATATTAAAACTACAAAACTAATTTATAATTAAATTAGGTTAGACTTCAAGTAAAATTAAATATTTTAAACTAAAATTGAATTCAACTGTATATATAATTTGAGATGAATCCATTATTTTTTTAGTTAAAATTTAGACCCTTGTTTCCTAACTAAAACATCACATATTTTTCACACAAAAAAATTATAAAAATACATTAAAAAATTACTTCATTCTTATTCTTCTTTTGGATATGAAAAAATCATGAATACTGATAAGCAAGAAAATAGTGAACGATTATTTTGTTCTTGATAGTCATTATTTTAAAATAGTAAAGAGTATTATCTAGTCATTTCTGTAAACTTAAATATCAAGTTAGTAGTTTTTATGTCATCTAAAAGTCTTTTGTATATAGTTTCCATTATGAATCCTTTGTGCGTTTTAGTGTTCCTAACCATCCACTTATTCTTTTGCTCAAACCTCTGCTTGTTTAGCAATACACGTGTGAGAATTCATGGTTAGGACAATCAAACCAACATCGAATAGCATCTGAGCTTTATATGATATGGTTTGTTGCAGTAATAACAACAGATTTTTAATCCATCTCCAGTTACCTTTGGAATTGGCAATGTATTTGATTATTTTTTTTAATTTAATGCAGTTAATTCCTAATTACAACAAAAAAATATATCCAATATTTTTCTATAAATATAATTCCTACAAAGGTTTTTCTTGAATTGTTTATTAAACAAAAATATCCTGTGGGGAATAAATTGCATTAAAAACTACAAAACCAAACAAATTTGAAGAGTATGGTGGGATATTATAAGAATATGTGTGTCATTAACATCAGTTGCAATATATAGATTTTCTATGAAATTGGTTGGGGTAAATGTGTATGTCATTTGTTAGGGAGAGGGTAGTGATCAGGACTTATAATAGATCTTTGATTATCTGATTTCATATCGAGTGTTCCAACAAGTGGATTAGTCGGGTGGACTAACTGTGACAAGAGCGTCATGGGATAGAATGATGGAGAATATCATGTCACGACTCACGTGCTTCAAAGAAGGAAGTAGACTGCCAAAGAGGGAAGCATATTGGCTATTGCATTTATCTCGTAGCGAAAAAGAAATGAGAGGTTATATGGCTTAAAAGTAGTGACATTACACATTGTCGTAATAGGGGTTTTACCCTCTACGAAAAATAGATATTTTAAAAAATGAGCGTGTGTTCTTTACGGAGTCAAAGGAGACGTCACCCGGAGACCGGGATGACGCTCCAAACAGAACACCGTAAATGTTTTAAAAAATGGAAAATGGAAAATAGTGGTGACTGTGGAAAATGGATGGTGGGAAATATGAAAAACGGATGGAATCGCCACCGACCACTTTGGTAGACTGGACACCGCTAAAAGGGAACCAGAGATTCAAAAATTAGGTTCAGGAGTCGGTTACGTGTGGGGAAGGATTAGCACTCCCACAACGCCCAAACTTGATACCGCGTTGATTGAGTGTTGTCTTTACAAGAAAACAAAAATTTGAATTTTAAATTTAAAGTTTAATCCCTATAGAAAACGGTCTAAGGAGAACATTTCCTTATTTACGAAACCGAGGAAGACAACACCTGAATAAGTCAGGATGTCGCTTTCTAGCCGATATCCGAAATAAAGTGGAAAATATTCCCTTAAATTGGCCGAGAGTTAAAAACATATTAGAAATGAGATACAAATATATATATAAATAAATATAATAATATGATACACATTAAAATAATTATAAAAAAACAATAATATACAATAATATATACTATTAATATAAAGTAAAAAATATGTATTAAAAAATAATATATATAATAATAGTAGTAACACTAAACATGTAAACGATATTAGATATAAGAATAGTATATTTATATAATATATAATATACTATACATATAAAATAAATACTATATAATAATAATAAAGTAATTGAAACAATGACTAAATTAAAAGAAAATGAAACTTGGAGAATATAAAAGGGACAAAATTGAAATGAGAGCAAAATAGGGGGTGTGCGGGGAGAATTAAAAATAAAAAAGGGACCAGACCAGTAGTTTTCCCTTTAAAGTTGAATAAAATTCGAATTCAGTGACCAAATTAAAAATGACTCAAAACTTACAGGGACTTATAGTGTAATAATCCCATGCGGTAGACTAGGAATGAAAAAAAGTGAGAATGAGGGGTTTAGTGTGCAATTTTCCCCTAATTTTTATCTAGTATATAAGTTAAATCTTGACCAAAAAATCATTATATCAACATTTAAAAAAAATCTTAAACTCTCCCGTTTCTCTGCCTTCCTCCTACCGATCAAGCCGACGCCGGTGGCGATCACCACCATTGCCGGTGGTGGCGCCGCCATTGCCGGTGGCCAGAATTCGAAAAGCCGCAACCTTTCTAGCTTTTTCAGTGTACCGGTTTCGAATCTGACCTCAGATTTCAACGTAGGAGCCTTTATTTGCATAGATCTAAAATGAAAGGTGCGATTTATACTCATTTTTTACCTTTTATATTCGGTTTCTTCCCTTATTTTGAATGTTTTGGTGTGATTTGGTTCAAACAAAGTAGAGATAAGATAGAACATTTTTTTGATTCAAAAAGCCACTCTTTTTATTTCCTTTTGAACCCTTTTTTGATTTTTTTTATCCAAAAACCATCCATTACATTCGATTTGTGTGGGTTTTTTATACCCATTTGTGATACAAATATAACATAAAAAAAATAACAACTTGTTCTTCCTTTTTGCAGGTTTTGGGCGATGGCCGGCAAGGTGGGCAGTGGTTGTAATAGGTTGCTTAATAAAAGGGTATTGGGCTTTGGATATTTTAAATGGGTTGGGGCTCGGACTAAAATGGGTTACTACAGCTGCCCCTCTTTGCTCATTGCTGTGTAAAAAGAATAGGGCAAAGACAAAAAACTAACCATTTTTGTCTGGTCGGTCAAGGTTTCCTTTTGGCCACCGCTTCTTCTTGGGCCTCTCTTGATCTCCAAAATCTTCAAAAATAGAGGATTTGTTGGGGAAGATAAAAATCTGAGGCGATCCATTGGAGGAGACAAAATGAGCTTAGCTTGCTACGACTCTGCCGACGACGCAATGCCTGGAGAAAATTTAACCTAGCTGCTACACTAACGAAGAGACAAGGTCTGCAAAACTTGATCCAGCAGCAACACTGACGAAGATACATGATCGATAGATGAAGATTTGGTCCAGCTACAACATCGATGAGGAGGCAAGACCGAAAGTTGGTAAATTTTGATGCAGAGCTTCTTTTGCATTTTCCCAAATGCACAGGGATCAACGGTTTTGAGTTACCTTTACCGGTAGCCGTTTGCTCCGGGCTAGTTGTACCATTCCCCTGGGTACAATCAGTTTTTACCAATCATGAGATTGGATTTTTCAAAGGATTTATTTTCCTTCAACCATTCGTGAAAATAGATTTTTGATGGACATTTGAATTATCCATTGTCTTAACCTTCACCGTTTTTAAGCACGTTGTGCCAATATTTCTGTCGAAATCATCAAAATAGTTTGATTCAGTTACAACACTGACGAAGAGGCAGGATCGAAAGATTGAGGGTTCTGATGTCCGATCCAACTACAACTTCTAACGAAGAGACAGAATCTGAAGGAGTAAATTTGGCCCAGCTACAACACCTGACGAAGAGGCAGGACCGAAGAATAGTATGGTTCGACCAAGCTACAACACCTGACGAAGAGGCAAGGTCTGAAGTCAATGGAGTTGATCCAGCTACAACACCGACGAAGAGGCAGGATCGAAAGTTAGTAAATTTGGTCCAGCTACAACACCGACGAAGAGGCAAGACCTGAAGTTAGTAAGGGTTTGACCCAGCTACAGTACTGACAAAGAGACAGGGTCTGAAGTTAGTAAGGTTGATCCAGCTACAACACCGACAAA
This sequence comes from Hibiscus mutabilis, assembly GCA_019671005.1. Lineage (NCBI taxonomy): Eukaryota > Viridiplantae > Streptophyta > Magnoliopsida > Malvales > Malvaceae > Hibiscus > Hibiscus mutabilis. Next base: position 10,903,953 of record CM033744.1, read on the forward strand.
GAAGCATGATCAGAAGTATGTAAATTTGGTCCAGCTACGACACCTGACGAAGAGGCAGGACCATATTCGACCGAGCTACAACATCGACGAAGAGGCACAGTCTAAAGGTGAAAGTTTTGATCCAGATGCAACACTAACAAAGAGGCAGGATCAAAATTTGGGATACTTGTTCAGTCATTCTATCAACGGAATGACAGAATCAGATAACAGCAATTTAGGCCTTACTAAGACCTCAACGGTGGAGTAAGAATGAACAACAACTTAAACCTAGCCACACCATCAACGGAGGGACATTATCGGATATTAGTGACTTGGATTCTACCGCACCATCAACGGAGAAGTAGAATTGGATAACAACAACTTGGACTCAACCTCTCTATCAACACAAGATGTGAGATTGGATATCTATAACTTGTACCTAACCTCTCGATCAACGCAAGAGGCAGGATTGGATGTCTGCAATTTGGACCTTGTTACACCATCAACGGAGGAACAAGACCAGATGAAAGTAATTTGGACCCACCACTCCATCAACGCAAGGGGTGGATCGAACAACTACAACTTGGACTCAACCTCTCCATCAACGCAAGAGGTGAGATTGGATATCTATAATTTGAACCTTGTTACGCCATCAACGGAGGAACAATATCGGATGAGAGCAACTTGCACCTAGCTACACCATCAACCGATGAACCAAATCGGATGATAATAACTTGGACCTAACCACTCCATCAACAAGGGGCAGGATCGGAGGATGAAGCTTTGATTCTTTATTTTTGATAATTTTTTTCTTTTTTTCATTTTCTTTTTGTTTCTCTTTTACTTTACTCTTTTTTTAGCTACAGTTACAAGAAAGATATAATATCCGAGGAAGAAGTTTGGTCTAGCTACGACACCGACGAAGAAGAAAGACCTGGTTAGGGTTTGATATGCTACACCACTGACGGGGAGGTAAGATCTAGAAACACTAGGATCCACTTCATCACCGGTGATGAATCGAGATCCAGAGAAAACTTTAATCTGTTGCACCATCAACGGTAACGCAAGATCTGAAAATGAAGGAGAACATTAATTAGTAATTGTTCAAAATTTTGCCACTGAGCTAGATGTTTGAGCTTCTGCATATTCAGCCTTCTTCGGGCTAGGAACTGATCATCATGTCGTTGCCCCCATGATTGAGGTTTTTCGGTCTCCTTCCTGGACCTGTTTATGTGTTCCAGCTAAAAATGAATGCATGATGGATGCCCCTAACTTTATGCCTAATGCATGTGTAATGCATGATAACTCGTATGAATGTATGATGTATGCACTTGTTGTTAAATAGTCCTAATAAATGTGTGAATGATTTTTTTGCCCCTCAAAGGGATGCCCTTGCCTCTTTGTTGGTCGGGTTGAGTTCCTAAACTTGTTTTGCGGAGATGCCCCCAATCTTCCTTGGCTTTGATCATCTTCTTCTATCTTTTAGAGTGTGTGCCCCAATATTATTTTCATTAAACTTTGTCTGGAAATGAAGCGAATTTAAAGCTTGGAGTATGTTTTTGCCTTTTCTCGTAGGGCTTTCACTGTTCTCATAAACGCGATGTGTTGCCCCCATTTGGGTTTTTAGAACTTGTCTGGAAATTCCTCCTAGATGTAGGGTCTTGAAGAGTTATGATGTCTGTATTAACACAGAGGTAATTCTCAAAAATACCCTTGGATTGGGCTTTTAAATAAGCTCGATAAAGTGCTAGATCAGTCAACTTTCGCTTTATCTAGTATTGCCGGCACGGGGCATCTTAGGGACCGGTGAATGTATGCATGTAAATGCAAGGTACATGTCCTAGATACGGAGGTACTAATTCAAAAATGGTTTTCGGCTCAACTTCTGAACTCACGGGATTTATTCGCAACTTTGAACGTTGCATTTGATATCAAGGGTACTAGAATTTCTCCCGATAGTGAATTTTTCAAATTAAGAACCAGTCGTGAATCAGTACTTTATGTCGGTGAAATTCAAAAATCAAAATGATTATGTCATGCAATTAATGCAAAATTTGTGAATTTAATATGATGTGATCTAAACAAGAAAATGAGGTCAGTTCAAAATAAAATAACCGAATGAATAAATTAAACGGTAAAAAAGATTAAAAAACTGTACATAAAACAAATAAAGGCACCAAAGCCTAAGAAGGGTGACCGCTAAATGGGCAGAGTTTCGTATAGCTTTAAAAGGTTGGCTCTTACGGCTCACTATATGATGTTCGGATCTAAAAGAAATGGTACCCGAACTGTCGCGAGGACATCGATTCGGGGGAATAAGACCCTTATACCATACGGGGGTGAAAAACCCCACGAAATATAATGACCAGTACTCTAGGACACATTACAACACTACGGAGGTGAAAACCCCACGAAACGAAGTAATCTCTCCCAGTTAAGGGTTGAGGAGCTCGGGTAGAAAGCTCATGCATGAACGTCAAGGCATTAAAAATTAAATCAAATCGATTTTTTAAATTTCTTACAAGATAACACAAAATCAACAATGGCCTGACTCTCTTAAAAATGTCTCAAATGGAGTCGCCATCTATCGTAATAGGGGTTTTACCCTCTACGAAAAATAGATGTTTTAAAAAATGAGCGTGTGTTCTTTACGGAGTCAAAGGAGACGTCACTCGGAGACCGGGATGACGCTCCCAACAGAACATCGTAAATGTTTTTAAAAAATGGAAAATGGAAAATAGTCATGACTGTGGAAAATGGATGGTGGGAAATATGAAAAACGGATGGAGTCGCCACCGGCCACTTTGGTAGGCCGGACACCGCTAAAAGGGAACCAGAGATTCAAAAATTAGGTTCGAGAGTCGGTTATGTGTGGGGAAGGATTAACACCCCCCACAACGCCCAAACTTGGTACCGCGTTGGTTGAGTGTTGTCTTTGCAAAAAAGAAAACAAAAATTCGAATTTTAAATTTATAGTTTAATCCCTAAAGAAAATGGTCTAAGGAGAACATTTTCTTATTTACAAAACCAAAGAAGACGACACCTGAATGAGTCAGGATGTCGCTTTCTAGCTGATATCGGAAATAAAGTGGAAAATATTAACTTAAATTGGCCGAGAGTTAAAGACATATTAGAAATGAGATACAAATATATATATAAATATAATAATATAATGCACATTAAAATAATAATAAAAACAATAATATATATACTATTAATATAAAGTAAAAAATATGTATTAAAAATAATATATATAATAATAGTAGTAACACTAAACATGTAAACGATATTAGATATAAGAATAGTAGATTTATATAATATATAATATACTATACATATAAAATAAATACTATATATAATAATAATAAGTAATTGAAACAATGACTAAATTAAAAGAAAATGAAACTTGGAGAATATAAAAAAGGGACAAAATTGAAAGAAGAGCAAAATAGGGGGTGTGCGGGGAGAATTAAAAATAAAAAGAGGGACCAGACCAGTAGTTTTCCCTTTAAAGTTGAATAAAATTCAAATTCAGTGACCAAATTAAAAAGGACTCAAAACTTACAGGGACTTATAGTGTAATAATCCCATGCGACAGACTAGGAATGAAAATGGGGTGGGAAGGAGGGGTTTAGTGTGCAATTTTCCCCTAATTTTTATCTAGTATATAAGTTAAATTTTGACAAAAAAACATTATATCAACGTTTTAAAAAAATCTTAAACTCTCCCGTTTCTCTGCCTTCCTCATGTCGATCAAGCCGACGCTGGTCGCCGGTGGCGATCACCGTCATCGTCGGTGGCGGGAATTCGAAAAGCCGTAACTTTTCCAACTGTTTTCAGTGTCCCGGTTTTGAATCTGACCTCAGATTTCAACGTAGGAGTCCTTATTTGCGTAGATTTAAGATGAAAGATACGATTTATGCTCCTTTTTTACCTTTTTATATTCGGTTTCTTCCTTTATTTTGAATGTTTTGGTGTGATTTGGTTCGAAAAAAGTAGAGATAAGATAGAAAGTTTTTTCTGAATCGAAAAGCCACTCTTTTTATTTCCTTTCAAACCCTTTTTTGGTTTTTTTATCCAAAAAACCGTCCCTTACATTCGATTTGTGTGGGTTTTTTATATCCATTTGTGATACAAATATAACATAAAAAATAACAACTTGTTCTTCCTTTTTGCAGGTTTTGGGCGGTGGCCGGCAAGGTGGGCGGTGGTTGTAATGGGTTGCTTAATAAAAGGGTATTGGGCTTTGGATATTTTAAAATGGGTTGGGGCCTAGACTAAAATGGGTTACTACATACATCTAATTTAATGTCTTTTGAGAATAAAATAATAATCTCGTGACAAGTGGTATTAGAGTGATCCCATGACTGTCTAATTCCACAACAAATTCCCTGACGAGTAGAGTAAATAGAGTGGGCATATTATAGCGGTGGTCTCGTGACAAGGATGTAGGGCTGTAAACGAACTGAACATTCAGCAAAACGTTCGGCAAGAAGTTCGTTTATGTTAGATTATTTATTAAACGAATGAACATGAACAAGATTTTCTGTTCGTTTAATTAAATGAACGAACACAAACAAAGGGTTGTTCGTCCATTTACGTTCATGAACATTCGAATAATTCGTTCGCTTATGTTCGTTTAAATTTATTCATATATTTCTATTTATATATTATTTTTATAACAAAAAATCTAAAAAAAATATATAAAAAATATGAAATAAAAAATTAAACATTACTTAATGTATGGGACTTCAAGCTTATAAAGAAAAAAAATAAACAGTATTCAATATTCGTTCATTATTTTAACGAATGAACACAAAAAAAAAATTATGTTCATTTAGTTGTTTATGTTTGTTCATTTATTCGGTTAAAATTAAACAAACGAACATAAATATACCCTTGTTCGTGTTCGTTTGGTTTGTTTACATACCTACAAAGACCTCAAAAGAGTGAGAATGTCAATCTCCTGCACCCAAAGAGGGTGGCGGGCTGATAAAAGAGAAGGATAAAATGAATTAATCTCATTTTAGAACGATAAAAAAAGGTTACAATGCTTATAAGTTGTCACACCAAGCCTTATATTAGACATTTTTAGAAGAGAATAATGGAAATGTAACATGTATATATATATTGTAATATAAAAGATATATAATTATTAAATTAAATATTTTTAAAACACCAGCAGCCAATTACATTGCTAAATCAAACTATATTAAATCTAATTATTTTCCATTGAAAATAGACAAGATACCAATCCATACTTTTCCAAAAAAGAATCCAATTTTTTTTTTATCGGCAAAACGTATAATTTTATTAAGATAATCATACATAGCCACTACTAACATAGGCCTCATTAAAAACCTCCCTAAACCTAAATGGAGGAAAAAAGTACCTATGAAAGCAGAACAGATATAAACAACGAACACCAACACCACAAAGTCACCAAAGACCAACACAAACAAAGCCAAAACTCGTCACCCAACTCCAACAAACAAGCAATACAACAAAAGACCTTATTCTACCATTTGGAACCATGTATTTCAATCCATCCATCCCTTGGCCAAGGCATCAGCTAATGTATTCGCCTCACGATAAACATGATGAAAGCACACACACGACAACACATCGCAAACATCATCAATATGTCGAAACCACTCTAAACAAACGCTGAAAATAGTGAGTAACGGCTCATATAGACACCAAATATTTTGCCAAAATAATATTTTTGACCCATAACCCAAAATCCACGCAAACTGAGCTTGATTCATGAACTTGCGCACACACTCATCACTATGTACCTCCACAATTTGTTGCCAAATCACAGACATATTCTTTCTCCCCACCGCATAAGGACACCAAGTCAACACATCTATCCCATACTTAGCCTCAATCAAAGTCTGCCATAATGAACCATCATTCATGGCATATCGCCAACTCTACTTTGGAAGTAACACCAAATTTCTAGCTCAAAGATTCACCACCCCTAACCCACCAAACTTCTTCGGACGACAAGCAATCTTCCAACTAACTCGACTAACTCGACATAATTTACGCTTCTCTTTCGAACCACCCCAAAGAAAATTCCTCATGATATGATCAATTCAAAGAATTATGCTCTTCGGTATAAGGACAACCCCCATATAATATAGAGGTAGGGCCGGCAAGACAGAGTTCACTAAAATAAGACAACCAACAAAAGTTAACGCACCATGTTTCCATCCAGCCAAATGTTGACGAAAGCGAGCAATCAAAGGATCCCACATTGCCAAAGTCCTAGGATTCACTCCAAGAGGCAACCCTAAATAAGAAATCGACAGTTCACCTTGATTACAACCCAAAATGCCAGCAATATCCGCAACCAATGCCACATCTATTCCAACACCATAAACACAAGGCTTAGCATAATTAATGTGTAAACCTGTCGCATATTCAAAACAAGTGAGTATCTTCTTTAAATTTTTAGCATACTGAATCTCACCTTGAAAAAAGAGGATGGTGTCATCCGCAAATTGAAGATGGGAAATGTAAAAGTCCGACGCTACCCGTACCCCTTTTATAACCCCCAATTCCTCTGCATTCACCAGTAACTGATGAAGCATTTCCGCAACAATGACGAATAACAACGGTGAAAGAGGATCACCTTGCCGTATACCCTGTTGCATTGCAAACTCTCGATTCGGACTCTCGATTCGGACTACCGTTTACCAAAATTGATAACCGAGCTGTACTAATACACTTAAAAATCCACAAACGGTATGCCAATCCGAAAACCATACGGCTCATTATTTGGTCGAGGCTCTCCCACTTAACACAATCATAGGCCTTTGCAAAATCAAGTTTTAAGATAACTCCTCCTTCACTAAATCCAAATTTCTGCATCGAATGAATTGTTTTGTTCACCAACATAATACCATCCAAAATCTAACGGCCATGCACAAACCCAGATTGTGTATCAATAATTAAAGACGGAAGAACACTTTGAAGGCGTTTAGCCATACACTTAGCCAAAAATTTATACAACGAATTCAAAAGGCAAATGGGTCTGAAGTTACTAATAACCCGTGGATTATCCTTCTTTGGAATCAAAGTCACAAATGTCGCATTCACACCCTTTGGCAATTTGCCTGAGTCATAAAAAGATTTTAAAAATGCCATCACATTCTGTTTTAGAAACGGCCAGCCCCTCTTATAAAATTCAAACGTATATCCATCCGATCCCGGGGCCTTCGACCCATCACAACTTCCCAAAGCCTTCCATACCTCATCCTCTGTAAACTCCCCTTCCAAACTAGTTGCCTGTATGTCACTCAATTGACCAAAATGCACCACTGCTTCAAGTGAACCAGCTGCTTTTTGACGAGCAAAATGTTTCTTAAATGCCCGGAATATAACACACTTTAGTCGCTCGTGGTTCGTCTCCCATTTCCCATTAACCTGCAGTCCTGAAATCTTGTTATAGGCAGCTCTAATCTTCGCTGTCATGGAAAAATGTGTATTCCTATCCCCTTCTTTAAGCATTTAACTCTAGACTTTTGTCGCCAGATAGATTCTCTAAAACGCGATAACTTCCACAACTCTGACTGTAACTGCCTACGTTCATCCTCATTCGCCCCTAATTGAACACCATTCCCCAGAACGTTATCTAACTCATCAATTCTCTTTGTCACTTCTAATATTTTTTCATCAACATTTTGCGACCGCGCTTTTTCAATTTTTTTATCATGGTTTTTATTTTTATTTTTTAAAATATTGCATATAATATGACCCCAAATATATGAGCTTAAACTTTTATTATATTATGTCGCCCTATTATATGAGTGATAGAAAATGGTTTATGTAAAAATATATTTATAAAATTATTCCATGAATGATCATAGATGAAACGATAATAATTATATACAAACTTATCAATTTCGTAATCAGTACTTTCTCAAATACTTTACTCTTTTTGCTAGCTTCAAGTTCAACAAGATAATTATATTAAGGGTTTTATTTTGATACACTGATATGAACGTCAATGGCAAAGACCCAGAGAAGTACCCAGGTGGCCCCATTACTCGAGCAAGGGCCAAGGAGTTCCAAGCAGCCATGGAAAATATGTTTACATCAAGCTTGGGACGTGAGAAAGAAGAAATAATAAGGGAGGAACACTTTACTTTGCTTATGCATGAATTTGCATGAGTATTTAAAGTTTGCATAACATTCATTGCATTCAATAAACATGTTGTTCATTAAAGCATGCGTTGCATTTAAACATGTAGTTCATTTAGTTATACACTTCATTTAACTAAGTAGTTCATTGATTAAACTAGTTCATTCAAGATTATTAGTTCATTGAATAAAGTTAGTTCATTAATTAAACTAGTTCATTCATCAAACTAGCTCATTTATTAAACTAACTCTTAATTGTTTACATGCATGTTTTCAATTAAAGATTGAATAAAGTTTACCTTTGTGTCTAGGTGCATGAGGGAAGATGAACGGTTTTACGGATGCAAGAATATCAGCAGAATGTCTTCCAATTCTGGATGCGATACAGACGTGTTTGGATCCAGAAATCAATTGGACGTTATTCCTCCATCTCTTAGCTTTCCAATGCCTTTTGAATCACCTCAATCCGATATCGGGAGCTTGAGATACGAATGATTTCTCAAGACAGTGCAGGCTGAAATTTTTATTACGGGAATTTTATGCATGGATGATTTGAATGAATTTGAGCCAAGGAAGAGTTCTTTCATCTTCTACCAAGAGACAAGCAATTGATGGCCATCTTAATTCAGCAAATTCAAGGCATTCAAGGTTGATGTTATCACCATTCAAGTGGGGTTTCAAAATTCATTGAGGAGACATGAAATGAAGGCTGGATGAAACTCACCTTTTATGACATTCAAGTCATATTAATCAGCTTGGAAGATGAAGAGTTGCACTTAAACTGGACAGCAAGGATGTCTACATTCATCCTTGTCCACATTCATCCCCTTTCTCTTCATATGATAGCAAAACAAGGCAGCCCAAGAGTCCTTCTTAATTTGGACGAAAATATGACTAAATTCAAACTCAATTTGTCTAAACTAATCAGCTTTGAAGATGAGAAGAAAGGACAAAGCATTCATGTGTATTCAAGTGCATTAAGATGAGCATTCATCTTTCTTGTAACACCTTTTCATATTCTGCCTACTTCTACTATAAATAGGCATCTTTAGGATCATTGTAAGACACACTTTGAATATATAAAACATCTTTGAAAGATTGCTTTCATTCTTGTTCTCTTGTGGAACTTTATCGGCTTCAAGTTAGTCTTGTAGTCTTCATCCATTTCCCTTTTGTTATAGCGTTGGTTCCTAGCTCATCTATAGCTAGTGGGTCACGTTCCATATCCTACCACTTCATTTCCACTTTATTATATTGCTGGTTCCTAACTCTTTATAGTTAGGGGGTCACAATCCATCCTTTGAATTTCTTCATCTTAACGCCAACACCCCATCATCTTCACCTACATTTTCATCTTTTTTTTTTCTTCCATAATCACAACTATCACTCTTCCTACACCCCTTCTACATATCTTTCATCCCATTATTTCTATTTCTTATTTATCTATTTCTACTTACATTGTTGTTTGAGTAATTTCAGAATACATTCAAAGCACTGCAGAGTTCTTACTAGAATCACGATCGGGCATTCACATATATGATTCAAAACTCATAGTCGAGATCATATCATACACACTACGTGTAAATTTTTTTTGCGCAACCCTTCTTTAAAATCTAAAACTCTAACCTTAACATACTAAATTTAAACCCTAAATATTAAATTCTAAACCTCACAACATAAATTCGTAAACATTAAACCCTTAACTAAATCCCTAACCCCTAAATTTAACAAGCACGTGTAAACTTTAATATACACATGTTGTTATATTAACCCTTAATCAAATAATCAAAAGCTCTGAATTTCCCTTTCCTATTCAATAATAATAATAACTTAAATTTTAAAAATTTGATTTGATTCGAAAATCTTTTTAACCTAGCCGCTTTCTCTTAAATTTTTGTTTAGTATTGGTTGTCGATCACCGGGTCTTTATTTTTCTTATTTTTTTTCATAATTTAATAAGAATCTCTGCCTTTGTGACACGTGTTTTATCTGTCCTTGTGACACATTTTCTTTAATTTTTTTGTGGTTCGTTTCATCTGTCCTTGTGGCATGATTTCATCATACCTTAACGGTCGGTTGGTGTTCGTACAAAGATCTTCACTGTGCTAATCTCTGATTATGGTTCTGTCGGTGGTCTTAGAAAGATAGATCCCTACTCGGTTGATGGTTGATTGCCGATGTAATCAGACCTGGGTAGCGGAGCAATCTGCCTGATAGCTTGCTTCGCTCACCACTCCTTTTTCACTCCGTAAACAGTTTTGTTTGGATAGAGACAAGGAGATTCATGAAAATTTTTGGATTTTGGTATGCTAATCCCGATGGAAGTGTCTACTTTTCTTTACACCATTGTAAGAGACTTTTAGTGGACTTGTCCTTTTTTTCTCTTTTTGATACATTGCATTGTATTATATTTCATAGTGATTAATAAAATTCAGATGCCATTGTTCAAAAAAATAATAACTTAAATTTTATTAAATTCTTTAATCTAACATTAAATCATTCTTCTTTAAGTTTTTTATATATAAATTCTGTAAGCTATCAAAATATTTTTTTAGCATTAACATTAAATCATTCTTTAAAAATGAGTTGGCGAAAAAGGATATGATGAACAACTTGAACTCCAAATTTAATCAGATTGAAGAGAAAGAAAATAAGTATGTAATAAAATCTCGACCAACCAAACAGTATCTAATCAATTTCCTTTTCCTTTTCCTTTTTTACGTTGGACTTCATAAATTTGCTCGTGTATTAAAAATTAAGAATTTATATTTTATATATTTTAATAAATAATTGTATAACCACACTAAGATCATATATTAAGAGAGACATACATGCCTCGCCTAATTTGTTGAATTTGAAATATATAAAATATTATTTTTATAGTAATATATTATACAAGGCCTCGCCTAATTCATTTATCTACACTAATAATTAATTGACAATATTAATTTATTTTTTATTAAGTAAAGAGAAAATTATATTCTCAATACAAATGTTGAGATTTGTTATACAAAATAAAACAATATGAATATTTTCTATCACTTGACCGCTTAATGGATCTTTAATTTAAACCTTAATTGCTTACCAAAATAATAATAAAAAATAATTTAAACCTTAATTGGTTGATAAAATAATTATAAACTCTAAAAGAACAGTACAAATAAAAATTATTATTTACTCGATTGTAAAATAACATCACATAAATATAGTATTAAATTTATAAACTAACTACAAATTAGATATAAATCTGCAGCTTTCATGTGACGAAATGTTGCAACGTCAATAAAGCTTCGTGGCACCATCAGAACCCTGAAACTCACATAAGGGAAATATCATCCGTCTTTTATGCGGAACTAAAAATATTTTTAAAAGTAAATATATATATATATATATTATACGTAGATCCAGAAATTTTAAGGTAAGCACACATTGATCCACCACTGCTTTCTGTGTTTTTTTTTGTCATAACAATTTATTTTTTCTATCAAATTAATTTATATTTTTAGTTGAAATTTGTCTTCAATGTTTTAAAAAGAACGAATTCAATTTCTTAAAAAAATATTGTCAAAAACATTAAATTTTGACTGTTTTTTAGTGGTGACTTACAAGATATAATCCACATTGTTTTGTATTAACATAGAATTATTTGTCTTATATGCTATGTTAAAAAATAATTTAAAATTATATAGAATATCATTAAAATATCATAAAGTATACATGGACTTTCATGTGAGGTCTTTATCAATGGTGTTAAAAGTTTAACATTTTAATCAGTATTTAATCACATCAGCGTGGTTTTATAAATAAAATTTTTTTCCAAATTTACTAACACAATTTGTGTGTTTCTCCTTTCTAAGTGGAGGAATTTTTAATGAGGCGTGCAATAATACTCGTTGGTTTTTTATTATTAATAAAATTGATTTGCCGAACAAAAAAATTGTGTGTTTCATTTTGTATTTTTCCTGAATTTTAGACATTTCTAATTTTGTTAACTCACCCTATGTTATTAATAAAGTATGAGAGACAAAACTTTAACCTAAAAAAATATTAATTATTACGTGTTTTATCGACTGTTACATGAATAACATTTTAAATTTTATTTTGAAGGAGTCGAAAATCTCTCAACAATAAAATATTTGATGCATACTCGTTGGTATCCAACAAAGCACCAAGTACTACTTAAAGGACGTTGGAATTGTTACTTGGGTTAGGTTATGATATGATATGTCAGTAAGGTATTTGATGCATAGTTGTTGGTAATCACATGGTATTGATTATAGTAATGAATATGTATTGTTTCGATTTTAAATTAATATTAAGTAATTTTAATTTAGTTTCATTCAACATTTTAATGTATTTTAATTATTTCAATGAATTTTGAGGTGTTTCTAGTGTAATGGTGAGTGTAGGCTAATACCGATAGTCCGATAGATATGATATTTTGATATTTTAACATTTTTATTTTTAATAATTTTTTAAAATATATAATAATTAAATTAAATTATTCGACTAATAAATAACTTGAATTTTTTTATTTTTATATTAACATATGCTGCTATGCATACTTATGTAATTCAGGTATACTATATATAATATTTCATTAAAGAAACTAAAATTATATATATATATATATATAAACCCGATAAAAATAATGAAATACACAAGTATCAATATGTAGTAATAGTCTTAGAACAAAAATAATAAAGGGTAAAATACTCTCCATGCGCTATTATGTGTTCGATTATAAACAAGTTATTTTTTAAAAAAATTATAATTTAGTTACTCAATTAAAATTTTGTTACACACATGTCACTCCGTCGTTAAAATTAAAATATGGTCTTGTACGATAACAGTTTTAGTCACTGAAACTTATATATTCTATCAATATAGTCTTAATTGAAAATAGTCCAAGAAATTTAATTCTTTGTATTTAAAAATTCCAACAATGCTACCTTCGACGACTTGTCGCACTTCCTACTACTATCCATTGCTCGATATTCGACAAATGAGATAATTCAATAGACACAGTCACAACCACTTCGCAATTGGACATCTAACAAACTCATTATTACCCTAGCACCGTCTACTAGTAGGCAATCATTTCACTAATAGAATTTAAAATATGAAAGGTTACATTTATTGAATTATTTCAAATTAGAACCAAATTAATAAAAATATATAAGTTTGAGGGACTAAAACTGCTATTATACCAAGCCATAAGTGAAAAAATGACTTGTTTAACCAAATTGAGTGTCCTACGCATATGAGTAAAGTTTTTTATTATTTTTATACCATATTGTGTTTTGTACAATTTAATATTATAATTTAATTTGGACAATAATTTATTTGTTTTTATAGTGTTTTAATCCGTAAAATATTTCTACATTGTATTTATGTCATCATTTCTTTGTGTAAAATATTAATATAAAATTTATAAATCGTTTACATGTTAATAATTTATTTTACATAAAATTTAATATGTTCATATGCTTTTATGATCTTTCTTTACATGACGTGGAGTTTTTAATTATTAAAAAAACATATTTAATGTGTTCATATTTTGTGTAATTTTGTCAAATAATATAATTTTTTTTGGATAAATAATCTAATATTTTTATATTCTAGTACGGACATAAAACGATCATGAATTGGATGGAAGAATTACTTATTTTCTTCTTTTTTTACTCAAGAATTATTTATTTTCAAACGACGATTTGTGCCTATAACATTAATTACAAATATAAAAACAAAGTTTTCCATGAAATCAACATGTATTGATTGTTTACAAATATTTGTTGATCGATTCTTAATTTGATTTTTTTTTTATTTTAAAAATTATCTCAACCATTTGTTGACCTGTTTTTAATTGGAATAATGGCACATTTGCCCTCTGTACTTTCAAAATTTTGTCAATGTGGGGTCTGTACTTTGAAAACGTTCAATCAACCCCCTATACTTTCCTTCTGTCATACAAAGTACTCTCGCCCGTAACGCCGTTATGTGCTGACGTAGCATGAGATGTGGGCGCGTTACACTGCGACATGTGGCTTCTCGGACAGCAAAAAAAGGGAAAATTACAGGATAAAGGCACCGCTGCAAATTTATCATTTATTTTTTAGATTTTTAAATAAAGAAAAAAACAAATAGGCCCCGATGAAGTCATCTCCTTCATTTTTACTCTTACTCTGCACAACTATTGTTGGGCTCCTTCATTAGTTATTCAAAGTTATTTTCAGACTGAATTTTATTGATGGATCAAGTACATATATATAACACATTTACACTGGTATTCATTATTCTTAACTATAACGAACTATGACTAACTTACACCGGTATAAGTTCTACTGAACTACAGCTAAGTAACTAACTATGACTAACTTACACCCGTGCAAGTTCTACTGAACTACAACTGACTAACTAACTATGGCTGACTTACACCGATATAAATTCTAGCAGTTTAACCGGTATAAATTATTCTTTGGTTCAATAAACAACACAAATTCACTTTCACCAAAAGGCATAAACTATTACAGCAACCAACACAACGAAAATCGAACCTAAACCATATTGGTATAATGTGATTATCCATCTTTTTTGGTTCAAAACTTTCTTGTACAATTATTTTGAGCTTTCAATTTGTTAACCTCCTTCAATAGGTTGTTCATCGCTTCAACACTTCCATTTTCTTTCAACCATGTGATTTTAGCCCTTAATTCTCTCATCTCAGCACCTAAATTTTGGTTCTTCAAAGCTATTTTCAGACTAAATTTTAGAACATTCAGACGATTCAAGCCATTCGAAAAAATAACATTTTTCTTGCAAAACACATTACCATAACCTATAACCCATTAAACATCTCTCTGAAATTATTCTGCAAAAAAAAAAACTATTACCCTAAAGAATTGAGCCTCTTACCTCTTCAAATTTTTCTCACCCATATAACAATCGTCCATGATTCTTCTCCGCTTTTGAAACACAAACAGGAGCTTTAACGCCGCATAAGCATTCAATTTCTTTTGACTTCAATTTCTAGTTTGAATGGGAGCTTGAAAAACTTGATTTTCTGCTCGGGGTTCCATACCCATATCTTTTTCATCCATTTTCAATCTTTTTTCAAAATCACATGAGAAATTTGAAGAGAGATTTTTTTTTGGGGGGACAATGGTGGTGCAGAGTAAGAATAAAAATGAAGGAGATGACTTCATCGGGGCCTATTTGTTTTTTTTTCTTTATTTTAAAAACTTAAAAAAATAAATGGTAAATTTGTTGCGGTGCCCTTCATTCTGTAATTTTCTTTTTTTTTGTTGTCTGAGAAGCCACGTGTCGCAGTGTAACGCGACCACATCTCATGTCACGTCAGCACATAACGACGTTATGTGCGGGGTACTTTGTATGCGGAAGGTATGCACAAGGGGGCTGATTGAACATTTTCAAAGTGCATACCCCATATTGGAAAATTTTTGAAAGTATAGGGGGCATATGAGCCATTATCCCTTTTTAATTTAATTAATCCTTCTTAAAGGTTGTATGTTTAAATGAACTTAAACGTAGTTGTCTCCGATTTATAAATTTGAAAAAAAATATGAGTATCCTAATAAAAAAATTCCTTTGCAAATATTTTTATTATCGGTATATTTTACATTATTTTTTTAAGATCACAAAATAAAGCATTCATTCTACGATGAAAACAAGAATTTACTGTTAAACTTTTATTATACCAGAAAAGTAATATAACATTTATAGGAGAAGAACAAACAATTTATGAGAATAACAAAAAGTAAATTGATAGACTTTTTAAATATAAAGGGTTAAATTTATTAATTTGTTTCAACTTAGGACTAAATTGATAGAATGTATAAATTTTGGTACCAATTTGGGAGAAGGTGTCCAGTTCATGTACCAACTTGGGAGCAAAAAATTTTAGGTATCAACTTGAGAAAAAGTGTCTAGTTCAGTTATCAATTTGGGAGCAAAAATTCTTTAGGTACCAACTTGGGAGAAAATACTTAGTTTATGCACCAAATGTATATTTAAGCCTTAGATAAAATGAGCATATCCATTAAAATTTTATGTGTAATATGAATATAAAAAGTAGATAATAATTAGATTTTTTAAAAAAAGAATATGGTATGATTAATGCGGTAAATCATACAAGAAGGGCCTGACACGTGACTCGTTAAAAAACTTTCCTAAATTCTAAATAGAGGAAAAAGAGTGAAACGTATCAGATCGTACACGAGATCGTACACGAGAATGATCCTCATATAATGAAAGACGAATGGCAGTGCTTCACACTAATCCCACTGCGTTTTCGATACGTTCAGACCAAGCAATCTCTTCAGACTATTCCAAACCCCAACTGATCGCTACTGTTTAGTAGAACCCGAGTGAACATAAGCGTCGGTCCCAATACACAGCCTCCAAAGGAACTAAGATTGCTCGTCCTCTTAAGTTCTTCGCGGCCTCTCTACAAAGGAAACTGGAACTGTAGAAAAAAACACATCTTTACCCATATAAAATGTTGCTCTCTATCAATACCCTCACATGCCAAGGAGTGAGCAGCACAATTTCTTTCTCTATATTCAAATATTTTTTTTCACGAGAAACGGATGCAATAAGAGTAACAGCTCGACACTATCTCGGAGAAAATTGAAGGTGCATTCCTAGGGTTTTCAATCCAGCCTACCGAAATAAGACTACGGATTCAATAATCAGACTATTCAATTCTGACCACTTCGAAGTAGAGAAGATTTGACATGCTTCAATGGTTGCTACTAGTTCCGCTCTAGTTGGGTCAGACATGTAACACCCTCGACCCAGATATTACATTTGGGCCTCAAGCCGTAACCCAACCATAATATTTCCAATCTAGTTTAGCCCAATTCACAATAAATTTTCAAAACCCATTTTATTTCAATCTAATAAAGTATAACTAATGTTTGAACATATACAATAGAGCTCCTTTTAAAAATTTCATTATAAAACCTTTGACTCGATCGTTTGAAAATCCAAATACAATTTACAATGTTCAATAGGTTCCTACGAATACATAGCCCAAAAACCTAAGTGTTCTACTCTAGAGAGATGAGGCGCTGGAATCCTTCGCTGGTGATGCTCCTCCAAGCAACATGTTAAACCTACTAACCTGTGAACGGAAACAACAATTTTGAACGCTGAGCTAACAAAGCTCAGTGGATACACAATCACTCAACCATGCTTCATGCAAATCATAAATAAGAACGATGCTATAAGATATGATATCATGGCAAGATAACAATGGCGCTACCACTAGTCGTCTAAACACATGCCTCAATAAAGCAATCATCAATCATGGCACACAAGGCCCAACCAAGCCCGAGATTTCAACAGATCACCTAAGCAATAACAACATCAACAATAACTTCGGGGTGAGGCCAGGTCACGTAGCATCAGAACATACACTCCGGGTGAGGCCGGGTCACGTAGCATCGGATCATACACCCTGGGTAAGGTCGGGTCACATAGCATCGGAACATACACCCTGCTCGAAAACCTTCATCGAGTATCTACACTCTGGGTAAGGTCAGGTCACCTAGCATCGGAACATACACCCATACTCGAAATGTTATCTTGAGTACCTTCGAATAAGGCCCGGGTCACATAGCATCGGTAACCTCTATTCGATATCTCAAACTGTAGTGTTGCAACACTCTTCACTAGGTATTCGGATCCCATCAATCAAGTGCCCACATGGCACGACACATCAACATATAACCCAACCAATGCCTATCCGGCATACAAGCAACACGATCCCAAGGATCCCCTATAATTGCTAAGCGACAGCACATCAATATTTTTACATTACTGAGTTGTTAGTACATTATGGAGAAGTATTCAATTAATCCCATTATTTGACTCATTAATACACATTATCTTATTACTCAAGGCAACTCAACTGTATAGGCATCCCTTGAGCGCACAGCAAAGATCCTAATTACCACATAACATTATTTGATTCACCAAGGCTCCCTATAGGGTACTAACACAAGCAACTCATCCAATATTTACCAAGTTATTAGCCATTATTTCACATACAGGGTTTAAATCTTAGTTTTACAATTCATTTTATACCTTGAGAGACCCATTAGGCCTTTTACCTCGAATTATAGAACCCAAGAATACAAACTCAAATTCTTTGGGCAGATTACCCAGCGAGTACCGATACTCCTATATGGGTATCAGTATGCCCCTCTAGGTACCGGTACTCCTCCACAAGTACTGATACCCAATTTAGGTTAAAAAAAATAGGTCCTCAAGCCATACCGATACACCCACCCTCGTATCGATACTCGGTATCGGCACGTGAACCACCCCATACCAATCCCCCCGTACCAGTACTCCCACCTTTGTATACTGGTACACGAAAGCCTTCCTCAAGCAACAGAATAATGGTACCGATACGCCCCTTTACGTATCGGTACGCAAAAATGCTATTGGAGTTTCCACCATGTCAGGGGTACCGATACTCGAGAAATCGTATTGGTATGCCCTTCATGATTCGACTCTTTCCATAGAGAATGGTATCGGTATCGAACCACCTGTACCAGTATGCGAACCTAGATTTCTAGGTTTGGGTTCAAATTTCTTATTTTTAACCCCCGAACTAACTTCCCAAAACTCAACCTACAACTTATGGAAGGTGTTTAGGGCCGGTTTCTATCAATTTTAAGCCTTATGAACAACAATTTCACAGTTTTCCATTAAAGAGCAACCAAGGTTCAATCTCAACCGAAAACACCATAAACATGCAACAAGATCTATTTTCATGATTTCCATGAAGCTATAAGAGTTAGTAGTGTACTAACCTTGGATTAAAACTGATGAAGAAGCCTTCAACTACTCAATCTCGTTCTTCCTCTTGAAACCTCTCTAAACATATTCTTCCACCATTTTGAATAATATTTACCTTGGATTAAAGATCCTTTGATGCTGATCAAACTTGCCTGAACAAGCAAAACGAGATTCCTCTCACAAATCTCAAAGATTCAACCTTTAGGTTTTGATTTTGGGATGGGAGATGGGTTTGGATGAAAGAAGAAGACAAGGAAACATAATGGGATCATCCCCCGCACCTCTTTTGTAGAGAAATCATAAAACCTCCACCTTTCCGTCATTTATTTAGGAAAATACCACTTTACCCTCATAACATCTTCCTAGCCCAACTTCGAACCAACCAAAACAAGCCTAACAACTAAAACCAAGCCCAAAAAGGGTTACCGAAAGCCCAAGCACACGGCCCACACACGAAGCCCGTATTTCGGTTTGACCCGACCCTTAAATTCTAAAATTTGGATCGTTACAACTCTCCCCTTCTTAAATAAAATTTTGTCCTCGAAATTTAAATAGGGTAAAAAGATGATACTGCCGAAGATCCAACCATCCTTTCGATCACGTATTCCCATGACTCCTAAGTTCTCTACAAAACCTTCCTAACCAAAACTCTTAACATATCTCAACTCTCTACAAGACTCCCCAACGATTCATTCCCAACATCTAGAGCAACACTCATAACAAATCTAAGAGTAGATCAACAACAGATAACCACAACAACACCATCAGACATAGCCTCACCTAACTCACTTTGGATGACGTCTCATCACAAATATCAACCTCTTTACCATTTTCCGTATTTCCAACTCTTGAACTCTACTCTCTTCTGTGTTCAGAATATGACACTTATTCAAAAGTACACCGCATGACACTTTCTCATATATTAATAACATCATAACCCATGTGTTCAAAAAAAGCAAACCCTATCAATCGAGCTCTACCGTCAATCTAATATGAAATTACAACCTTCATTCTTGACTTGGTTAACTAATACATAACTTAACACCTCATTTACTTGAACCTACTACAACATGAACAGATGCGAATCCATGATCAAGCGATTCCACTAGCCAACCCACTTTGGTTCTGAAAGAAAACTATTAACACAAAAAATCTCTACTAGGGATCAAACCCACCATACTATCCTTAAAGGTCCGAACACCATCTTTCACTCCCACCACCTAATTCTAACTAACAATTGTGCCAAAACTTTAGCAAGTCCTCAAAGATTTCCTAATGGTTCTCCCAACACAACTTATTAAAGCACAAGAATCCAATCCCACACAACTTTAGCCAAAAACCTATATGTCTACTAAGCCATTCAAAAGATCTTTACAATGTCACCATGCATGAAAATAATTTATCTCAAACCCGGTAAGGCAACCCTCAAAATATCGAGCTTAAGATTATACCGACACACTCGTGAGTCCATACCATCTCACGACTTGTCTTTAAGGTCCAAACATCACTTCAAACACAATCTTTATCACAACCTCTCTTTAGCTTTAAACTTATGATACTCGATCCCTGAATGATCATAAGGTAAACTCGAGATTCTTCAACTATTTACAAGATCATCAAACCCCAAAGAACGGGTAAAGGTCATCTATCGTTACACATCGACTCACATATCCAGCGCCACCACTCTTGCTATACCAACACAGGTACGTCCTAAGATGAACCCCTTAGCGACACTTCCTGCATCCACTCCTCTACCAAAGAGTCCTCACACGTGAGGTTCGGTAGATACCAGACCACAAGGTGACGAACACTAATATCGAACTCGATGCATCCCCTATTATGGGTCCTATTCCATGATTAAGAGGATAGCCTGCTCAATCCTCGAAGAGCACCTCAAAATCCATTTACACGTCCACCGCTGTAAAAACGTGGACTCTCAACCTTGCATCAGCTATGCAAACTAAGAACGTCTTGTAATCTACAAGGTTCTCCTCAGCTAACATCATAGGAACACGACACACAAGCTGAAGAGATAAAGATTCTTTGCGCATAACACTAACAGATTGGTCATTTCAAACCCCCAACTTTGAGACTCTTGTTCGGACACCAAGAAACACATTGTATTCACACGACCAACCCATACCAAGGATAAGTCTAACAAGTCCACATGGACTGTTACTCTCAGTTCATATTCACCACCTATGGTGAAACTATTACCTACTAGCACTTACAAATCCAATAATTTTAACCAAGCCAACATAAATTCTTGAGGAACTTAACATAAATCCCACTCAATGAAATCATTGTCATGGCAGGAACAAAAAATTAAACTGTTATCAAGGGAGCGACTGGAAATCAAATATCCTCGACAGCAAGGTTGTCATTCTTAGCCTGAACAACAGGCCATCTAGCACAAGCTTACACATTAACTCTGATGGTCGATCTCATATAACCACCACCTTGATACCTCAATAATGTCCTAGCACCACCTCATGAAGAACTCTAACTATGCCAAAAAAGAATCAACCTTAGAGACTGAACCGGTGATCACTCGTCTACAAATGGGCAGTCATTTGCCATGTGACCCAATGTCTGGAACTTATAACAAATACCCCAAGCAAGAAGCATATCCTAAGGTGATGTCAACCACAATGCTCACAAATCGATGGGAAAGACGCTAGGGTCAAACCATCAACACTTCCCGTTATAACAAAAATTGAGAAGCCCTTATGAACCCTCAATCTAAAATTTTGACCAACCCTTAGTAGCTGATCTATAACAACTCTCTTTGATCCCCTAAAGCACAAAACCTCTCACAGAATCTGAGAAGAATCTTATAATATCCTGGGTCCCCATAACACGATCTATAGAATCCTCAAACTGACTCAATGTTTGCTTTGAAGTCATTCGAGTGTCTTCGCACTAACGACTAACTCAGAAAATATCTCAAGATAACTCATTGTCCCGTGCATTAATATGTCAACCTTGAATCCAAGTCTAAGCCTCAACACCTTTACCCTTCAATAGCAACAAACTCTGGGCATAACGGCTTAAAAGTATAAAATCTTAGTCATACTCAACACCGTTCTAACACCTTGAACCGACTGTAAGAATTGATCTCTCATCTCCTTTATAAGAGCTTTACTGACGTACATTTTCCTGACTCATCCAAGGAAATATCTCATGTTGAGAATACAAGTTATGGTCCCAACTCAATGGTCTCTCACCATTCGTATGCATTATCTTTAAGAAAAAGATGATACCATTAAGATCACTTTCAAGACTACCCTACACCTACCTCAAAATCCTCTAAGTGTTTGTAACCACCGATCAGCTTGATTGGGTTATCCTCTCCTGACCTTTTAATAACCTTAGGTCCATAACAATGATACATCTATTATTTGAGAAACATGGCTCTCTTCACAACTTTCCTGGTTGTCTCCCGTGCCACCTAACCCAAACTAGTCTGAACCACATTAAGAATGTGGTAGTTCATCATTCTTATTACCATGGGTTTGATTCCTCAGAACCTCGAAGCTTCCAACACTACGCTTGACATCTCAAGCTAG
This sequence comes from Hibiscus mutabilis, assembly GCA_019671005.1. NCBI lineage: Eukaryota > Viridiplantae > Streptophyta > Magnoliopsida > Malvales > Malvaceae > Hibiscus > Hibiscus mutabilis. The sequence goes on from CM033744.1 coordinate 10,926,482, forward strand.
CTCATGGTTGAACAACAACTAATGGACAAGACCCTATCAACTCTTTAAAAAGAATAACTCTACCAAATCTGTTAAACCCGCTTCCTCGAACTTTACTCAAATACTGCCTTGCATAATACCCATGATGTCCTTCCGGCCACTACTATAAATAATTGCAAGCAAGCATACCTTGTTCGAGATCTCAAAGCATTACTAAGAGCGTACTTGGGACCTCATAGCCATCAGATACCTCCCAACATCAAACGAAAATACAAATCTGCCAGGTGTGCTACATCTCATCACATGGTACCCCCACCATCAAGGATCACTTACTATGGATGAAGAGAACCCGATTGACACTCTACCACTAGTTGATCGAAAGTAAGTCCTCTTATCCATTCCATAAGGGTTGCCTACCAACTCGTGCAATCTCGCCACTAGAGGTTCTCACTATGAACTCAAGACTTTAAAGTAGCTTATGGCACATAGCAATGATTATTATTCGAGTGATGGGAGGAGGACACGCCCTCAACTATTCTATTTTTTCGTGCACTCAAGCTTAACGTCTAAGATAACTCTAACTCAGAATCATCCTCAAAGAAATTAGCCAATATCATAGCCCTCAGGACTGCGATCGAATCTATCTTAATGTCGCAACTGATGGTATATGTGAAAACAGAACACACCGTCTAGATTTTAGTCTTGAAAGAGTAGAACTTAGACACAAGGGATCGTATTTGCTAGACACATATTCACTAATCTTAACCACCTCGGGGCTTTCCTAGAACTGGATAAACCTAGGCTCTGATACCACTAAATGTAACACACTCAACCTAGATGTCACATTTGAGCCTCAAGCCGTAACCCATCCATAAAATTTCTAACCTAGTTTAGCCCAATCCACAATAAATTTCCAAAACCCATTTTATTTCAATCTAATATAGTATAAATAATGTTTGAACATATACAATATAGCTTCTTTTAAAAATTTCATTGTAAAACCTTTAACTCGATCGTTTAAAAATCCAAATACAATTTATAATGTACAATAGGTTCCTACGAATACATAATCCAAATACCTAAGTGTTGTACTCTAGAGAGACGAGGCACTAGAATCCTTCATTGATGGTGCTCCTCCAAGCAACATGTCAAACCTACTAACCTGTGAATGGAAATAACGATTCTGAACGATGAGCTAACAAAGCTCAGTGGATACACAACCACTCAACCATGCTTCATGCAAATCATAAATAAGAACGATGCTACAAGATATGATATCATGGTAAGATAATAATGGCGCTACCACTAGTCGTTTAAACACATGCCTCAACAAAGCAATCATCAATCATGGAACACAAGGCCCAACCAAGCTCGAGATCTCAACAGATCACCTAGGTAATAACATCAACAAAAACTCTAAAGTGAGGTGGGTCACGTAGCATCAGAACATACACTTCGGGTGAGGTTGGGTCACGTAGCATCAGAACATACACTTTGGGTGAGGTTGGGTCATGTAGCATCAGATCATACACCCTAGGTGAGGCCAAGTTATATAGCATCAAAATATACACTCTGCTCGTAATCCTCTATCGAGCATCTACACTTTGGGTGAGGTCGGGTCACCTAGCCTTGGAACATACACCCATACTCAGAATGCTCCCTCGAGTATCTTTGAATGAGGCCCGGGTCACATAGCATTGGTAACCTCTATTCAGTGTCTCAAACCGTGGTGTTGCAACACTCTTCACTGGGTATTCGAATCTCATCATTCAAGTGCCCACATGGCACGACACATCAACGTATAACCCAACCAATGCCTACCCAGCATACAAGCAACGTGATCCCAATGATCCTTTATTGTTGCTAAGTGACAGCACCTCAATATTTTTCATTGCTAAGTTGTTAGTACATTATGGAGAAGTATTCAATTAATCATATTATTTGACTCATTAATCCATATTTTCTTATTACTCAAGGTAACTCAACTGTATAGGCGTCCCTCGAGTGCACAGCAAGAATCCTAATTACCACATAACATTATTTGATTCACCAAGGCTCCCTATAGGGTACTAACACAAGCAACTTATCCAATATTTACCAAGTTATTAGCCATTATTTCATATACGGGGTTTAAATCTTATTTTCTTAGTTTTACAATTCATTTTATACCTTGCAAAACCCATTAGACCTTTTACCTCGAATTATAGAACCCCAAACACAAAATCAAATTCCTTTGGTAGATTGCCCAACGAGTATCGATACTCCTATATGGGTATCGGTACTCCCCTCTTGGTATTAGTACTCCTCCATGAGTACCGATACTCAATTTAGGTTTGAAAGAAATAGGTCATCAAGCTGTACCAATATGCTCACCCCCGTATCAATACTCAGTATCAGTACGTGAACCACCCTGTACCGATCCCCACCTGTACTGGTACTCTCACCTTTGTGTACCAGTACACGAAAGCCTTCCTCAGGAAATAGAGTATTGGTACCAGTATGACCTCTTGCATACCGGTATACAAAAATGCTACTGGAGTTTCCACCAAGCCAGGGGTACCGATACTCGAGAAGCCGTACTAGTACGCCATTCATGATTTGACTCTTTCTATAGAGAGGGGTACCGATACCGAACCATTCATACCGGTATGCGAACCCAGATTTCTAGGTTCAGGGTTTGAATTTCTTATCTTTAACCCTCGAACTAACTTGGTAACCCCAAAACTCAACCTACAACTTATGGAAGGTGCTTAGGGTCGATTTCTATCAATTTTAAGCCTTATTAACAACAATTTCACAATTTGCCATTAAATAACAACCAAGGTTCAATCTTGGCTGAAAACACCATAAACATGCAACAATATCTATTTTCATGATTAACACCCCAAACTCGGATGCTATTTTTGGGCCACAAGCCCAAACCAACCCATACAATTTTCGTTTGTGAATCCAATAAACACAATTTGCCAAGTCCAAACCATATTATTTTTCAAATAATATATAAGTTCATCAATATTTAAAATATTAAAAACATCCATAAGGAGCTCTAATAGTTAACATTTAAAACATTTGACCAATACAACTTAATTCAAATAGAGCTACAATTATAAAGGTCCTACGAATACATAGCCCTTTACATCTAAGTACATGTACTCTAGAACAAGGGTCAATACTGAAGTCCTTGCTTCGATGGGCTCTGCTACTCGCAACAACCTACTTACCTACGAACGGAAACAATAATTCTGAACACTGAGCTAATAAAGCTCAGTGGATACACAACCACTCGACCATGCTTCAGGTGAATCATAATTAAGAGTATGCTAGATGACATGATATCTAGGTAAGATAAAGTAATGGCGCTACCATAACTGCCTAAACACATATTATGCACAAAACCATCTCAAATAGCATAAGCACAACAATAAAAACTCAAGAGTGAGGCCCAAAGTCACCCGACCCTGAAAACTCACTCATGCTCGAAATCTCACATTGAGGTGCTCGGTATCTTGTATCGAGCTAATATACTCAGAATCTCACATCGAGTCTTCATTCAGAACCTCACATTGAGCGTGGCTCAGAATCTCGCATCGAGCAAATATCATTACCTGAAATCTCACATCGAATGGCCTTTATTTCATCATTCGAAATCTCACATCAAGTGGTCTTTCTGTGTTGCAATACTTACTCATTGGGTATCCGGATCCCACCGATAAATACACATAGCTAAACAAGTGCCCACACATGGCACGACCACACATGATCCACCAAGGACCCCTAAGGCTTACTATTCCAAGCAATTCCTTTTTATTTAAACACATTATTGGCCAATTAATCCATGGAAGAAGTTAGAATCACCCATTTATAGTTTTATTATTCATTTTACACCCTAAAAGACCCCTTGGCCCCTTTATCTCAAATTATAGAACCCCCAAACACAACCTCAAATTTCTTGGGTAGATTGCCTAGCGAGTACCGATACGCCTATATAGGTATCGGTACGCCCTTCTAGGTACCGGTACATCTCCACGAGTATCGATACTCAAATTAGGTTCAAAAAATATGTCCTCAAATCGTACCGATACGCTCAACCCCGTATCTGTAACACCCCAATTTTTGGCTTGGATGTTTTAAGGGTTGGTTTGAAGGTCCGGTGGATCGGTATTAGAGGCTCGAGTTAGTTTCGCGATTAAATCAAATTTAATGGTTTTAAAAGTGATAAAAATGGGAAAATGTGGTAAAATCATTATTTAGTATAATAAAGATTGTGGTAAAATCAATTTTGGAAAATGATATTTGGAAATTGAACATTTTGGACTAGTGACCAAAATGCAAACTTTGAAACTGTTTTTAGTGACTATTTTGAAAAAGATCAAAACTTTGAATCTTTAAGGAGCTAATTATCCTAGATATTTTTAAAAGATTTCTTCCTTTAATTAATTTATTCTAAATGGGTTTTAAAAGGCTTTAAAAAGAGAGAGAATTAATAAATCATATTTTAGACTTTTAACAAAAATTCACGTAACAAACTTTGGAACTTCTTTCTATCAATTTCTCTCCAGCCAAGCATCTTTCCAATTTCAATTTCTTCAGGTAAAAATCAAATGTTTTGATTTCCATTTGATTTCCTAATACTTTTTCATCAAATGCTTATTGTTATTCTCTTGATTTTCATGTTTTATTAAGCAATTAAGGGGAGAAATCAGCATTGGAGGTAAGGATTCATTCTTCTCCTCTAATGAAAGGTTCTTTACTAAAATTCCCAAGTTTTTGATCCTTTACAATTGTTTTCTAATGTGTTTTGATAGTTTAATTAAAGAAAATTGGTTTAATTGTGTTTTGATTGATGAGATTTATGGATCTCCGTACTTGTTCTATTTTTCTGGGATTTTGATCAAATTAGATCATGATTTTGATGTTTAATTGAGTTAATAACTTGGTTTTAATATTGCAATCCCGAAACAAGTTGAATATCTAATGTTTAAGGTGGTTAATTAAGGGTTTTTGGGGTGATGGTTGTGTTTAATCTTTGCTGGAAGTAATAGGATGTTGGGAAAGGGTTTTTAGGTGTTAATTGATGAGGTTTGTTGGATTGAATCATTATAATAAGGTTGGGTTAAGTTTCGAAAGTGTTTGATGATGATTTCGGTATGTTTCGGATAAGTTTTGAGTAGGCAACTTGAGAGTTGCGGGTAATTGCTTGTAGGCAATGGTTTGAATGCATAATGATGCATTTACCCTCTGGTTTTATATGGTTAAAACAGGGGATAATCAAAGTGATGAAGCTTGACGTTGATTGTGGCTTACCAGAAGCTTGATTCTCGTTGGCGAGCAAAGTGAGGCGTATCGGTAAGTGGATACTGGTTTAAACACCTTTAAGGGTTAATAAAGGTTGTTGGGAGTTTAGGTTAAGTTTGAAACACTTACCTAAGCTCGAAAGTAAGTTTTCCCTCTTTTGCTTTTTAATATCAGTTCGGATATGAGCATGCATAATTCATGTTTAGGTCGTAAACAAGGTTTGATTTACTTGCTGGAAATGCATGGTTTTGAATACATATGCAGAGGTTTAAAAATAAAAGAAATGCTAGTGAGCATTGGTTTTTATTCCGATCGGGAATGGTGTTGATTTGGTAATATGATTTACATATGTGGTGGTTTTGTATAATGTACTGTAAAACAATGGCTAAATGGTTTTATAAATGATATATTGGCTATGTGACATGATGAGATAACATTCGGATATAGTTGGCATGCCATAGGATGAAGTGTACTATAATATGTTAAAATTCGATTGTGGATAAGAGTCCTTAAGGTAAGCAGTCGGCTACTCAGATTATAATGTTGTCACTTGGGTTGAGTGGTCGGTTCCCATTGTTGATGTTGATCTTGGGGTCGGCATGGTATGGGTTATGGTAGTGGTCAACTATCATGGGAAATTCGTGTATCTGAATTGTAACGTTAACGGTCGGTTACCTAGAGATTAGTAGTCGGCTAATTAAAAATAGAGGCAGTCTATCAGGGGTCACTATAAATGCCAATATATGAAAATTCAAGTGTTGAACTTATTTTATAATGCTTTGGATTTTAAGCATGGTTTTGTATATAATGCTTTGGAACTTAAGCATGGGTCTGTATATAATGCTTGGGGATTTAAGCATGTGAATTATAATGTTTGCATATGGTCGATATGCATGTTTGAATTGGAATCATTGGAACTTGCTTAGGTCGTAAGCATGGTTTGAAAACAAGTGTTTAGTTTTCAAGTGTTATAATGCATCATTGTTTTATGAGCATCCTCACTAAGCAAGTGTGCTTACGCTCTCTTTACCTTAATGATGCAGAGCACTAAAGTTTGAGGCTGTAAGGGAAAGACCAAAGTGATCCAATGCCAATAATTAGTTTGAGTATGAACTCGGTTTATGATTTCGGTTAATAAGGCAATGTGTTCACCATATTTTGGGAATTTGTATTTCTGTTTTTCTATGAGTTTTAAGCATTTGATGTGCTGAATGTTATGGTTGTTTGATGTGGTTGAGTTTGGGTGAATCATGCCTATGTTGTTGCTAGCTAGGTGCTAGAGTATGCATCTAGTTGGATTTATTTTGTTGCCATGGTTTGATGTTTCAAGCAAGTTTGGTATGATGTTGTAAATGTGCAAGCATGTTGAGTGTGCCTTAAATGTACCAATTGGAAGTTTTGGTTGCTTGGTGGAATGATATTAGGATGCATGCCTATAGAAAGTCTTGAGTGGTATAAATGCCATGAATGGTTGTTAAATCTGTGATGCTTTGGTTAGTAATGTATCTTAGTAATGTTGTAAAAGTGTTTGAAGCATGTTGTAGTATTTTGGATACCATTAAAATGTATTTAGACAACAATTTGGGACATTACAGGTCTAGGCGTACCGATACGGGTGTCCCTGTTTCGGTACGGGTAAGCCATTCCAAGCTTAGCTTACTGGTACGCGGGTAACTGTTTCGGTATGGGCTTAGGCTATTTTGGCCAGTGTTTTGATACTCGGGGAGGCGTTTCGATATGTTACAGTGTTTTCATGAAGGGCGTTTTGATACGGGGGGCGTATCAGAACGAGTTTTGGCTACTGAAATTCTGAGGTTTCAAAATAATTAAGGCGTATCGAAACACCCCTTGTCGTACCGGTACGGTGGCAGTTAAGTTGGTTTATTTGGAATCTTCTTAGGTTTTGTATTCTTACATTTTAGTCCATAAATGTTGTGGATGCAACTGAATGAGATTGGATGACCTTTTTGACTTGATTTTTGACATGTAAGCATGAAACCTGCTTAATTAAAGATTGGTAACATAAAGATGAGCTAAGTCCCTGTATTATTTTGAATTTGCAATTTGGTCCCTAATTTGTTAGTGTGATCAATTGGATGTCAATTCGATGCCCGGTTGAGTTGAGTTTTCACTTGAGATTAGTATGTACATATAAGATAATAATTATGCATCTAGACAAGATAAAGAAAAAATGGTGGCGTTTCGAGTTTTATCTTCTCGGTTTACTTCGGTAAACCTAATATAGCTCGCTCGTTCGATCTTACGACTAGGCCGGGTCGAAGGGGTTACAGTATCGGTACTCAGCATCGGTACTTAAATCACCATGTATTGATCTCCACTCGTATCGGTACTCCTACCTATGCGTACCGGTACTCAAAAGTCTTTCCTAGGCAATAGAACAGTAATACCGATACACCTCTTGCGTACCGGTACACGAAATTACCACTAGAATTCTTATCGAGCATGGGGTACCGATACGCGACCTTCTGTACCGGTACCACCTCACATAAAGCCAACTTTCGTATAAAGACGTACCGATACAGGCCACCCTGTACCGGTACGCAAACCCAGATTTTCAAAATCTGGTTCAAATTTCACCCTAAAATCCTACTTAACTTATATGGTTAATCCCCAAATCGAGCCTACAAGTTATGAGTAGTCATTAAGTGTGTTTCTAACCATTTTTACCCTCAAATAACACCAATTTAATAATCTACCATTGATGGTCATCCAAGCTCTAACTTAACCAAAATACCATGCTTCAAGCAACACATACCAAAATGATGATGCACATGAATACATAGAAGGTATAAGTATATTAACCTCGAATTTGAAGGCTGGAATGAAGCTCTCACCAAGCTTTCTCCTTCCCAAGAGTCTTTGAAGGTTCTCCCCCTTCTTTCACTATAATGAAAGAGTGAAATGTGTTACCACGTTGTTGGGAAGGTTGAAGGAAGCTGAAACCACTAACTAAAGCTAAGAATTTGGCTTCCACAACCCTAACCCATTTTTATCAAATACCTCCACTTAAATCTCATCCTCCGCCATCTCTAACAAAACTTACCTTGGGTTATAGATCCTTGATTGCAGAACAAATTTCCCTCAAGATTAAGAATGGGATTCACACTTAAAATCTCAAAGGTTTGCTCTTTTCTTGTGGAGGAGGGGATGGAAAATGGCTATGGAGAAGCATGGAGACAATGGGACAAGGTGACCTTATAGTCTTTATTTTTTTGCAGAGGAAATAAAGAGAACTATCTTTCCCTCTTCATTTGAATTAGGCAATTACCTAATTGACCTCCCCTCATCTTCCTAACTCAACCCACTACCAAGATCCAAGCCCAAGAACTTTAAAACCAACCCATCAAGGCTCATGAGGCCCACTCGCCATGGCCCAAATGCGGGGCTTATGCCTCAGGTATAATCCGAATCTCGAGTCCCGAAATCCGGGTCGTTATACAACCAAACAATGTTTCCTCCATTCCGGCTCCTCTTTAGGAATTGTGATGGGATTAGATAAAGTGGCTTTCGATAACCCATAGTTCAGGACCGATTCATTCACTACAAACACATTTGTGCCTTGAAGACTGGGCGGATGAGTGGTGGAGCCCCGGGTGTCATTTTCTGTATTCAGATTATCTCCTACCGGGACTGGTTTTCTTACTCCTAGCAAAACCTCTTTAAACGTCCTAGTGTTATTTACCGACGAATAGTTCTTTTTGATTATATGATCTGGATTAATAGTACTGGATGGGATGTGTTGTGCACGTTTAGCAAAGTACACCCTTATGTGATAGCCGTCCATTAGTCTTCCTGAACCCCTCTCAATGACACCTCTGGCTTTTACATAGCTTCGGAATCTGACAAAAGCGAATGTAGTCGGTTTCGATCTCCTTTTTGGATTTCTATGGGCGATGAATGCATCAAGGACTGAACCGTAGGCTTGGAAAGCTTCTCTTAGTGACGAGTGATGAATTTGCTTTCTCAGATTGTCCACGAACACTAAATAACCCAGGCGCCGCCGAACATCTATATTGGTGGTGAAACTCCGGTTACCCTTTGCTGTCGACATTTTTGCTCTGACCATTTTTTTGTTTAAGGTTATTCTTTTCAATACTTTAATGTGGTTAATAGTTTGAGAAAAATTTTAATACACAGTCTGTCTGTGTAAACTAGACATTTTAATTTTAGGGTTAGGGGTTTAGTTTAGGGTTTAGAGTTTAGGGTTTAGTTTTTTAAGGCTTAGGTTTAATTTTGATTTATAGTAGAAATTGGCAGGCTTGAGTAAAATTTATTTTACACAGCCTGTGTATCAAATTTAAACCCTAATAGTTTTAATTTAATATTCAATTATAATCAAAACCCATGCAATAAATATTAAGAATAGCCATTAAAATTCTAAATGCATTTTATTATTGATCATTTAAAATTTAAAAAATTTTAAAAAAGGCGACGCACACCGTTACACACTGCTAACGCGGTACACCACAGTACACCATTAGTTTCAGTAATACACCGCAATACTTAAGAATGCAAGTGTGTTGCCGTCTTCAAAGGCTGACAAATTATATCTGCAAATTTAACGATGAATCTTTGTTGTAATTTCAACACATGATTTTTATTTGCAAATAGTTATAGCTATAGTTAGGGCCGTAAATGAGACAAGACAGATCGCGAGCTATTCAAGTCGATTCGGTCAAAGCTTAACTTGATTGGATTCGACTCGAGTTCTTAACGAGCCGAGACGAGCTACCCGATACTCGATTCGAAAAGCTCGCGAGCTACTCGAAAATATAATATATTATATTATATTGGTTAATTATGATTTAATTTTGGGTTTGGGGGTTATTTAGGGTTTAGAGTCTAGTTTAAGATTTAAGGTTAGATTAGGTTAACAATGGCTTATAGGTTTTGGGGAATAAGGGTAAGCAAAATAGGGTTTAGTTCGATATCGAGCTTCAATTTTTGTTTTCAAGTTCGATTCGAGCTTGATAACTTTGAGCTCACGAGCTTTCGAGTCGAGCTCGAACTTCAATCGAACTTGAGTTCAAGCTTGATAATTTTAAGCTTGCGAGTCGAGCTTAACGATACTCGAGCTCGACTCTGCTCATTTACACCCGTAGCTATAGTATTATCCAACGAATTCAAATTATTTCAGCACATGATTTTTATTTCACCTGCTATCTTCAGAGCCTGACATCTTGAACAATAGCACAATCCCCTATTACCATAACGAAATCGATATCATGTGGAAAAGAGGTTGGAACTTATTTATCTTTTTCATGGCGAAAGCCCAAATTTCAGGCAATTAACCTAACGGTTAATAACTATTTTAAAATAATATGATCATATTCTTCACTATATTTTAAGGTTTGGAATTGGATTTGTCTAAGGTTTGAGTATCTAACATAAAGATTAAAATATGGAAGATTGTTTAACCTAAATTTTAATTTTATTTTGTATAATTATTAATTGTATGTTAAACCTTTTAGATTTTTAATTATTATTTAAGAGTTATTAAAAAATAATGATATATTACAGTATATTAATTTAATGGTATGCGTTTCTAAAATCATCCAATTTAAAATTTTTAATAAGATTTCCACGTGTTATTAAATAAGGCTGTTCACGTAAGCCGATACCTTATTACATGATACATATGATTTGACATCTACCAACTAAAATGAAAAAGAAAGAAAGAAAGATATTATCGGCAATACCCAGATTTTTAAATTAAAAAGGTAACAGCAGACAATAAAAAATTATTGACATTAAATTTCAAACATTAAACTTATTAAATGGCACATTTTAAAGTGATTATAATAACCAACAAAATTCAATAAACCAACTAATTTTCTTTTCTAATTTCTTACCATCAACGGGTTGGTGTAAAAGGTAGCAGTTTAATATCGATTAAGTAAGTCTTAAATTTAAAATTTTATGTATGTAATAAATTTCTATAAAAGATTCACCTACTAAATTCAGGTGTGCGACGCGAATCAATCTGATTAGTTAATCTAAAACTCTGAAGAATCAAGACAACAACAACAAAAAAAAGCTATTGACAAGCAAATGAATGAAAGGAGTTGGTCATGTGTGAAATGATAAGTGTAATTAAGTTGGGTTATTATTATCAAAGTTAAAGTGGCAATAAATACAAGGGTGGTTGATGCAGTAATTTTAATTTCATCTAAATTCCAATAAATAAGTGTGCAGAAATCTGGTGAGAAGGGAATGGGCCACTAAATTTGATGGTAATCTCCACAAAGAAGTGTACTCAAGTGGTTGGATTGTTGCCTCCAAATTAACTCTGCTCACCTTCTAAGCTTTGCATGATTTCAGTGCACAATATCCTCTAACTAATTTCTCCAAACTTAATATTCTGACTAAACCTGACTACCACAATTATATGGTGCAAAACATTCTTTAGGAATATTTTTATAAATATATTATGATTAATATAATTTTATAAAGGTGATTAATATTTTATCCGATCGGATCGGGTCTATTTTTTTTTTTGTAAAAATTGGATTTGAATCAAGTCAAATCGAGTTTTTATAAAGGTGAGTTTGGGTTAGGTCGGCTTTGGGTTTATGGTGAAAAATTTCGTACTCGACCCAACTAAGGACTAGTAGTGTAATTTTTCTCTATATTTTTTAGAAATATTTGTTATAATGCCCCTCTTTATATTTTTTACAATAAAGTCCTTAAAATTGAATTTTTTATTTACAAATTGGTTCATATAATTATTTTTTTATAATTAGGTCCCTAAAATTATTGTTTTTTACAATTAAGTTACTAAAATTGAATTTTTTTATAGATAGATCGGGTCGGGTTTTTTAAAAGACGGGTCAGTCAGGTTCAGATTTAGGATAATTATTTTCGAGTTGGCCCAAAACCTGACCCGTGCCAGTCAAAATTGAGCACTATAATAATAAGATAAATTACCCGCATTGGTCACTAAAATTTTAGGACGTTTTTTAAAATGTCATTGAAATGAAAAATTCATTAAAGTTACTATCGTTAAGAAAACAAATTTCATTTCAGTCACTGGACTGGCGGTGGGCATTAGATCGAATCGAGTTGAGCTAAAATTTTTTGAGCTAGTCGAGTTGAAGTGTAATATTTTATAACTCAAACTTTATTCAATTTTTTTTCGAGTTGTTCGAGTTTTTGTTCAAATTTAATTGTAATCATTTTATAATATTATGATATTAATCAGTTTCAATTTAAGCATTTTTTTATAACCATATACAATATACATATATATTTATTCATATTTTTTCGTAGCCGAGTTGAGAGACCCAACTCGAACTTGAAAACCAATTGACTAATTACTAAAAATTTCAAGTTATTTGAATTTCTATTTTATAATTTATAAACTTTATTTGATTTTTTTATTCGAGTTTATAAAATTACAAGTCAAATATTTTGGCATCGAGTCAAGTTGAATAATTCAAATTTTTTTGACTTGAGACGAGTTTTGCACAACTTACACTGAACCGTTAAACGGCTAACAACATGTGGCGTGCCCAAATGTCAACATGGTAGGATTTAAAATTGGGTAAATCACGCAATGAGACGCTTAATTTTCTAGGTATTCAGAAGTGGCACTAAACTTTCTAGAATTTTTACTTTGACCTCAAATTATTAGAACTTTACAATTTGGTCTTGCTTTTATAGAATTCACAATATAACCTCACACTTCTTGATTTTCAGGAAAGTACCTTTGAACTTCAAAAAATACAATTTAATCCTCAAATTTTATATTTTCTCAATTAAATTCCTGGATTCCATTTTAAGCCCAAAAAACCCTGGGCTAAGCATGAGTTTTGTTATATTTTGAGAAAATGTTAGAATTATTTATATTATGACAAGAAAAATAGGGAAACGTGAAAAAGGACTATGAGAGATTGAACTTGGGACCTTTGGGGAAAAAATATTAACACTCAACTATTGGATTAAGCATGAGATTTTGCTATGTTTTGACTCGATAAAATATTTAGGTTATATTTTTACAAGAAAAATAAGGGGAAAAAACACAAAAAAGATCTAACAATGATCAAACATAAGACCTTAGGGGATGATATCCAGCACCTAACCATTAAGTTAAGCAAGGATTTCAGTACGTTTTGATAGAAATAATAATATTTAAGTTAAACTTTTACAGGTAAATTAATTTTATTTATCTTATAAAATTATATCAATCATAACAAATATATTAATAATAAAAGAATATATTTTTAACATTAATTATAAAATCAATTAAAATCTATTAGTTTTATAAATATTATTTACAGTTTATATTTTAATAAAATTAATTTATTGTCACATCATAATCTAAATATCATGTTATAATTTATTTTATACTAATATATTATTATAACATTTTATAATAAAATTAATTTCATAAATTAATTTAAATATTGTTTATTTTATATATATCAAACTCAAATAATAATATATATTTAAATTTTAAAATATTATAATTTATTTTATAAATGTATTCTTATAATATTTTTTTAATTTAAATATATATATATATATATAACATTTTATAAATACATATTATGATTAATATAATTTTATACGATGATGAAATTAATTTATCTGCTACATTTAATTTTAATGCTATTTTTTAATCAAACTTTATAAAATTACTTACTTAACTTAGGGGTTAAGTCAGGTTCAAAGATTTAAGGGGCCTGTGCAATTTATTAAAATGAGGCCCTTAATTTTAGGTCAAAGATTTAAGCGGTCCTGTGCAATTTATTAAAACGAGACCCGGAATTTATAATATGAAAAAAATATAAGTATTTTGGAATAAAGTTCCCTTAATACAAAAATGTTAGATTACTCTCTTGAGCAACATAAAAGTGATTTACAAACACCTAAAAGTCTAACATTTTCACTTTAAAAAATGATGTTTTTCTTACATATTTTGATGCAAAATCATGATCTACGACGCTTTCGATATAACTTCTTCCAAAAGACCAGTCTCGATTGTCATCAAAGCAAGTCTACTTAGTATTCCTTGTGATATAATTGTCCATTTGTATGACTTCACATACTTCAATTTTAAAAAGTTTCATTATGCAGAAGCAACAGTAATAAGAACGATCAATAAAATTCTATATACAATTGTCACATTTGGGAAACAATTAAAACATTTTAAAAACTTTAATATATCCATTGCTCCTATTTTTTCTTGAGTAAAAGCTCTATAAGTAATTCTAGCTCAATAAATAACAAATTTCCATCAACATCAAATAACTCATCTTTCTTCAGAGTATTTTCAAAATTATTACAATCCGATAATTCATCTTATTAATTTCCCAAAATACCTAATGTGGTTGAAACAAGATTTGTTGATAATTTTTTTAGAAAATGGTTATATACAAACAACAATTTATTTTGAAGGGTTATATAACACAAGCTGTGTAAAAAAAATACACAACCCTTCTATAAAATTTAAAACCTAAATCCCAAACCCCAACGCCCTAAAACCTAAACCTTAAACCCTAAACCCTAAGCTTTAAATTCTAACCATAAACCTTAAATTCTACACCCTACACTCTAAACCCCTAAACCCTAACCTAAAACCCTAAACCCTAAAATTAAAAGGCTTGTGTAAACTAACCTAAAACCATAAACCATAAACTATAAAATTAAAAGACTTTAGTATCAAAGTATTTTCCTTATTTTAAGACCCTCTTTTTCCAGGGTCCTATGCGGTCACACATGTCACACATGCTCAAAATCAGTCTTGGGTTAAGTGTTTATATCATGCTCATAAGGTCCTGAGCTCAATCATCGTAAAAATCGAAACAAATGCATTAAGAAATTGAGTATTAATTTGAGGGAATAAGCAATGAAATACTAGTGAGTATTTGTTATAGGTTTAAAGTCAAAATTTTAACCTTATTTAATAAATTTAAAGTCTTATTGTGCCTTATCATACTAAATCAACATGCAGTTGATAATAAAAATGACAATTTCTATATTGCATAAGTAATTTCCATGATATATCGTTTGTGTAAATTGTTTTATGGCAAGAAACTTAGAAGCATAGGTTAATTTGGAGTGGGCTTAAAGTCGGTCCATATTTATCCACAATCATATTTTCCAATCTTGATGGGATGGGCTCGTTTATTTGTTTTTCTTACAGCTTCTCCCATGAGGGACTGTAATTAGGTGTCAAAACTCGATTCGACTTGAAAAATTAAATTATTCTACTCAACGTGAACAAAATAACTCGTTTTGAATCGGTTCAAAAAATTTCAAATAAAGTTTGAATTATAAAATGGAAATTTGAGTAACTTGAAATATTTAATAATTAGTTGATCAATTTCCAAGTTGAAGTTGAGTCGGTTAATTTTGACTGATATATCATGTATATCATATTTGAAAATATAAAGAAATATATATGTATATCATATACGGATATAGAAAGTAGTTTAAATTGGAATCAATATGTATTATAACATTATAAATAATTACAATTAAATTTGTATAAAAACTCAAAAACTTTACTCGATTCGACTCGACTCGAATTTTATAAACTCGTCTCGACTTAAAAAAATAAATAAAATTTAAATCGTAAAATAAAACTTGTAAACTCGAATAACTCAATTTCTTTTACTCGAATCGATTGAACGCCCAACCCTAACAGTGATGAGCCCAGTCCAATTAGGAAGCAATTTTTTTTATTTTTATTTAAATTAAATTCCCTATATAACTCTATTGTGTATTGGGTTTTATTTTGATACACAGTCCGTGTAACTCACAACTCTTCTATAAAATCTAAATTCTAAAACCCTAACCCTAACACCCTAAATTTTAAACCCTACAACCTAAACCCTAAACTCTAACCCTAGACCTTAAATTCTAAACCCTACAACCTAAACCCCTAAACTTTAAACCCTAAACTAAACCCCTAACCCCTAAATTTAAAAAGCACATGTAAACTTTAATTTATACGGACTGTGTATCAAACTTTTTCTCTTGTATATTATATATATACATATTTGATTTATATGATTTTTCAATTAAATTAATATTTTATTAAATTGTAACAACAACTCAATTTAAAGATTTAAATATAATTGCATACAACATTTAAACTAAAACTAGATTGATTCTTACTGCAAATCAAAATAATCGGATTTGAGTCAACCAAATCTCTGATGTAGTAATGAAGAACAACGTGCAGAAAGGGGCACAAAGAATGTGCAGAGGATTTTTGTTCATTTAGACTGCATGGATCAAACAGCCGAAAGCCTACGCGTTGATGTTAAATTTTTAGGTAAAATACAATCCAAGTCACTTAATTATTAGTATGGTTATAAACTAGTCATACATTTTTAAAATGTCACGCTCGGGTCATTTAATTAACAGATTGTTTGAATCAAGTCACTCCTTCACTGAAAATGAAATGGATGCATGATGACATGATATAATAATAGTTATAATCAACAAAACTAGTACATTTTAACAATTTGTTTCCAATTTAAAATAATTTAATAAATTTAACCCTTCATATTTAAGATCCTATCAATTTGGTCATTGTTTGTTCTTCACTGTTCATCATCATCCCTCGACACTCACCGAGTTGCTTTGTTACTAGCATCGTCTCTCAGCTAGATTTCTTTTATTTTTTTCTTGATTGAACTATAATGCTTATACAAGTATTAAAATACTAGTAATAAATGAAAACGATGAGATCAAACCAATCAAAAAATATAGAATGGAAGGGGAAATGTAAAGCAGGAGAAAATCTCAATAAATAACCCATAATGCAACCCCCGACAATAACCTCTTACATTGTCCCTGTCGAGCTCATTTCGGTTCTACTGATGATAGATTACTTTGCCATTCTCAACAAACAAAAGCAGAAACGATGGCAATGAACCCAACTCATAAGGCATTCGCTTCCTCTTATTGTTGATCCAATTCTTTGCATTTTTTAGTTTGGACCATTGGTAATGCCTGCAATGGATTCAGATCAGGAGAGTTGAGCTTTTGATAAGGAGAAGATAACATTCTCAGCTTGTTACCCACATTGCTGGAAAAAAGGGCTGTCTTTGTTTTAACAGCGTCTACACTAGTGTTAATGAGAGTACTCAAATAGAGAGCCTCCTAACTCTGATACGTCAAAGTCGGTAGCACGACGGTTGTTGCGACGACGATAAAAGTGATTTTTTTAGGGAGAGAATAATTGAAGAGAGTTTGAACGTGAACTTTGTCATTTGAGGAAAAGAGTGAAGGTAGTGAGATAGGGGAGGAAGAGGAGGAGAAGGACGAGGCAAACGAAGAGGAGGTATCGACAGTGGGAGAAGAGGGAAAGAGAGTGTGGTATGAGCAAGGATAAAATGTTGGTGGAAAAAGTAGGGAGGGTGGAGAGATGATGACCAACGATGAAGAACAAGCAATTCGGGAGAAGAATAAAAATTAAATTGATAGAATTTACAAATACGAAGAGTTAAATTTATATTGAATTATTTTAAATTATAACTAAATTGATTAAAATTGTTATTATACCATGTTACGTCAGACATTTGTTTTATTTTTAACGGAAAATTGACTTGATTATAATAATCTAATCATTTAGCAATTTAATTATAACTTTTAAAATTAAGTGACCCGTTTATAATAATTCAGTAACATGCGATGTATTTTACCTTTTTTATTTATATCCTTACCTTTTATTGTAATTTCTCCTCTTTTCCTTTTTATTATTCCTAAAACTATACATTTTTTTTCAAATTTAAAAATAATAAATATAATTTAAAATTATATAATAAATTAATATTTACAATATTTTTAAAATAAATTTTAAATTTATTTAATCTATTTTTAATTGATTTGTTTTAAAGGTCTTCTAAAAAGTATTCGTTTATAGATTAATAATTTTTTTAATTGAATCTAACAAATAGTGCCAATGAAAAAGCGGATGATGTTCATCCTAAGAAACAAATGTTCAATCGTTTTGTCTTTAAGGTGTTAAAAATATTGAGTTTTCATTCGTCATCGTTTTTCTTCTCTACTAACCTTAGAAGCTGATTCCTCAGTCGCCTTACCCTACAAATATCATATTTGTTAATACTACTTCAACACCAAAACATTCAGATCTAATTTATACACTAAAATGATAGTTTTGCCTTTCTCCTTTTCGC
The DNA here is from genome assembly GCA_019671005.1 of Hibiscus mutabilis. NCBI lineage: Eukaryota > Viridiplantae > Streptophyta > Magnoliopsida > Malvales > Malvaceae > Hibiscus > Hibiscus mutabilis. The sequence goes on from CM033744.1 coordinate 10,944,931, forward strand.
TGGCGCACCTACATTGTCCTCCTTCAACATAATGTCATCGTCAACAAACACATCCGCATCCATACCAACTTCTTCATTGGCCTTCAACACTGGAACATCAATATTGTCTTCCCACGCTTTCTCTTCACCAAGCCCTATGTCAAATTTGGCATCGATAACATTTAAAGCCTTCTTCAAGTACATCATGTTCGCACTCAAACCAACAACATGATCAATTACCTTTTTTGATTCATCCTTTAGTACCTCCACCATCTCTTCAATCTTACTTTACTTTTCTAGTCCGACTTTCATACTCTCTTTCATTTTATTCACATATGAAATGACCTTGCCAAATGCCTTTATTATCATTTCAATAGAGGCACTCGTATTTCCACCTTCTTTTCCTTCTCTGCAACCACCATCCGACCCAATAACCTACCCAAAAACATTCATTTATTTTATGTAATTTATGTCATTTCTTTTCACTACACACTACATCATTTAATAACTTATTTTCCTTTACTTTTTTGCATAACGGTCTCCCATAATGCGGGAAACAAGTTTTTTATCTCCTTTTCCCCCATGCATGAATATGAGCTACGCGGTTTGCAGAGGTAGTTCCTCTGCTAGGCACTCTTGTCCAATAATCATACAATCTCACCCATATTCCAAATTACACACAACATTATTATTCAAAATAAAATTATGCTAAATTATGCAGTACTAGCACAATACATAAATTTACTACCAATTTACCTCTAAGATTGCTATACACCCGGTCATGTATGTTTGACTTTCATGAGAATTATGTTTCGATATGCCTTCAATCAACCTCTCATATGCAAACTTACACCAGGTAAGTTTTCCCTTCAACCCATCAGAGCACAATAACTTAAAAGTTTCTATCGAGGCTACGGTGTCTGACGTTGGACATAGAAAGACACCAAAAATGTACAGAATCACCTTCACTTTCAATTCATCTCCCTCATAATCATCACTTAATATTTCTGCCTCCAATTCAACTATGAAACCTTCGTGCTGATTTTATTCTTCAAAGCTAGTTCTTTCCCATTACATTTCTCTATCACGCGTACAACATCAACACCTTCATTTTTTAGCCCCACAATAGCTTCCACATCCTCCACCATTATATAAATATTGTGCCTATTAAATTGCATCATTAAGCTATGAACATCAAAGCTTTCACTAAGTCATGGCATAGATCACGACAAATTGCTCACAATTTTAATCAAAGTAAACCCCCAAACCTAAGTTCTACAACTACACCATCCATCTTCTTATTCTTCATCTCTTTAAACAACTTGGACAACTTTTTTATGCTACACTTGAGGTGCCTCATACAAACATAAGAATAATTACATCAACGTTAGTCATCTATACAATACTAACAATTACTTTTAAGCTCCACTAATTTGTCTACGAAGTAATGCACCTCTTACCTTCTTAATAGTAGCCGTGTCTCGGCCTTTTGATGTTGCTTCTATATATGCCCCCTTCTACTGCAAGTGGATATCAATATAATTTTTTTTCTTCATCACTCAATTTGGCCTATTTCTTTGCCAATGTTTTCTTCGCCTTTATCATTCAGACAATATTACAATTTTAGATCATGTAAACATTACTGAAAAATACATAATGCATAAAACTATTCCAAATCTCCCATTTACCTCAGTAGTCATTTTCTTCTTCCTACCCTTCCGTCCTTTGCATTCATTTATACAGTACATACATTCATTTAAAATTATCATATTTCAACTTAATTCAGACAAATTAACCAATTTAAAATATTCAATTTACATTCAACTTTAACTTACTAGAAGCTAAATTATGAAGACAATGATTTTGGGGCCTCAGTCGCCGCGACCATCTAATCCTTCACACCTTCTACGTCCACATTAGTTTTTTGATCCATGCTCAAACACCTTCTTCTAAAACTAGTGTCACATAAGTTTATAACATACATAAAACACAACAAAACATTTTATTAATGGTTATCAGCTATATAATTTATTAACGTGTCTCTTTGTAAATAAAAACATTTTTTACCTACATATATAAAATTTCTCAGAGTAGTACTGATATACCTACACAGTACCGATACGCTTTTTTGGCTTCGATCACATTCACTTTAATCCGGTTTCGGTACTACTTTTTTCGTACCGATATTACATTTACACTACCGATATAATCAAAATATAATATCTATACTACTTCCATTCCCTGTAACCCTACTCTGAACGAGCATCAGTATTCCATAAACAGTACCAATTCTACTTACTTAGAACTATTTTTCAACTTCCAAATTTGTATCAAATGTCACCAAATCTAAGCCTAAAAGTAAACGAAAATTATTTCATTTTACATCCAAAATCCCTCAAACTCAGTAATAAACCTTAACTTTTTTTTTTAAATCCTAAAAATTTTTCATATTTTTCATACACAAATTCCATTTCGGTTCGAAGAAAAATGGAAATTAAAAGTTTATTTCGTGCAAAGAACAACTTTCATACCTTCTATCTTAGCTTCCTTCGAACTCAATCTTCTATGAATTTCAATTTAAGATGTAAGAAATATTTTAAAAATATTTTAAAAGTTTTTGGAGAAGATAGGTCAGTACCGATGCTAGTTCAAATTTGGGGTTTTAAGACTTCTTCTTAGGCAACTGATTTTACCGGTTGTCGCTTTATCCTTCTTTTAAACTTTTTTATTTTTTTAAATCGACGGCTTAAATTCATTTAACTTAAATTTAACTGTCATATTGATACTTTATTCTTTTAGTCTTCTTTTAAGCTGAATTCTTTTAGACTCACCGCTATCACTAATGCTAAGATGATTTCACTCTTTGCTCTAAGTTCTAAAGTTAAGATATACGGTCCTGATCGTCTCACGTATGCTCTTTGACGTTCTAATTTTTTTTATTTTTAAATAACTACGGCAGCTTTCCTTCCTTTCTTTCTCTTCCCCATTCCCTCGTTTGCCCTAAAAAATAATTGAATAAGGGCTTCTTCAGAATCTTTTTAGGGTTTCTCTCTCTTCACCAGATTCTCTTTCTAAAAGGAGTCCGTAATTTTCTACTGCTCCGAGTAATACCAGGTTCGTTCTTTACTTGTTATCGTACTCGAATTATCAATTTTTGTTATTTTCTTTCTGCTTTGAAAATTACTTGGAATCATTTTTGCGTTCTTCGAACCCTGGAGTTTCTATCGGGCTGCTGAGAAAATTAAGTAGAAGTGGAATTGAAAACTTTGAAATATTAGGAGTTGATGTCAGCTCTGTGAAGAATTTTGGTATTAGGCACAGTTGAGATTCCTTTTTTTTTTAAAATAATGTTTCTTTTTTTATTTAATTTATTTGTATTAATTGTAAAATTAAACAGTTTAAAATTGAATCTTTCTAATTAATGTCAACGAGAGCTTTTCTCAGTTTTTATAATTAGCAAAAATGATTTTATAGTTGGAAAGATTTTGCTGATGTTATTGAACACTAGAAGAAATGCATCTGAACAATCAATAGAGTTGATGGACGACACTTTGTAATTAGAGAAGGCCTTTGCTTATAAATTATAATATATGGATAAAATGAAAACTATAGCTGAAAAAAAATTTTTCTACTGACTTTACTTTTTATACAACTAGTTCTGTGATCTTTGTGGGATTTAGAGCGGGGTATAAGTTTGTGAAATCTAGAGGAAAGGTTTTGTGATTATGTGGTTATATTTTGTCATCGAAAAAGAAGGAAAGTGATGCTAAATTGTTAATTTCATTTCTGGGAAAATTTTGAGTTGGTGCCCCATAAAAAGTCTTGGTGAATTGTGTTTGGGAAATCAATCTTGTTGGGAGTTGGGGACACATTAAAATATCTGATGGAAGAAATGTGGAAGTTTTGCGGTTTTGCCTACTTAGGTATTGTGGTGGTTAGGACTGGAAACTAAGGATTTTGAGGGTTTTTTTCTGTTTTAGGAATAAGGTTTCAGTTAGTATCTATTAGCCATTGGATTAGTTGAGATTTGTCTCAATTGAAACTGAAGGAAACTTGAATTTTTGGATTGAGTGGCCTGGCTAGTGGGAAGGCAACAATTAGGTTTGAAAGTCACAAGAGATGTAATGTGGTTAGGTTTGCAAGAAGGGAAGTAACTCAGTGTTAATGCTATGGCAAGAGTGAAGAAGATTAGAGAGGGAGGAAAAACAAAATCACAGAGAGGATGCATTTTATTCAACCAGATGTCTATTGGCACACCATTCATGATGAATATTGAATTCTATAAGTTACCAGTAATTCTAGAGCATTGTAAACTGTAAATTAGAAAGCTTAATATGCTTTAAATGAATATGTAATTTGTATCATGGTCAAGTACGATGCATGAGATCATAAATTAAGGGGAAAAAAATCATGAAATGGTAGAGTTGCATTCGGTTATCAGTGGAGTAATTCACCCTCTTGCCATGCAGATGACTGCTAAGAAAAAGTTGGAGGGTTGTTTAATGCTTGAGGCATGGGTTCTGAATAGAATTTAACGGTTGACTAGAAGCCTTTAGCAAACTCCATTATTTGGGATTTTAGGCCTCCTTGATATTTCTTTGGCATAGGGAGTTAATAGCTGTTTTGCTTGTTCTTCTGAAAGATATTAGTATTTAATTGATAAATAAATGTTGGAGAAAGGTTAATTTTTACTTGAACCATATATGAAATATCTTGTCCTTGTATTTCTGAACAAGATGTGAATTGATCCTCTTGCATCATTGTTTCCGTGAAATATAAGTGCTTGTTTTATCTTGTTTGAACTAATAGAAGAACTTGTGTATTTTTTAAGAATATTTTTCTTTTTAACATGCTTTTATCTGCTACCTTTCTGTCCCTTTAAAATCTGCAAGACTGAGGGTTTTTTTTTTCTTTTTCTGTAGGTTATGTAAAGCTCATTAAGCAGCAAGATGAGCAACGAAACTTTTGATGGGCAGATACTGACTGAGAAACTGTCGAAACTAAACAATTCACAGCAAAGCATTGAATGTATCCTACAGTTTCAAGCTTAATTAGAGGGTTTTTTTTATTAAGAAAAGAGTAATGCTGGAATAGTCTCTCATTTCCATTAGTGATATATAATTACAATGGCACTCCTAATTACCGGAATCTGGTGTAATTCTAAAGTTCATATTTGAAGAACAGGATTTTTTTTTAATCTTATTCCTTTAGATAAGCGTTTCTCTCTTCATATAAACCAGCGTTGTTAAGCAATGTGACTAGGCATTGTGCCTTAGCAATTGCAACAAAAGCTCTTTAAATTTTTTGTAGACAAGGTCCATTTGATTTGATCAAGTGCGTGCCTTTTGTGTTTAGACATTTTTGTAAGGTGGTAGGCACAAATGTAACAGCCTGATTGAAATTCCCTTAATCTTTAATTGTACGTTTACTAATAAAAGCGGGATAGCAAACGTTGTTTCGCAATATTTGATTTTTCAGCAGCAGACATAAGATAGTAAGAAAGTTCTACATATTGATCAACAAAAGAAAAAGGGAAATTTTGCATGTTTTGTATTATACGCTGAATCACCCTTTAGATTTTTTTCGTAATTATACATCTTAAAATTCTTTTTTACATATACAACATTTATACAAAAAATATACACAAATACATATTGCATTGTAATTCACTCAGGCAAGTCTCTCTCTGCCTTTTTTCCTTCTGCATATTGGGCTTCAAGCAATATAAATTATAAAGGTTCTAGGACCTTGACTCCTACAGTGCATCTTGCACCCTTGACAACACTGATATAAACATGCAATTTTACTTGTAAATTTGATCGATAGTATACCCTTATCTTTTACCATTATGATGTATTTTTTGTATATTTAATCTGATGTTATGCTTTTAGATCTATCATGACATGGTATGCCTCAATTTTTGCTAAATGTTTTTGTTATCCTACTATCTAGTCTTGCTATGCATGAATTCCTTATGACATGACTGCACCAGCTGTTCTTTTTTATATTAAGATTGTTTTAGATTTTTGTAGTTTCTTTAGTTTTAGTTTATAAGACATTTTTCATCAGTTTTTCTTCTGGGACATTGTTTTTGATGTGGTTTGTAGGTTTTAAACAATGTAATTAATCTTGTTTGGCCATTTTGTTTTTGGTTCAAGAGAAATTTGATGTGAATTATGCTGTTTCATGTTGCTTATGTTCAGTTTCTTTTAGGATGAGTATTACTATAGTAACTGCTAAACATAATTCATTTAAATTTATAGGAGAATCGGTGTATGTAAATTATCTGCAATACTATTTTTTGTTTGAGATGTGTGATCTACGGTTGTGCCTACAGGCCTTAGATTGATACTTTTAGGAATTCTTGGTGATTCTGATTTCTGATATAATTGCCTGTTTGTTTTGTGAGGGACCTGTTATTGACATCATTGTTAATTTTTAAATTAATTTGTTTGATCTTTTGTTTTATCTTCAATCGAAAGTCATGAAAGTCCCAACGTAATTTTCTCACCTAGATAATCTTTAGCAAGAAAGAATGGTTATTTGATGAATTGAAAATTTTCCACAAAAATGTAGCACGTTCACTTAATGGAGAACCTCCTGTATTTCTTATATGCTACCGCAAATTGTTGTTAGCATGCATTTCCTTCACACTTCTTCAGCATTGTCTCGTTGGTGTATCACTCACCGGAAGAAGGCAAAACAGATTGTTGAAACATGGGACAAATTGTTCAACTCTTCCCAGAAGGAACGATGTGTTTCTTTTCTGTATTTAGCTAATGACATTTTGCAAAATAGTAGGCGAAAGGGAATTGAGTTTGTAAATGAATTCTGGAAAGTTCTTCCAGCTGCTCTCAAACAAGTGTTTGACGATGGGGATGAGAATGGAAAAAAAGCCGTAACAAGACTGGTAAGTTTTTTTTATTCAATTTTGAACCCTTCTCTTTATGTAGCTTTTATGAGCTGGAGTAGCTACTTCTGCTTTTGACTTTTTACTACTGGTCTGGTGCTGTGATAACATTTTCTTTTATAATGGCTGCCCTCTGTCACATTTCCAGGAAGTTAATGGCTTGGATGTAAAGAGTTGTTACTTTTGATTAATGGTGGTCCCTATCTTGGTTTCTCTTGACATGTGATGTATTGCTTTTAATGGCTCAGCAGTTTTCTAGTCCACTTTCATGTGGAACCAATCGATATGATAATTAATATGGGTTTTGTTTGTTTGTTTATAATAATCTGGGCTTTGTTACTTAGTGTCATTCTTGCATTTTGTTTTTTGAAGTGGGTTTATTTGGCTCTAATGGCTATTGTAATAAATTCTAGGATAGTGTAATTATATGTTTGGTGATGAAATTTTTTAGCTTAAATGCAAGTAGTCAAAAAGTTGTAGTTCTAATGGTGATTAATTCCACCCAAAATAGGATTAATGGTAGAATGTTTTCTTGGAAGCTCATGTAGATTATAATCTCTTTGATTTGATGGATATGATCCTGCGGTCCTTGTGGAACTATTGCCACAATTTTGCTTCTGATCTCGGTATTACTAATTGTGGCCAGTGTTAGTTACCTCTTGTAGAATTTAGTGAAAACGGAAGAAAGAGGATTATGTTATTCAACTTAGAACGGGTTACAACATAGAACTCTTTTATAGAGTCTTTAAGAATTTATCTCTAACTAGGAATCCTAATAATAAAAGACTTCTAATCCTACTAATAGATAACTCTCAGTCTTTTACATAATTTACAAGTCTTTTACATAATATACAAGCCGTATTATCCTACACTCCCCCTCAAGCTGGAGAGTATACGTTGTATAGTCCCAGCTTGGATAAGAACTCATCAAAAACTGATTTGGGTAAGGCTTTTGTGAGTACATCAGCTAGCTGTCCTTCTGTAGGGATGTATGACAAAGAAGCTACCCCATTGTTGATTTTTTTCTGAAATAAAATGCTTGTCTATTTCAACATGTTTTGTTCTATCATGTTGAACTGGATTCCTAGCAATTTGAATAGCTGATTGTTTATCACACAAAACCTCAAACGTATTTTCTTAGTCTGTGTTTAACTCCTTTAGTAACTTAAGTAACCAAATTCCTTCACACATTCCTAGTGCCAAAGCTCGGAATTCTGCTTCTGCATTGCTTCTGGAGACAACTGATTGCTTCTTGCTTCTCCAAGTCACGAGATTTCCCCAAACAAAAGTGCAGTAGCCACTAGTTGATCTCCTTTCAGTGAGTTCTCCTGCCCAGCTAGAGTCAGTGAATACTTTCACAGATCTGTCCTGTGTCTTTTTAAACAATAAACCATGTCCAGGAGTCTTCTTCAAGTACCTAAGAATTCTGTTAGCTGCTGCCATGTGTTCTTCATTAGGATTGGTCATATGCTGACTTATCACATTTACTGGAAAAGCAATGTCTGGCCTGGTTAGTGATAGATAGATTAATTTTCCCACTAATTTCTGAAACCTATATTTGTCAACTAAAGAGCCTATTTCCTTAGTAAATTTTAAGCCGACTTCCATTGGTGTATCTGCTGGTTTACACCCCAGCATTCTAGCTTCATTTAGTAAATCAAGGACGTACTTCCTTTGATTAATCACCAGCCCCTTACTTGACCTTGCAACCTCCATGCCAAGAAAGTATCTAAGCTTCCCTAAGTCCTTTGTTTCGAATTCTCTATACAGAAGATTCTTCAAGCAGCTAATTCCTTCATCATCATCCCATGTCAAGATTATATCATCCACATAACAATCAAGATAACCTTTTTATTTTTCGATGTTACCTTAATGAAGAGTGTGTGATCAGCTAGTGATTGCCTATATCCATTCTTCAGAATAACTTTAGTAAACCTGTCAAACCAAGCTCAAGGGGACTGCTTTAGACCATAAAGTGACCTGTTGAGCTTACAAACTTTCTGATTTCCTTCAACTGATTTCAGATCAGGTGGAACTTTCATATAAACTTTCTCCTCTAACTTCCCATTAAGAAATGCATTCTTGACATAAAGTTGGTGCAGGTTCCAATCATTATTAACAGCAAGACTTAATAGAACTCGAACGGTGTTGAGTTTTGCCACTGGAGCAAAAGTTTCAGTATAATCAATTTCATAGGTCTGTGTATACCCCTTAGCCACTAGCCTTGCTTTATATCTCTGCACACTTCTATCAGAGTTACATTTCACAGAAAAAACCCATTTACAACCAACAGGTTTTTTATCTTGGGGAAGATCTGTTATTGTCCAGGTACCATTTTTCTCAAGTGCACTGATCTCTTCTTCAACAACCCTTCTCCACTTAGGATGCTTTAGTGTCTCATCAACAGTTGTAGGGATTTCTTTTTCTTCTAAACTTGCTGTAAAGACTTTGAAAGATGGCATCAAAGAAATGTAAGCAGCAAATTTCTGAATAGGATGTTTAGTGCACTGTCTAACTCCTTTTCTAATAGCAATAGGAAAATCATCAAGATTAGGAGTAGTAGACTCACTGATCAAATTACCTTCATCTTCCATATTGGCAATTGGACTCAAATCCAATTCTCGGCAAGTGTCAGATTGCAAGATGGCCTCGGGTATGGTTTTCTTTCTCCTTGTATATGTCAAAAGTTGTTTGGGAGGAGTAGGTGTTTTGGAAGGGTATTGAGAAGTTGTAGGTGTTTGTGAAGGGGTTGGTAAAGAAGATATAGGTGAAAAATCTGAAGGTGGTGTAGGCAACAAAGGTGGATTTGTGGAGTGAGTGAATGAAAAAATGGAGGTATAGAAAAAATGGGAGAAGTTACCTGGTGTTGGTGAGAAGGCTGAAAATCATCCCAAGTCTCCCCCTGAATTGCAGCCTTAGTAAAGTAAGGGTCCTGTTAAAAAAAGGTAAGATCCATAGTAACAAAAAAATTTCGAGATGGGGGGTGATAGCATTTATAGCCCTTCTTAAGTGAAGAATACCCTACCAGCACACACTTTACAGATCTATGATCTAACTTGGACATATTAGTGGCTGAATTATGAATAAAAATTGTACAACCAAAAATCTTAGGAGGTAATGTACATGAAAGAGGCTTAAAATAGGGATAACTTTCCAAGAAAATGGATTGAGGGGTTTTAAATTTCAAAACCTTACTGGGCATGTGATTGATCAAATATATGGTAGTTAACAAAGCCTCTCCCCACAGGTACTTAGGGACATTACTGGTAAATAAAAGGGATCGAGTGACTTCAAGAAGGTGTCGGTTTTTTCTCTCTGCAACTCCATTCTGTTGTGGAGTATCCACACAGGAACTAATCTGAACTATTCCCTTTTTTCGAAAAGAATCGCCCAAAGACCTAGCAAAAAATTCACTACCATTGTCAGATTTAAACAGCTGGATTTTAGTATGGAATTGGGTAAGAACCATGGTGTAAAATCTCTCAAAATTGCTATCAGTTTTAGACTTTTCCTTCATCAAATAAGTCCAAGTAGTCCTACTATGATCATCAATAAAAGTAATAAACCATTTACAACCATCAGCATTCTTTACTCTAGAAGGGCCCCAAATATCACTATGGATCAAAGAAAAAGGGTGAGATGGTTTATAAGTAGATAGTAAGTAGGATGCTTTGGTTTGTTTAGCAAGAGGACAGATATGGCATTTAAATAAACTTGGCTTTTTATTTATGAATAAAAAAGGGTACAATTTTGCAAGATATTGAAAACTAGGATGACCTAACCTAAAATGCCACAATAAAACATTATCATTCTGTCCTAAAGCTGTAAATGAACAAGGAGATTGAGAGATAGAAGAGGGTGGAGTGCCATGAAGAACATAGAGGCCATTGTGCAAACTAGCATTGCCAATCATCTTCTTCGAGTCCATTGCCTGCAAAACACAACTAGAAGCATTAAAAGTTGTGGAACATTTTAAATCTGTTGAAAGCTTGCTAACAGAGATAAGATTGCAGGCAAGATTTGGGACAAATAAAACATCATGGAGCAGCAAATTTTCATTAATAACAATAGAACCACAGCCCTAAATTTGAGAAAGGGAGCCATCAGCAGTTTTAATAGATCTACCAGAAGAAGATGCTGAGTATTTAAGGAACAACTCCCTGTTACCAGTCAAATGGTCAGACGCCCCAGAGTCGATGATCCAAGTGGGAGTAAGTTGTGCAGATAAAAGGGCTGTAGGGAAGGAGGTGCCTTCGGTTTCTTTCATGGCCAGATTTGCCTCACTAGGACATGCAAGTTTTCCAAATAATTTCTGAAGATCTTCAATCTGTTCCTTAGTGAAACTTGTAACACTAGAGGCAGAAGCTAAATGGGTTTGTGTATCTCTAGAGGACATTGGCTTCCAATTGACTGGTTTGCCATGAAGCTTCCAACACTTCTCCTTGGAATGGCCTGGTTTCTTGCAATGATCACACCAGGGCCGACCTTTTTTAGTAGAAGTTGTCTGAGTGAAAGGAGCAGATCCTTGATGGGAAAAAGGTTCAGGAAGCATCACTGTTCGCCTGCTCTCCTTCTTAACTGCAGAAAAAACTTCCCTAATTAAAGGAAGAGGGGAGCTGCCAAGAATTCTACTACGAACCGCATCTAACTCTTCTTTCAACCCATGAAGAAATTGGAAAATTCTGCGTTGTGTAGTGATTTTCCTGTACAAGGCAGCATCAGTTGGTGTCTCCCATTCATTCTGCTCATAAAGGTCTATCTGCTGCCAAAGGGCATTGAGAGTATTATAGTATAGGGTGACTGACATTCCTTCTTGTTTGAGATCCGATGCCTGACCTTCAATCCCATACAACTCAGAGATATTATCTGTATTGGAATAGGTTTCTTGGACAACAATTCAAATTTTAACCGCTTTTTGATAAAGGAGAAAAATTTTGCCTACACTGGGAGCCATAGAATTGAGCAACCAAGACATCACACGACTATTTTCCTGCATCCATTTGGCATATCCAGCAGCAGTAGCCGCAGGCTTGTCAACATCCCCTGTGAGATAGCCTAATTTGCCTCGCCCCGAAATAAAAATCTTAACAGATTGAGACCATTCCAAATAATTATTTCCATTCAATCTATGACAGGTAATAACAAGACTAGAAGAGTCATTGAGATCGTCAGAACCAGAAATAATCTCTGGAGAAGAGGTGATTTCAGTAGAAGAATTATAAGAAGAGGTGGCCATCGACTAGGGTTTTTATTTAAAAGATCGAAACCCAATCTGATACCATGTAGAATTTTAGTGAAAACAGAAGAAAGGGGATTTTGTTATTCAACTTAGAACAGGTTACAACATAGAACTCTTTTATAGAGTCCTTAAGAATTTATCTCTAACTAGGAATCCTAATGATAAAAGACTTCTAATCCTACTAACAGATAACTCTCAGTCTTTGACATAATTTACAAGTCTTTTACATAATATACAAGCAGTATTATCCTACACCTCTCTCCTTAAATGGCAGTATTAACTTTCCTTGTGCTACAACTATACTGATATATGAGACACCAATAAAGTTTGATAGACCTTAATTGTGCAAGATGGTTTGTTTTCTATTATTTTACTTGATTTCTGTTTTTGACACAGGTGCTTTATCTATTTTATTATTTCAGTTTTATTTTATAATATTTATTAATTATTACACATATGATAGATGGCTAGGGCTAATTGTATTATGTACTTTTAGGGTTATTAGTTATCTTTAGGGTTCAAAACTAGGATTGGGATTGAAACTTTGCTTGCAAGAAAGCAAGCCTATACGAGTAAGTTGTAGGCTTTACAGCCAATGCAATTATTCTTATTATTTTCTTGAATTAATAGAAAGAAACTACAGGTTTTAATAACCCTAAGTTTTCTAAAGTTCCGTAATCTTTCCTAATTGTTCAGCCTTATTCTTTTGATTGCTTCACTATGGTCATCGATGGGGGAGAGCTGCCCTTATCAAAGCTTTGTATATGTTGTTTCTTGTAGAAAAGAGAGTTTGAATACTCTTCTTGTTATATCGATATACAAGAGAAGAAGTCTATTTATAGACTTTTACAGAGGAGTTTTACACAGAGTAGTTAACCTATTAGGATTGGACTCTTATCCTTTACAATGACAGAGTTAGATTATAACTAAACTACTTAGTTATGATAGAGTTAGACTTCCTATTATACACGTATTAACTCACACTCCCCCTCAAACTGGCGTGTATATGTTGTGCACACCCAGTTTGGATGAAAACTCATCAAAAGTCGCCCTAGGAAGTGCTTTGGTGAAGATATCAACAAGCTGATTCTTGGTAGGAATATAATGAAGTTTTATTACTCCATTATTGACCTTCTCATAGATAAGTGCCTGTCTATTTCAATATGTTTAGTCCGGTCGTGCTGCACTGGATTCTTGGCAATGCTCATTGCTGATTGACTATCACTGTAAACCTCAAATTCTAATTTTTCATCCAACTCTAACTCAGTGAAGAGCTTTTTAATCCACATTCCCTCACATATTCCAAGAGCCATAGCTCTAAATTCCGCCTCTACACTGCTTCTAGATACCACAGCCTGCTTTTTACTTCTCCAAGTGACCAGATTTCCCCACACAAACGTACAGTAGCCACTCACCGACCTTCTATCTGTTAGTTCTCTTGCCCAGCTTGAGTATGTGTAGACTTTCACAGTTCTGTCTTGATGTTTTCTGAAAATAAGTCCGGACCCTGGTGTAAACTTCAGGTACCTCAGGATCCTATCGACTGCCTCCATGTGCTCTTCTCGAGGATCACTCATGTGTTGACTTACTATACTCACTGAGTATGCAATGTCAGGTCTAGTGAGTGAGAGGTAGATTAGTTTTCCTACCAGCCTTTGGTAGGACTCTTTATTCACTGGATTCCCCATTTCATCTCTACTGAATTTCAAACCTGGTTTCATTGGAGATTAGGCTGGTCTACACTCGAGCATTCCGATTTCTGTAAGTAGATCTAGAATGTATTTTCTTTGGTTGATAGCTAACCCTTCTTTTGATCTTGCAACTTCTATTCCCAAGAAGTACCTAAGGCTTCCTAAGTCCTTAGTTTCGAACTCCTTTGCTAGAACAGTTTTCAGCTTCTCTATTTCTTCTATGTCATCCCCAGTAATAATCATATCATCAACATAGACAATTAGGAGAGTTATCTTACCATCCGCTGCAGCTTTTCTAAATAATGTATGGTCTGCTTGACTTTGCTTGAAATCATTCTGAACCATAGCTTTAGCAAACCTGTCAAACCATGCTCTAGGGGATTGCTTCAAGCCGTACAACGATCTATTCAGTTTGCACACTATCTTTGTTGTGGTTTTCTCTTCTAAACCAGGTGGAACCTGCATGTACACTTTCTCCTCAAGTCTACCATTTAGAAATGCATTTTTGATGTCCAACTGATGCAACTTCCAATCCTTGTTAACTGCCATTGAAAGTAATACTCTGATGGTGTTTAACTTTGCTACAGGTGCGAAAGTTTCTTGATAGTCTACTCCATATGACTGAGTAAACCCTTTAGCCACCAACCTCGCCTTGTATATCTCAGCACTCCCATCTGAATGGTACTTGACTGTAAAGACCCATTTACACCCCACAACCTTTTTTCCTTCTGGCAGATCTGTCAAGCTCCAGGTATTGTTCTTTTGTAATGCCTTAATCTTCAACTGCTCTCCTCCATTCTGGGCTGTCGAAGGCCTCTTCCACTTTCTCGGGAATTCTTATGTTGTAAATGCTAGCTGTAAAAGCTTTGAATCCAGGCGTTAATTTCCCATAGGCAATAAACATATTAATAGGATGAGCAGTACATTTCCTTACCCCTTTCTAATAGCAATAGGAAACTCATCTAAGTTAACAGTAGTAGAATCCTGTGGAATAATACTACCTCCTATCTCCACAGCAGCAGGACTCAAAGCTAGTTCTTGGCAAGTGTTAGGCTGACTAACTGCCTCGGTCAAGTTTCTTTTTCTTCTTGTATAGACACTCAGTTGTCTTTCTGGTGGTTGTGGAGTCATAGAGTTTGGTGATGTATATGGTACAGTTTTAATCATTGGAGGAGGTGTTGTATAAGGGCTGGTAGTTTTAGACTGTGGAGAAGGTGTGTCTACAGGATTAAGAGCAGCATTCACAATTTCATTAGAAGTAGGCTCGGAAGAAGTATTTTGCAGAGCAGTGGTACTTACATCAAGAATAGGCAAGGAAATAATGGGCTGTGGATCATGCAAGGACCGAGATTCCTTGTATCTCTCCCCCTGAATTTCAGTTCCTGCAAAGTAAGGTTTATTTTCAAAGAAAGTAACATCAAAAGAGATATAGGTTTTCATGGTAATGGGGCAGTAACACTTGTAACCCTTCTGACTCGATGAATACCCTATAAACACACAACGTAGTGCCCTAGGATCAAGTTTACTCCTATTATTGGGATGCACATGAACAAAAGATGTGCATCCAAAAACTCGAAGAGGAAGAATAGAGGATAATGGTTTAAAATGTGGAAAATGTTAGAAAAGAGTTTCAGTGGGTACTTTGAACCCTAGTGTCTTGCTTGGCATCCTATTGATTAGGTAGGTGGCAGTAAGAAGAGCTTCCCCCCATAGATAATTAGATGCATTGGCAGAAAATAATAGGGACCTAGTCACCTCTAGTAAATGTTTATTTTTCCTTTCGGTCACTCCATTTTGTTGAGGGGTGTTAACACAAGAAGTAAGATGAAAGATGCCTTTTTCTTTGAAAAAATACCCAAGAGATTTGCTAAGATATTCGCTCCCATTATCATTCCTCACTATTTTAATTTGCTTCTTAAATTGAGTTTTGACCATGTGATAAAAACCTTCAAAAATTGTCTCAACTTCAGATTTTTCTTTCATCAAAGAGGTCCAAGTTGTTCTAGAAAAATCATCAATAAACGACAAACCATCTAGACCCAGAGATGTTTTTTTACTTTAGAAGGGCCCCAAATGTCACTGTGTATAATAGAAAATGGTGAAGTAGGTTTATAGTGAGAAGGAACATATGGTTTTCTCGTATCTTAGCCATTTGACATACTTCACAAGTAAAAGAAGAGGGATTTTTATTAATGAAGAAATTAGGAAACAACTTTGCAAGGTAGTAGAAACTTGGATGTCCTAATCGAAGATGCAAAAGCATAATATCATTCGAAAGTAAACTACTAGAAAAAACTGATGTTCTAAAGCAACTGGAAATAGAAGGATTCTGATAGGGTAGGCCATCAAGGATATGTAAGCCGTTACACAACCTAGCACTGCCAATCACCGTCTTCGAGCCCTGTGCCTAAAAAGACAACTAGCAACCCCAAAGTTAACCTCACATCATCCTGACCAATTTGCTAACAGATAATAAATTGCATGTGAGTTTGGGAACATAAAGAACATCAGACAATATTATCTTGCTACTCAATCGAACAAAACCACTTCCTTTTACTGTTGTAAGGGAACCATCGGCTATCTTGATGGAGGAAGGAGACTTGTGGTTACTGTAATTGTGGAAGAGAGTAGGATTTCCTGTCATATGATCAGAGGCACCAGAATCGACTATCCAATTAAATGCACTCATTGTTGCTAAGCAAGAAATACTACCTTCAGTAGCTGTTAAGGAATTAGGGACAAGCTCAGATGATAGGTGAGTAAAAATCTGTTGGAGTTCCTCGATCTGTTGTTTACTAAAGCTGCTAGAAGAATTTTCAGAAGATACAAGATGGGCTTCTTTCTGGAATCTGGATTCAGGAGGCTTCCAATCTGTTGGTTTTTCATGCAGCCTCCAACATTGGTCCATCACATGGCCAACCTTTTTGCAGTGGTCACACCATGGTCTCCCCCTCCTTTGTTTACTCCCAGAGTTGGAGTTTGTAAGAAGAGCAGAAGCTTCTGCTTGTTGGACTGCTGGCACCATCAAGAAAAGTTTGCTTTCTTCCCTTCGGATTTCTGAAAAAGCTTCTCGAACCAGTGGTAGTGGTTTAGTGGCTAAAATCCTGCTGTTGGCTCCATCAAATTCTCCATTCAGTCCGGAAAGAAATTGGAACACCCTCCTCTGATTTTTGAGCTTATTGTAGAAGCTAATGTCATCAGGACACTTCCATTCGTTAGCTTCATGCAAATCTATTTGCTGCCAGCATTTGGTTAGGATTCCAAAATATTCCAGCATCTGGCAGCATTCCAAATTTCTGCTGCAGTTTGCTAAAGCATAAAATTTTCTCCAATTTCGGGTACCACGGAATTAATTAACCACGACATTATCATGGTGTTTTCACTAAACCAGTTAGAGTAGGCTGGGTCAGACTCATCTGGAACAGGAGTTGAGTCTGAGAGATAGGAAGCTTTCCTTCTTCCTGGAATGTACAGCCGCACTGATTGAGACCAAGGAAGGTAGTTGTTTCCATTTAGTTTATAGGATGTAATGGGGGAAAGAGAGGCATTCGAGATTTGGAAATCAAATGAACGAGGGCTGTTTTGAGAGCTAATTTCTTATGTAGCAGGATCGGAATTAGTCATGGAGAGGTATAGATCTGATCGAAAAGGGAAAAAAGATTTTGAGGAGATAGGATTGACCTAACCTGATACCATGTAGAAAAGAGAGTTTGAATACTCTTGTTATATTGATATACAAGAGAAATCTATTTATAGACTTTTACAGAGGAGTTTTACACAGAGTAGTTAACCTATTAGGATTGGACTCTTATCCTTTACAATGACAAAGTTAGATTATAACTAAACTACTTAGTTATGATAGAGTTAGGATAGAGTTAGACTTCCTATTATACACGTATTAACTCACATTTCTCATGTAGTATGTTTTACTTTTTATGGCGGCACCTTATAGTGATATATTATGCTATTTTTATTTTGGATAAATTACTTAATAAGCCTTTGAACTATACCAACTTTCCATAAATCCCCTATCTTTTTTTTATTTTTACACCAGAAAAACGCTAAGACTGTTTGGTTGAGGGATTCAGAGGAGGATTTTTATTTTTATGAAGGTTTTAAAATTTTTAAAAATGAATTTACTTGTTTGGGTAAAAAATAATGGAGAATTTCAAAATTGACAAGGAATTTTAAAAAATAATGAAAGTTTCAAATTCTACCTACGGAGGTGGTTTTTTAAAATTCCTCCTGATCTTATTTAATTTAATGCACCTGGTCTCGCTACAAAATAAAAATTAAAACTTTCATTTTTATTTAATTTTAATATATTTTTGTATTTATTTTATTAAAATTATTTATATATTTTTACAAACCTAACAATATCCATATTGCATATTTTTTATATTATTTATTTTTAATATCATTATTTTTCTTTTATTATTATTTTTCAAACTCATAAAATTCTAGTAGCTTAAATATTTCTAAGAGAATTACTTATCCAAACAAAATAATTGTAAATGCTAGCATTTTGAAATAATGCATTTCAAAATGCTTGTGTTTTAAAAATCTAAAAAACTTGAAAAATTCCTCGTTTGAACGTACCCTTAGAACCGAAAAATGTCACATAACACACCAACCACATTAGGTTCTTTGCAGGCTGGCAGTTAAAATTTGGTCCGCCCCTCTAGGACTCTATCTTGGTACCAGCCCATAACGATCAAAGTCCTTTACTGTTGTGACAGATGAAATGCTTTTTTGATTTGTCGATGCTCGTTGATTGTAATGACCATGGCCCAGTTAAAAAAATTCTCACTTTTCCATTGTAAAAAAAAAAGTCAGTGCTGGCATCTCTGTCTCAGAAAATGATAGATGGCCAGTGGCATTAATGTCAAATGGTACATGTGACATTTAAAAAAACACACAAGGGCCGACCTGGATATGAGTTATGGATTAGGAGCTTTCTCTAGATAGAAAAGAAGAATAGGGGCTCATTTAGGAAGCTAGAGAAAGTTCTAGTACTTTATTTAGTATTTGGCACCTTCTATTTTGTACTTAGGACAATATATTCTAGTGCGTTTTAGTAGATTATCCTTTGTTTACTGAAAGATTGTTGTAGTGGTTCATGCAGTTTTGTTATATTTTTTTACTGTGTACCTATCAGGTAACACATAGTTATTCCCCTTGCTTCCCCTCTTGTTTTGGGTTTTCTGCTTTTCCTTCTGGGGTGATGGATTTGAGGATTTGTTTGCATGGTAACATTAGGTTGACATATGGGAAGAAAGAAAAGTTTTTGGTTCTCGAGGACGGAATCTTAAAGATGAAATGCTCGGGAAGAATTCTGCTCCTCCTGCTGCTGCTGTTGCTGCCGTGAACAATGGAAAAGGCTCAAATCCTATCAAGATTGTGAAGAGGGATGCTCATGCAGTAAGAATTGTAAGAGTGTACCTATTCAGTTCTCCTTTCTACTTTGATCTATTAATTTGATTCTAGCCGGGTTTTTTTTTTGGTATTCTTGTGACTTAAGATGTTTTCTTGGTCTATTCTTTTGTAAATTTTGATATGTTTCTCTTTCTTAATCTTCTTACAATCATGAATAAAAAATTCTTCTTACAATCAGAAATTGGCTGTGGGAGGTTTTCCAGAAAAGATACTAATTGCATACCAATCTGTGCTCGAGGACAATCCAAATGAGGATACTGTTTTAAACAAGTGTAATGCTGCTGTACAAAATTTGAGTAAACTTGGGGAGAATGTTGAAAGTAGTTTAGCTCAAGGTATGAGTTCTGCTTTGTGATTTCATGGTGTATGCTTACATTTTATAAGATTTTATTTATCAATAAAAGGAAAAGTATACTCTCTCCCTGTCTCTTTGTACGTATAGTTTTTTTGAATGTAATTTTATCGAGATTTTTTCACCATTGTAAAAAGAATATTGAAGCTGTAAGTACTAGAAGAAAATCTGAAGATGTCTACTCTACATGTGTCAAATTCTTGTTATTTTAGATGTATGAAGATTTAAATCTCATAAGTGCCTGGGATTCTTAATTCTGGAACAGA
The DNA here is from genome assembly GCA_019671005.1 of Hibiscus mutabilis. NCBI lineage: Eukaryota > Viridiplantae > Streptophyta > Magnoliopsida > Malvales > Malvaceae > Hibiscus > Hibiscus mutabilis. The sequence continues at coordinate 10,964,804 of CM033744.1, forward strand.
GGTCTCTTGGTAGAGTGAATTCCTACTTTTGCTAGGGCCTAGGCCTTCAAACTATGTTCGCCAGTCAGTAATAAATCATTCTAACAAGAGGATACTTCATGTATTTGTTCTCTCTGAGTCCATTTTTAAAGTTATTTCATGTTAGCTCTGAATATTAGAACTGGAACATGTGCAATTTAGTCTAAATCCAATTTATCAGCCAAAAGTAAAATACTAGGAGCACAATTTTTGTGCTTCTCTCTCTCTCTCTCTCATCTATGTACATGTGTGTGTGTATTTCATCTTCCTTAAACTCCTAACATCACAGTGGCAAAAAGTTTCCCTTTTAAAAGTGCCAGTGTAGTTAAAGTACTTAAGGTCTCTTAAGGCTTTTAGTGGTGATACTTGGCCTCACTCATAAGCACTTGCTATTAGTTAGGTTCTTTAGATTTTAATGTATGGTCTCCTATGCAGTGTTTAAAAAGGCGCATATGAGGCGCGCCTAGGCGCTAAGGCGAGGCGAGGGTGAAGGGCTTAATTGGGTCTAGGCGAGGCGATTTCAATGAAGCGCAGCAAGGCGCACTAGGCGCCGATGCGCAGAAAGGCGCCGCCTGTTCAATTTTTTGATCTTTGTCTTTTTTTATTTTTTATTATGTTTTACATACTAAGTTGGGCCAAAAGTGGGGACCACACAAAAATAATATTAATCAAATGAAATTTAAATTAATCTAGTCGAGTTAATGTGTAATTTGAACTTAAAGCATAACACACGATATATACAAACATTAATTAAACTGAATCGAATTTAAATTCAAATTAATTTGGTTGAGTTTTAAAACTTGAACTAAATTTAAGTTTTTAGGGTTTAGGGTGTAAGGTTTAGGGTTTAGATTTAGTAGTTTAGAATTTAGTCAATGTGAATAGAATTTTGGGTTTAGTGTTTGAATTTAGTGTTTATAGGTTAAAACCTACATATTATCCTAAGACCTAAACCCTAACCCTTTTAACCCTAAATCCTAAATCTAGCCCTTAATTTCTAATCATTACCCCTAAATTCTAAACCTTACGCCCTAAACCGAGTCCCTAAAACTAAGGCGCTTGTTTTAGTTTCCACCGCTAAATTCTTAATTTAAATCATATTATCATATATCCTTTTGAAATTATTATATAACTAGCTTTGTCTATTTACAATATAAAAATTTTATATTGCATGATAAAATGCAATGTCATATGCTTTTTGATTGGAAAGTTAAAGGTAAATGAAATGAAGAGCTTTTGTTGAACTTATAGTCCTTTTTAAAGTACTATTTATTTTTTGTTTAGTACTCTGCTTCATGTGCATTTATACATTCTCTTTGATTGGTTCATGTTGAAGTTGAATATTCAAAGAATCTCATTATTCGTATCACCCAAAATTTTATTGAATGTAAAGAATTTTAAAGTGATGCTTAACACATAAAATGTTGATGATAAATACTCTTTGGTGTTTACATTGCATAAGCTGTTCTTTTTGCTTGACAATACAACTGGAAAAAACATGTATATCTCTTATTTTTAAAAAGTGTGCCTTACTTCAATAAGGCGCGCCTTAGCTATAAAACCCCTATCGCCTTAGTGCGCCTTTAGAACTGCTCCTAGGGGAATGTGTCTTACTGGATTGTACTTGATCATTTCTGGGAGTTCTTTGTGCTGCTGCCTGGTTTTTCATAACAATCTTGAGAATGGAACATCATAAGAATCCATCCTAAGTAGTTAAAATTAAGCATTTCAAGAGTCATATAATTAACTTTATAAGGTTATTGGCCTCTGATTTTTCGCGGCACTTTGTGCTTGTTTATTGTTTGCCTTTGTAGAGAATGCAATGCCTAATACTCCTGATTGATACAAACCAATCCATCAATGCACACACAAAAAATACTCCCTTAGAAATAATAGGCTTGATTTTGGATGCATAATTGAGGACTAAAAATTTTTCCCTAAGAAATATTAGGCTTGATTTTGGATGCGTAATTGAGGACTTGAACTGGTCTGTTTTCTAAAATCTTAGCAATTCAAATCTTTAATGACATAAGATCAATACATTTGAAACTGAACTGAAGGGATAAAAGAAGTTTGTCGCATAAGAATTGTTATATTGACTATTTTGTTGGTGCACCTGCTGATTAATTTTCTCCTCTGCAAATGAACTACAATTATTATTACATTTATATTATTTTTTATATTCTAATATGTTTGAAGTGTATTAAATCTCTAGTGCAGCTGATCCAGATGAGTCCCTCTAATCAATTGATTCTTCGATTAAATAGCGATGAAAGAGAACATGTACTTGAACCTTTTACTTGCTTAGGAATTTTGTCACAAGCTTTTTGGTGCAAAATAATTTAATGGGGCATCTCTTGGTTTAGGTTGTAAATTGCTGAATGTTTATTTCTTGGTAACCTGTACTTTGATGTTATTATAATATCTTGCCTTAAGTTTTGATTTACTGTGTGCTTTTGTAACAACACTAAGTGCATGTGTTTGCTTTTGCTTAGGGAATCAGAATGGATCTGCCTTGCTAGATGAGCTACAGCAGCAAGAAAACGCTCTCCAGCAATATGTTGAACAACTTGAAAACATTGAAACAACAAGGGCTGCTTTGATTTTTCAACTTAAAGAAGCACTTCAGGAACAAGTATGCTTCCGTTACTATCATGTCTTCTTGAGTTGGAAATTACAGTTTGCAAAATGTTTGTCCTTGTTTGGTACTCAATAATTTAAAGGTTTTCAGGAATCAAAGCTGGAGCTTATTCGCAGTCAGCTGCAGGTTAGAATCTCATTTTTACCAACAAATTGCTTAAGTTGATAATTTACATCAAATATGATTGTAAATCTATAGGTTTGTCTGTTCAGATATTGTAAAGCAGAAAATTCTTTGCAGTTATATTTGCTATTGTTGACACGAGTCAGCAACAACTGGAGACATTTTCTGTAGCTAGATTGGAATAAAACTTGTTGGAGTTTGTGTTAATAAATTTACCTAAAACCAAGTCCCATGTTTTAAGTGAATATTCAAACATTGAGAAATAGAAAATTTGATGTTATCCCATTTTTTTGTATATTTTAATGAAAAAAAATTAAAGAAGTTCAATCTCTTCCCCCTATTTGCCTTACAAAATAGCGCATCTAAGCGTTCTGGGTGTGTCTTATCAAATGTGCATCATCCAAAAGGATCTAACTTGCTTTCGTTGTTTGATGCTAAATTACAGCACCTGGGTGGCTTGCCTAGGATTTTACCTTAACGACATTGGATAATAAATACAACTTGTACAATATTTGCTATTTTTTCAAAATGAAGTGAAAGTGATGATGTGTGCAGGTTGCTCGTGGTCAGATTGAGCAAGGAAAGAATTTAAGGAACAGGCTGAGTTTACCTCCCTTGCGTGGCCATGTAACTACTACAGTTGAGGCTGTAGCTGTGGGTGAACAGAACCTTCCTTCAGCTCAGCCATCCGGCACTCCACCTCAGCCTCATCTTCCGCAACCTGTGATTTCCTTTACACCTTCAAAAATGACCGAAGAAGATAACAAGAAAGCAGCAGCCGCTGCTGTTGTTGCTAAGCTTGCGGCTTCTACATCTTCTGCTCAGATGCTTACATCTGTACTTTCGTCCCTTGTTGCAGAAGAAGCTGCCTCTATGAATGGTAGCTTAAATTCTGGTGGGTTCGCAGCAGCGTTATCAATGTTTCCTCCCGAAAAGCGTCCCAAACTTGAAAAACCAATGCATGTATCAGATGCAAGCAATTCAGACATCCCCAGCACAACTTATTTTAATCCTCTGCAACAGCAGGCCATGAACAACATGCCACTTGCACTGTCAACTGGTATGCAACCAATGTCTCAAGGCAACCAGATTCAGGCCCCCTTTGCTTCTGCTCCACCTCCCTCGCTCTCTCCTGCAAATCCTTCAGCAAGTCAATATATGCAGTCAACTGGTATGATGATAGGGGTAGTACCTTATGGATACGGAGCAAACACGCTGCCACCACCACCTCTTCCCCCGCATATAGCAATGAATTTAGCTAGACCTGCTTCTCAGCCGCCACAGCCACAGTCTCAGCAACAGCCGCAATCTCAGCCTCAGCAGCAGCCAACCACTGGAGGATTTTACCGGCCACCAGGTATCGGGTTTTATGGGCAAAACCCTCAGTCAACACCACCTGTACCTCGACAGTAAGCTTCTCCCAAAATCAAATCATACTTTGTACTGCATGGAAAAGGGTGGTGAAATAGCATTTAGAGGAAGCCCATACTGATGCCAGAGGTCATCAACTTGAGAAAATTGTGAAGACAGAGTGGCCATGTATAATGTACATTAGTAGAGAAGTTATAGGCATCGGTTGTGTTGTCTTAGACAAGCTAGAGCATGGGCAAAGCCGTCGTTATCCGCACCCTTAACCCGTTGACTCAACTGAGTTTGTTAAGTATTCACCCTGTTGTTCTACAATGGCTCCCTGCAACTTAGTTTGGTATTGCTACATGATATAGCTCAGACATAACCTGTAAGTTGATGTACCAAAATAGCAAGCAACTGTCTTTTGTCTGAGATGATGGATTTACAATTTAGGTGGGGGCGGTGCAATCCTTCAATAACATTTTATTTTTGTTAGATTTATGTAACTTACTACTAGTTGGAGGCAAGTTTTAATTTTGTTCCCATTGAATTTCACCTTACTTTTGTTCCCCTTGTTCTCAAATAGGAAAAAAAGAACCCTTAAATATGATTATGGTAAACATACTGGTGGTCATTTGCATTATGGTCACTCAAATCAAAAAACTTTCATTATCACTGGACATGACTAGCGGTAGTGTACGCAGTAGAATTTAAAATTGGGTCAAATATAAATTAAAACACTGAACTTCTAAAGTTTTCATGAATGGCACCAACTTTTAGATTTTGCACTTTGACCTTGATTTATTAAAATTTTACAATTTGGTTCTGATTTTTCTAAAATTTCCATATTTCTCATAAAAGTACTCGAACTTCAATAACTTACATTTTGATCCTTAAATTCTAAATTTTCTAAATTAAGTTCCTAAATATCGCCTTCTTTTAAAACTACTATTTCTAAAAAAATACATTTTATTCAAAAAGTATAATTATTTTTTAAAAATTACTACTTTACAAAAAAAAAAAAACTATTTACATGTATATATATTATACAAGTATTTTTGAAAGGTGAGATAAACTACTATTAAAACATTTCTATGTTATATCTAATAGTATTATTTTAATTAATAAAATTACTTAAAATTTAAAATTATAAAACAGATGGTATATATATACTATTAAAATTTGCTCATTTCACGTCTATTTTTACTAATAATTTTTTTTATCTAGTAGGCGTGAAATATTTATATTTATGTTTATAAGGTATTCTATGAAGTGTGACAACAACTACTACTAAAAAACATATTTATTAGTATTTAATAGTATTATCTCAATTAATAAAATCACTTCAATTCTTAAATAATATAATAAGTTGTATCAAAATTTATTCACTATAAGTCTATTTTTACTAATAAAACTTTTTCTTCTATAAAAATAATGTTTTTTTTTAAAGAACATTGTTTCACGTATACTGTTAAATCTAAATATAATTATTTCATACTTGGATTATTATCCTATCAATAGGTTGTGGAAACTTTATGTTTTCACAAGTGCCTTAATTTTAGGGTTTTAGTTTAGGGATTTTAGTTTAGGGGTTTTAGTATAGGGATTTAAAATTTAGGGTTTATAGTTAGAATTTAGAGTTTAGGGTTAGGTTTAGGTTTTATGGTAATATGGTTAGTGATTTATGTTTTAACCTATAAATTCTAAATTTTAACCCTAAACCTAAAAATTTATCAACAACCCCTAAATTTAAAACCACTACACTTAAACCCCTAAACTTTAAACCCTAAACAGAGTCCCTAAACCCTAAAAATAGACATGCTTGTGTACACAAGCATGTCTATTTTTAAGCCTAAATCTAAAATCTAAAAATCTAACCATAAACCCTAAATTATATCCATGAATCATAAATTCTACACCCTACACCCCTAAATAACCCCGCTTGTGGAAACTTTGTTTTTCCAGTGATAGTGTATAGGATAATAATCCATATAAATTTATCTAAAAGTCAAATTATTTGTTTTATTAAGATTTAAATAAAGATTGAAAAAACAAATTAAACTTCTTAACCCGAATGTAAACAAACGAAGAAAAAAGATAACCAAAGTGTAGAAAACAGGGAAAAGTATTTTGGTCAGTGATCAATCTGATTCATTGTTTTTCCTTGAATTAATTTGAAGAGTACATACAAGCCAACTATTTATAGATTTAGTACTGAGGGTTGTAATAAAATTTAAACTAGTATAGATAAAATATGATCTTATAAGATAAGAGATAAAGGTTATCTAAACTACTTAGTAGATAAGAGTTATATGCTATCTAAACTACTTTAAGAGATTAGAGTTATAGGATATCTAAATTACTTAGATATTTACAAAAGAATTATCTCTATTTACATGACAATTATCTATACTCCCCCTCAAGCTGGTGAATACATATTGTAGATTCCCAGCTTGGATTTAAGATCGTCAAGAACCACTATTGGAAGAGCTTTGGTAAGAATATCGGCTAACTGTTGCTTTGTAGGAACATAGCCGAGTTTGATAACTCCATTGCTGATTTTTTCAGCGACAAAGTGTCTATCTATCTCCACATGTTTGGTATGGTCGTGTTGAACAGGATTTTTCGCAATACTAATAGCAGATTGACTATCAGTTTGCAACTCAAATTGCTTGTAGTGATCTAATCCCATTTCAGTCAACATTCTCTGTAACCACATGCCTTCACAAATCCCAAGTGCTAGTGCTCGATACTCGGCTTCTGCAATGTTCTTAGACACCACGGCTTGCTTTTTACTCCTCCAAGTGACCAAGTTTCCCCACACGAAAGCACAATACCCACTAGTTGATCTTCTATCAGTTAACTCACCAGCCCAACTTGAATCAGTAAAAATTCTTACTAACATTTCTTCACTTTTCTTAAATAATAAGCCATGTCCCGGAGTCATTTTAAGGTACCGTAAAATTCTATATACGGCAGCAACATGCTCCTCTCTTCGATCATTCATGTACTGGCTAACAACACTAACAGAAAAAGCAATGTCAGGCCTCGTAAGGGACAAATAAATTAGCTTACCAACCAATCGTTGATACTGCTCTTTGCTTACTGGAACACCTCCATCATCTTTTTTGAACTTTAAGTTGGGCTCCATTGGGGTTTCGGCTGGTTTACAACCAAGCATGCCAGTTTCTGTCAAAAGATCAATGATGTATTTCCTCTGACAGATAACTATACCGGATTTTGATCTTGCCACTTTCATTCCAAGAAAGTACCTAAGACTGTCGAGGTCTTTGATTTCAAATTCCTTGGCTAGTGAATCTTTTAGCCTCTTTAATTCTTCAACATCATCCTCACTGATTACTATATCATCCACATAAACAATTAAAATTGTTATTTTACCATTTTGATTTACCTTAATAAACAAGGTATGGTCGGTTTGACATTGTTTATAACCACTCCCAATAATTACCTTGGCAAATCTATCGAACCAAGCCCTTGGGGACTGCTTTAGGCCATACAAGGATTTTCTCAATTTGCATACTTTGTGAGCTGTCGAATCTCTCTTGATGCCCTCCGGAATTTCCATGTACACTTCCTCTTTCAAATTGCCATTCAAGAAGGCATTTTTGACGTCTAATTGATGAAGTGGCCAATCCTGGTTCACGGCAAGAGACAATAAAACTCTTATTGTGTTTAGTTTTGCAATTGGAGCGAAGGTTTCTTAGTAATCTATACCATAAGACTGTGTGAATCCCTTAGCCACTAACCTGGCCTTGAATCTTTCAATGCTTCCATCCGAATTGTACTTTACTGTGAAAACCCATTTGCATCCCACTGGCTTCTTTCCTTGAGGTAGATCTGTCAGAGTCCAGGTCTCATTTTTCTCAAGGGCATTTATTTCTTCCTCGACCACCTTCTTCATCCTAGGATCATCTAAAGCCTCCTCTATTGTTCTTGGAATCTGAATGTCATCAATCTTTGTCGTGAATGCCTTGAATGATGGCATTAAACGGCTATAAGCAATATTTTTTTCTATCGGATGAGCAATACACTTCCTTACACCTTTCCTTTGAGCAATCGGCAAATCATCAGTATTAACAAAAGGAATATGATTTTCATTAAGAGGAGAATCCGTACCTTCCAAGTTTTCCATGGTAATTGGACTCAGTTCCAATTCTTGGCAGCGTCTAGGTTGCAAGGTGGACTTCTCTCTCCTTTTGTAGACGCTAAGTTCTCTCCCTTCTGGTTGGGTCTTTTGAGGAGTTTTGAAAGGTGATGGATAGGTTCTTTGTGGAGTTTTAACAGGGCTGGAATTTTGTCTAGTAGGAGAAGAATGTAGATATGGTTGTAAAGGAGATGAAAGCACGAGTTGTGGGATAAAAATGGATGTGAATTAGAAGTAGGTTGTGATGATAAACTTGACGAGTTCTGAAAGTTATCAAAAAGCTGAAATTGAAATTCATCTTGAATATCCCCTTGAATTTTGGTTTTAGAGAAATAAGGTTTATTTTCAAGGAAGGTAACATCCGTAGTAATGTAAGTCTTTTTTGTAATTGGGGAATAACACTTGTAACCCTTCTTAGTGGATTAGTAACCTAAGAAAACACACTTGAGTGACCTTGGATCCAACTTAGACCTATGTTGTTGATAAACATGAACAAAAGTGGAACACCCGAAAATCTTTAGTGGAAGATCACATGACATAGGTTTGAACTAAGGAATTTTTTTAAGAAGAACATCTTTAGGAGACTGAAACTTTAGTGTTCGAATAGGCATCCTATTAATAAGGTGAGTGGCAGTTAGGACAGCTTCCCCCAAAAAATATTTAGGAACATTGGAAGATAATAAAAGAGACCTAGCTACTTCCAAAAGATTTCTATTTTTTCTCTCGGCAACCCCATTCTGTTAAGGACTATCAACACAAGAGCTAATATGAACAATGCCCTTTTCTTTAAAATAAGATCCTAGACTCTTGGAGAAATATTCACTCCCATTATCAATTTTAAAAATGTAGACTTTATTTTGAAATTGATTTTCGACCATATTGTGAAAGGTTTTAAAATTTTCACTAACTTCAGATTTTTCCCTCATAAGAAAGGTTCAAGTAGTCCTACTATGGTCATCTATAAAGGTTACAAACCATCTAGATCCACTAAACATTTTTAACTTTGGAAGGGCCCCAAATATCACTATGGATGATGGAAAAAGGATGAGAAGGTTTATAAGTGGATGGATGGTATGTAGTTCTTTGATGTTTGGCAAATTGACAGATGTCACAATGAAAGGATTTGATCTTTTTATTGGTGAACAAATCTGGTTACATCTTGGCCAAATAAAAGAAATTGGGATGACCTAGTCTAAAGTGTAGTAACATAATCTGACTAGAACTAAGATCTGATGTGGAAATAGATTTGGAGATATAGCTGAAATATGCTTGTTTTGGTGAAGGCAAAGAACCTTGAAGAACGTAGAGTCCACAGTGCAACCTAGCATTGCCAATTATCTTCCCTGAATCTAATACCCGAAATTCACAGCCATGTAAATCAAATTTAGTATAACATCCCAAGTCACGAGACAATTTACTAATAGATAACAAGTTGCAAGCTAATTTTGGAACATAAAGCACGAAGTTCAATTTGATATCCTGATTTACTCGAATTGTTCCACTTCCTTCAATGGCTGCTAAGGAACCATTTGCCGTCTTTACATTGGATTGGGCCCTAAGCTGGCTGAATTCTCTAAATAAGCTCAGATCTCCTGTCATGTGGTCAGAGGCTCCACTATCGACAATCCAAGTAGTGAAGTTTGTGTTGTCAACAGTATTTGCAAAAGAAAGATTACCTTCATGTTGCTTGCTAAATTGGCCGCTAATATTTCTTACATAGGTGACCAAATGTGATTGATTTTCCTTTTGTGGCCGTGGGGATGGACTAGCTTTTGAGCTAATCTCGAATGTTTTTTCGCCAGCCATTAACCAAGGATTTTTTTGGATAGGATCTGAAAAACCTAGACTGATACCATGCAGAAAATAGGGAAAAGTATTTTGGTCAGTGATCAATCTGATTCACTGTTTTTCCTTGAATTAATTTGAAGAGTACATACAAGCCAACTATTTATAGATTTAGTACAGAGGGTTCTAATAAAATTTAAACTAGTATAGATAAAATATGATCTTATAAGATAAGAGATAAAGGTTATTTAAACTACTTAGTAGATAAGAGTTATATGCTATCTAAACTACTTTAAGATATTAGAGTTATAGGATATCTAAATTACTTAGATATTTACAAAAGAATTATCTCTATTTACATGACAATTATCTACACAAAGAAAACTAGACAAAAAAAATCTTTTGATGCAAAAGCAAAATAAAAAACTAAACAAAAACTAACTAAAAATCTTTTGATGGATAAGTCTAAGTTGATCATCAGACCATTATGCACTTCTTTGCAGCTTCCTTTCTCCTCGATCAGCACTGTAGCTTGTTGCGCAAAGTATGTAAGTTTGAATAAGTTTATTCACCCAATTTTCTAGCCAAACCCGTGAAAGGTTTGAACTTGGATTTCTGTGTTATTTCTTTCTCTTCTTCTTTCATTAAATCAGATTGATCAGTAACAGTAGCTGACCTATGCTTGTAATACAAGGAAACTAAATCCAAATATGTTTTTTCACCCAATTTTCTAGCTAAACCTGTGAAAGGTTCGAACTTGGGTTTATTGGTTTCTTCTTTCTCTGGTTGGGTAGTAGACGATTGCTTGTTAATCAAGGGACCTAAATCCAAATATGGATTTTCACCCAATTTTCTAGCTAAACCTGTGAAAGGTTTGAACTTGGATCTCTCGTTAGCTTCCTCCTCAGGTTGGGTTGTTGACGACTTCTTGTTAGACAAGCAACCTAAATCCAAATATGGATTTTCACCCAATTTTCTAACTAAACCAATAAAAGGTTTGAACTTGAGTTTCTCGGCAGTCTTCTTCAGATTGGGTAGTAGACAATTTCTTGTTAGACAAGCAATCAAAACCGGCACAAGGTTTTTCATCGAATTTTATCTCGATTGCTTCTTCCTCTTGTTTTGTCTTCAAAGAAGATTTAATTGGAGTAGGATTTGCAGGCTCCTTGTAATCCAAAGGAGGAGCAAAATCAACTTTACAATCTGTATCAATGAGGCTAATAGCATCGGCCGACTTGGTTTCCACTATGTTAATGTAAAACATCTTATTCCCATGGTTGAATATTATAGTATCACCCTTTGTCAAGCAAGAGAATTTTTGCAGGTTCTCTTCCAGCACAGCTTTCGGATTCGAGATCTCCACAAAGTCACTGTCGTGCAGTTGAAGCTTGATGTAAGTCGCCTTCTCCAGCTTTTTGTTCTTCATGTACATGTAATTTCCCACTTCGAGTTTTATGTTCTCTATCATCAAATCCGGCATGAACACAACATCATCCTCTTGGCCACTGAACTCGAAAACCCCACAATGGGAGACATTCTCTTTAGATAAGTTCCGAATCTCGAACTGCAATGGCATGGGGATTTGATTCTCTATGATGGGTTGTAGAGCATTGGCCAGCATAATGATCTTATTACCAACATCTAGATGTGTTTTGTTGTAGAAAGAAAGAGGGAGACATCGGTAGTCTCCTTCGAACAACCGCGAGTTTTTGTAGTAATCGCCATTCCAAGTGTCTATATGAGACTGATGATCGCAGTCGTCTTCGTCGTCGTCATCAACTTATTCTAACATATACTCATATGTTTCATCATAATCGTCGTCGTCGTTGTGGATTTCTTCCGAAATATCATCTTCCTCACTGGCATTATCTTTGCAGTCTCGAGTATTGAGGCCAAATTCATGGGAGCCATGAGAGCTTTCATCGAGCTTGTTTGTGGGATGATTTGAATCATCAACTTGATCATAATTTTTAGAAGATATCTCCATGATTGATCGATAAATTGCTTCACATGATAGAAGTTCTAAACTTTGTACAAGGAACCGCAGAACAAAAAGATACCTAGTTTTGTTATGTATTTTGCTCGGTTGGATCTTTAAATAACCAAAGAATGAAGGGTTTTTTTTTATGAGATTTGATTTTTTTAAGTCGGTGTAGGAAAAGGATTACCTAATAATAATTAACCATCAACATTAAAATCAATTATAAGTCGAATTGAATTGGAAATGTTAATTTCACAACATAACTCTATAATATTTAATTTGAATTAGTCTATCAATAAGTTAAATATTGATAGATAATTATCAGGGTGGACCTACCTGGGGTGAGTCCCAAGAATTTTTTTTCATATTTATCCTCCTATATAATTTTTTTAAATGGTTTATTTATGAATTTACCCACTTTCAAACATTTATGTTTTACCCTCCAAACTTTAAATTCTGGCACCGTCCCTGATGATTACAAAAAATAATTTATTATTTTGTAAATGTTGTGAATAAAGTAAAGAACGTTAACAAGAGAAAGATAAGAGACAAAGAGAGAGACTTGTATTATTTTCAATGTAGTGTTATATACAATGCTTTCTCCAAACTCTATATTTATAGGTATAAGAGGAAAACCCTAATTCTAATGAGTATTAAACCTAATAATAAAGTACATTAAAGTCTCCTTTAATACATGGATATTCACCATAAATAAATATTCATAACACTCCCCCTTGGATATCCATGAAGATAATGTGCCTCATTAAAACCTTACTAAAATAAAAACCTTGTGGGAAAAAAATCTTAGTGAAGGAAAAAGATTACACATATCTTTGATATGCATATCATGTTGTCTCGTTAAAAACCTTATCAGGAAAACTCATTGGGACAAAACCTCGGTTAAGGGAAAAAGAGTGCAAAGCGTATTTATTCCCCCTCATGAAAACATCACATAAGATCTTTGAATCTTCGTAATTCAATTTTGAATACAATCTTCAAATGTTGAAGTAGACTATGCACTTGTGAATAGATCTTCCAAATTACCATTTGAGAGGTTTCATCAAATACTATTTATCTACGAATCATGAGGGATGAAACTTTGAAAAAATATGTTCGCTTTTGTCACTTTTGATGTATTCATCTTTCGATTGAGATATAAATTTTCATTATCTTCGTACAAGATAGCTTGCATCTTATCTTGTGAAAGCAATTCACATATCTTACGGATATGTTTAGCCAAACATATTTTTCGGCTTAGCCTCTGATTAGTCCTTAATATAGTTTCATTTTAGTATCTATAGTATGAACAGTTGCAGTGTTTATTAAGTGTTCTAATGACATTTGTAGGTTTTTAGATATTTCATATTTTGTGGTTTGTATTTTAAATATATTATGATTTTAGTACTTTTATTATATTTTTAGTTATTTTTAATAAAGTGTATTTTTGTGTTAATTGCATGCTTAGATATGTTGAATTTGGTGATTGAAATTATGACACAAATGAAGTTGAATCCAAAGATGATCTAAGGTGAAAAGAATTGGGCAAGTGCAAAAATTGAGAAAATAGACTCAATAAACTTGTACTAAATTTTGCACTCAATATGTTGCACGGTTTTGACCATAACTTGAGCTCCAGAACTCAAAAATTGGCCCATGAGATACCGTTGTAAAGATTATTGAGTCTACTACATTTTCAAAGTAATTGGGAAGCCAAAAAAATCTGGAAATGCCCAGAAAATGTTGAAATCCAGAATCTTACAAGTGGTGACAACATGATGACAACTTTTGAATATTTAAAGATATCAAGTATGGAAAGACTTTTTAAGTCAAGAAATATGGCTGAAAACTCACTCTCCATTGTCATCTAGAATCACAAATTTCCTATAAATAGGCTTTAGTTTTGCCTTGTAATTCATCTTGGTAGCTTGGTTGTAACTTTGTGTTTGAAAGAAATCAAGATCACTTTTCTTTCTTTTATCTTTTAATTTTCTTTCTCATCTTTATATTTTCTTTCTTAGGTTTGGTTCTTGTAAACCAAATGTTATTTTCTTTATGGTTATGATGTCTTTCTAAGTCAAGTTGTTGAGGTGAAAAGATGAAGATCTTGGTATGTACAAAAGATTAGTTTGAAATTCTCAACGTATAACCAAAACATGTTAAATTAGTATATGATGTTATATTCACTTGGCTAACATTCATATTGGTAAAATAAGAACCTTGATTCATTATAGACAAGTAATTTGGCATAGTAAATGCTTGGTTTAATTAACTTGATTTATTGTAGACAAAACAAATTGGCATAGTGAATACTTGAACTTGTTTATTAATTTTGATTGCACCAATCCATATAACACCATATGCTATACCTTTGCATTTTTAGACATTGTTTATTGTACTTTGGACTTTGATTATGGACATTGGACAATGGACTTTGGTCTTTGGACTTTCATTGCAGGACCTTCTGATTGGATTTCCCTTCATCATGTGGACTTCAATTGAGTAATAAAATGAATAAAAATTAATCTTAGTATAATACCAAGAGTGGATTCTCAGAACCTCAACATCTTCTATTTATATTGTTGTTTATTTATTTTTAATCAATTATCCTCTTTGTAGAAATTTTTATTTTAATTTATAATCTTGTAATTTCTAAACAAACTTCTCTGTAGATTCAAACTCGAACTCCCGAGAATTATTACTTGACAACAACTTTCACTTGGGTATACAACTAAAAAGAGTCGGTCAAGTTTTTGACACTGTTGCCGAGGAAGGTAAGATTTAGAATTCAAGTATATATATATATATATTATATCTTATTTAATGGATGGTTTTACCGCCTATTTATGTAATGTTTTTTATGTTTGTTTGGCAGCGTGATTTTAATTCTCGTTGTTTGGTTAGAAATAATTTTGAAACCCTTTTTGGAAATTTATTTGACACACCTCCAAATTCACCTACCATGGCTGAAAATCAAATTGTTCTCAATGAAAATGAGAATCTACAAGTGCGCTCGATGCTTGACTACTTGCTACCCCTCGAACTTCGTTACCTTCATGTTTCGTCTTCCCTCCAAATGCAAACAATTTTCTATTTAAACCGGGTATGATATCTTTACTTCCTACTTTTCATGACATGGAATCTGAAAGTTCTTATGCTTTCCTTAAAGATTTTGAAGATGTATGTGTCACTTTTAATGACCAACAATGTTCAAATGAAATTATTAAGTTAAAATTATTTCTTTTTGCTTTAAAAGATAAGGCAAAATTTGGCTTAATACGTTGAAACCTAGGTCAATTGACATTTGGCTAGAAATGCAAACTCAATTTTTTTTAAAAAAAATCCAACACATAAAACTAATGCTTTAAAGAAACAAATTCAAAATTTCATTTAGAAGCCAAATGAAACATTTTTTCAGTTTTGGGAACATTTTAAAGATTTATTAAATTCTTGCCCACATCATGGTTTTGAAGAATGACATATAGTAAGCTTTTTCTATGATGGTTTGACTCCTGAAACTAAACAATTTTTTGAAACAATGTGTAATGGTGATTTCATGAGTAAACAACCTGGAGAAGTTTTTGATTACTTAGATCATTTAGCTGAAAATTATCAATCTTGGCACACATATAATTATACAGAAGGATCTGTTAAATCTAACCTTGCGCAAAATAAAGGAAAGTATCACCTTAACCAAGACGATGATTTAAATGTTAAGTTTGTTATTTTTTCTAGGAGACTCGATGCCATGGAAACTAGAAAAATAAAATAAGTCAATTCGGTGAAAAGTCAATAGAGTTGTGATATTTGTGAGACCATGAGACACCTTACTCTTGAATGTCCTAACATTCCAAATTTTAAAGAAATATTTCATGATCATGCAAATGTCATGAATACATCCTCAAAGCTTTTTCCTGCTCCATAATCTGAAACTTATAACCCTCAATGAAAAAATCAGCCAACTTTAGTTGGTAAAATAATAACCATCCTCATGTACCCCAAAATTAAAAACCTTCATAAAGTTCATATAATTTATATTCACATGTAAAAAGTCTTGAGGGGACATTGAAAGTTTTCATGCAGGAATAGAAAATTTTAATATTCAAACATCACAAGCAATCAATGAAATCAAAACAACACTTTCAACATTAACAGCTGCGTTGCGCACTCAAAAAAGGTAAGTTTCCTGCTCAAACTCTTCTAAATCCTTCTAATCAATGTCTTGTTTCATGTTCTAGTGGAATTCAACAAGATGTTAATTCTATCACAACCCTCCGAAGTGTTAAGAATGTTGATAAAACTATTCCATCTAAAATTCAAAAATTTTCATCTCCTTCAAAAGGTAAATGTGAGAATAATGGTAAGTCCGAAAACATTGACATAGAAAAAGAGAAATGTGTAATTCCTACCCCTTTTCCTCAAAGATTACAACCAACAAAGAATTTTAAAAAAAATGCTAAAATCTTAGAACTTTTCAAAAAATTAAGATTAATATTCCTTTGTTGGATGCTATCAAACAAGTTCCTTCATATGCCAAAATTTTGAAAGATATGTGTACTATCAAAAGAAAACATAATGTGCAAAAGAAAACGTTTATAACAGAAACTGTAAGCTCGATCATTCATCATCTTACCCCACCCAAATACAAAGACCCTGGATGCCTGACAATTTCATGCATTATTGGTAACACTAGAATAGAGCGTGTTTTGCTTGATCTTGGTGCTAGTGTTAATGTTTTACCTTTTTCGGTATATCAACAGTTAGGTTTGGGTGAACTTAAAGCAACGCCTATTACCCTCCAACTTGCTGATCATTCTATCAAAATTCCTTGAGGGGTGGTAGAAGATGTGTTGGTTCAAATTGATAAATTTTACTTTCCCGTTGATTTTATTGTTTTAGACACAAGTCATGTTTCAAATACAAATGCACAAATTCCTGTTATTTTAGGTCACCCATTTCTTTCTATTTCTAATGCTTTGATTAATTGCAGGAATGGTGTTTTGAACCTTTCTTTTGGGAGCATGACTTTAGAATTAAATGTGTTCAATTTTTGTAAGCAACCCGAAGAGAATTTGAAGTACATGAAGTGGATTTTATCGATGAACTTGTTCATGAACAAATCAACATTTCTAAACTTTTTGATCCATTAGAAGCTCATTTTGCTGATTTTGAAATTGATGATATCCCTAAATTTTTACATGTTAACTCTTTAAAAAATCCTTTGCATGAAAATGATAATTATTATTGGATAAAAAAGTTCGAGAAACTTCCACTAATACCAATTGCTTTGGCATCATCAAATGATAAACCACCGAAATTGGATTTGAAGCCACTGCCATATCACCTAAAATATTCATTTTGGGGTAAGAATGAAACCTTTCCAGTTATAATCTCTGCAACAATTGATGCACTCCAAGAAGGTAAGTTAGAAATTTTGAAAGTACACATAAATGCATTAGGATGGACCATAGCAGACATACACAAAATTTACCCATTGATTTGCACTCATAATATTTATTTTGAAGAAAATGCTAAAACTTGTAGACAAATGCAACGAAAGCTTAATCCTAATATGAAAGTAGTGAAAAATAAAGTCATTAAACTATTGGATAATGGAATCATTTACCCTATTCCTGATAGTAAGTGGGTAAGTCCTACTCAAGTAGTACCTAAGAAATCTGGAGTTATTGTGGTTAAAAATGAAAATAATGAATTATTTCAACTAGGATCGTTTCTGATTGGCGTGTGTGCGTTGATTATAGAAAACTTAACTCAGTAACTAGGAAATATCATTTTCCTTTACCCTTCATGGTTCAAATCTTAGAAAAAGTTGCAGGGCATGAATATTATTGCTTTTTAGATGGATACTCTGGTACAATCAAGTTGCAATTGCACTTGAGGATCAAGATAAAACTACATTCACATGTCCCTTTGGCACATTTGCATATAGAAGAATGCCTTTTGGATTATGTAACGCTCCATCCACATTTCAAAGATGCATGTTAAGCATTTTCAGTGACATGGTCAAACGTATTTGTAACCCTCTTACCCCGGCCTAGTCGAAACCGGAATAAAAGAGCTATATTAGGTTTGCCGCAGCAAACCCGAACTAAAACCCTAAACCAAGCCCATTTTTTCCTTTTTATCTTGTCTAGATGCATATCATTAATGCCCTACGTGAACATGCTTCAGTGGTAGCGTTACATTTAAGTTAGATTACAAAATAGGGTTTGGCTACTCACCGATTCACATAAAGGACCAAAACATAATTATTGCAAATTATAGGGCATTTATCACAAATAAGAATACCAATCCTTAATTATTTCAATTTCATGCTCACAAATTAATTTCCATTCCAAAAGAATTATTCAATCTCAATCACTTGCATTCATAACAATTAGGGACCAAAATGCAAGATTTACAAACTTCAACAATCAGAATAACACAGATTCAACAGGGCGTACCGATACAGGCAAGCCCGTACCGATATAGCCTAACTAACAAAACCGTTTCTCGTACCGATACACATTTTACCATATTAATACGGTTTGTTGACCAACCCGTACCGACACGGCCTTGACTCTGTACCTATCCCCCTTTAAGATTTCAAAACTCAAAATTCCAATAGCTAGAGCCCGTACCGATACGGTATTTTGCGTATCGATACGACATACTTAAATTGGAGGGATAGTACTGGTATGCTATCCCTGTACTGAAACCATGCCGATTTTATCTTAAGGTGTACCGATACGGGCTAAGCGTACCGGTACCCTATTCTTAAATTCGATGATTTGAGCCTCAATCAAACCCTGCGTACTGATCCTGGGGTACTCGTACTGGTACGCAGAGGCCTATATGACCTCTAGGTCCAACATATGACACTTTGACTCACTTCAATCAACTTTAACACTTAACTAATAAACATAAAACATCATCAACATGCTTGAGCATCAACATACCAGCATTATAAGCCAACCTAGAAAATCTAGCATATCCAATCACAAAGTCTATAGGCATACTTCCTAGTCCACATCCAAAACATAAAACCAACCACAAACTCAATCACTTTAAATCACTTACAAAACCAAACCAACAAATACAACTTGCCAAACAGGAGTTCATCCAAAACCCCTCCCAAAGCATCATTCGACACATTTCCTCTATTACTACTATTTAATGTTCCAAACCGTACTTTGAAAACAAGTCTTTGGAATTCCTTTCCTTGCTTCCTCGCTGCTACAATCTTTAATTCTCTGCATTGATGGAAAAAGAGAGCATAAGCACACTAGGCTTAGTGAGGAATGCTCAAACAACAACCACCATCAATGCAATTTAAACCATTTTACCTTCCTTTTCAAAAACACTTTCCAAAACATTTTAAATCAACATCACAACATCATGCCTTAACAAAACCATGCACTTAACATTTCCAAAATAGCATATTAAACCATATCCAACATGTATCATGGATTCTACAGCAAAGTCCCATTTGCTACCCTCAATTTAAGCTTTCCCATGCAAACTGCCAATGCAAGGCTTAAAGAGCGAAACATGTTTAAACCACATTAAAAAACATAATCCATCTCATGATACATCATCAATTATATTGGCTTCCAAGTGATCATTTACCAAGTTCCCACTTTACAAAACATAACATCGGATACATGGATTCAACAAGTGTTCCCTCAACACTTAACATACAATCTACCGGCATCTCAAGGTTTACATATGGGAGTTTTCGGTACTCATAAGCCCCTCCACCGTTGTGACACCCGTGGTGGATCTTCGGTACATATGAACCCCTTAACACCACTCATCGACAAGATGTATAACCCACTAACGGGAGTCTTCGGTACACATAAACCCCTCGACCGTTAAGGTACTTGGATGGAGTATATGGTACACCTTATAAACCCCTCCACATCCAAGACAACTTTTTATAGTGCACTATCAATCCTATGGCCGGCCAACTATATTTGATACATTTTCAAAACCTTTTCATAACATCGCTTGCCAATATAATTCATTTTATTAACAACAACTCATTGTTTTCATATGTATTATCAAAATCATAACATCATTATGTACTCAATTTCCAGCATTAAACCATGCTCAAAACATGCATATACAGTGAGTAATTAAACCATTTAAAATAAGTGCATAAAACTAATCGCCAAACCGAGTTCGAGAGAGAATTCATCCTTTACTTACTTTCGATCTTAGACCAACATTTCAAGCTCGATCTAAACTTCCAAACACAACTTTCAAACCTTTGCAAAGCTGTAAAACACGTTCTCATTCATCGAATCGCAAAGCCTCACTTGCCGATACGATAACCATGCCTCCAAAGCTTCCGAAACCAACGTTCAAGCTTGAGGACCAACTTCCCCTGCTTTATTCCACACAAAATAGAGGTACATTGCATCGAAATGCAATCAATATCACATCAACACAAATCCTCAACATCCTTTCTCCAATTCCACTCCACAGCAACCAAAATTAACAATAAACCTCTCCCAAACTTAACCCAGCCACAAACTAACGTTTCAACCCATCACTTAACATCAATTAACATCTAAAAACACATCACTAACATCCTTATATCTCCAACATTCAATAAACCACCACAACTCCTCAAAAACATATAACTAGCAACCTAAAAAATTAGAGATTCATATAGTTTAGGGATTCCAATGATAAAACACACTTATTAACATTACTTAACATCAAAATAATGATTAGAATCAATCAAGAACTCAGCAAAACAGAGCTATACGAAAATCCTTCAATTAAATCAATTAAACCATAATTTAACCAATCTTCTATAATTAAATCATCAAATCAAGTTAGAAAACAAGTGTAAAGGATCAATAACTTGGTAATTTCAATAAATAACCTTGTATTAGAGGAGCATAACGAACCTCACCTCTAATGACTGCTTTTCCCCTTAATTAGATGGATTTCCATAGCAAAACAATGAAAAACCAAATTGATTTTGTTAGGAAATCATTATAATATCAATTGAAATCAAAAGATTAATTGAAAGAAGATTTTACCTGAGAATTTTGAAGAGAAAAGAAGTGTTTGGCCGGAGAGAATCGAAGAGAAAATCCTTTTGTGAAAAGTTGGTTACATCAAATTTGTTTTAAAGATTTTAATTAACCAATTAATTCTCCAAACCTTTTATATTATTTTAAAATAGCTAATTAAGGGAAAAAGTCTGATATTAGACTTTAAGGTAAATAGCTCCTTAAAGATTCAAAGTTTTGACCCTTTTACAAAACAATCACCAAAAACAGTTTTGGAATTTTTCATTTTGGTCACCAACCAAAATGTCCAATTAAATGACCTTTTTTGTAAAATCGAATTTTCCAAAATCATTTCCATATTAAATAATGATTTTATACTATTTTCCATAATTTTATCACATCTAAAAATATTTATTCCAAATTAAATCTCGAAACTGACTCGAATCCTCTAATCCGATCCAACGAACCGTACAAACCACCCAAAAAACTCCTAGGCCCAAAACCGGGGCCTTACAACTCTCCCCCTTAAGAAATTTCATCCTCAGAATTTACCTGATGGAAACAAATGTAGAAACTGAGCAACTATATCCGACTTACTCTCTCATGTGGCCTCCTCAACACCGCGATGCCGCCACAACACCTTAACAAGTTCAATCGTCTTGCCACGAAGAACTTTACTACTAGAATCAAGGATCTCCACTGGTTCCTCATCATAAGACAAATCCGGTCGCAACTCAACATCCTCAACTAGCATTACATGCGACGGATCCGAGCGATACCTCCATAAAATGGGCACATGAAACACATCATGAATCTTCTCCAACTCAGGAGGCAAACTCAATCGATAAACTACAGGACCTATGTGTTACAACACCTCATAAGGTCTACTAAACCTCAGACTCAACTTTTCTTTATGCCCAAAATGCACCGCCTTCTTCCAAGGTAAGACTTTCAAGAAAACCCTTTCACCAACAGCGTACTCAATCTCTCTACGCTTTAAATCCACGTAGGATTTCTGTCTATCTGAGGCCTCTTTTAAATGATCACATATCATATTTACTTTCTCATTCGTGTCTTTCAACACATCAGGTATGGAAACATACTTTTCCCCATCCTCAGCCCAACACAAGGGTGTACAACACCTCCTACCATACAAGGCTTCATATGGTGTCATCTTTA
Source organism: Hibiscus mutabilis (assembly GCA_019671005.1). NCBI lineage: Eukaryota > Viridiplantae > Streptophyta > Magnoliopsida > Malvales > Malvaceae > Hibiscus > Hibiscus mutabilis. The sequence continues at coordinate 10,987,072 of CM033744.1, forward strand.
TACTTGCTTGATAGCTATTATTGTATGCAAACTCCACCAAGGCAATTGCCTTTCCCAAGTTCCTTGGAACTCAATGATACAACATCTTAACATATCCTCTAAAATAAGAATCACACGTTTAGACTGGCCATCTATCTAAGGATGATACGATGTACTGAAATTCAAGCGAGTACTCAAAGCTCGATACAAACATCCCCCAAAGCTCACTGTAAACTGCGAATCTATATCCGAAACAATCAATTTAGGTAGCCAGTGCAACCTCACAATTTCAGCAACATACAAATCCGCCAACCTATCCAAAGAATATGTCGTATGTACTGGCAGAAAATGTACACACTTCGTAAACCGGTCAACAATCACCCAAATGAAATCCTTTTTAGTCAGTGTCAAAGGCAATCCCGACGCAAAATCCATAGTGATCCTCTCCCATTTCCACTCTAAAATTTCCAATGGTTGAAACAACTTAGAAGAAAACTGGTGTTCAGCCTTCACACGCTTACATACTTTACATCTAGCAACTTAATCAGATACGTCCTTTTTCAAACCCACAATAGTACTCTTTCTTCAAACCCTGATATATTTTAGTACTACCGAGATACATATAAAAAGGACTAGCATGTTCCTCGGTCAATATCATCCGCCTCAACTCCTCGTCACTAGGCACCACTATCCGATCTTTAAAGGACAACACCCCATTGCTATTATAGTGAAAATCCGTAGGATCTCCATCTATGATTTCCTTCACATGTGGCACCAATGCCTCACCATAAGGTTGATTTTCCTTAACCAACTACGACAAAGACGGTTTCACTTGCAACTCTGCCAACAAACCTTCGTCACGGGTCACACTCAACCTCGCAAACATGGCCCTCAACTCCACAATAGCTTTTCTACTCAAAGTATTATCCACCATATTTTCTTTGCCCGGATGATACTCAATAGTCAAATTATAATCCTTCAGCAACTCCAACCATCTATGTTGCCTGAGATTCAACTCTTTTTGCGACATCAAATACTTCAAACTCTTATGATCAGTGTATACAATACACTTTTCACCATAGAGATAATATCTCTAAATTTTCAACGCAAACACTGCCACAGCAAGCTCAAGATCATACGTAGGGCAGTTGCGTTCGTGCACTTTCAATTGCCTCGATGCATAAGCTACAACTTTCCTATCCTGCATCAGCATACACCTCAGACCAACGTAGGATGCGTCGCTATACACTACAAACTCTTTTTCTGACTCAGGTTAAATCAAAATTTGAGCTTGGGTCAAAGCTTCCTTTAACTTCTCAAAAGCTTATTGTCTAGCCTATGTCTACTCGAACCGTACATCCTTTTGCAACAACTTGGTCAATAGAGCAGCAACTTTCAAAAACCTATCTACAAAACAATGGTAATAACCCGCCAAACCCAGGAAACTACGAACTTTCGCACTGACTTTGGTTACTTCCAATTCATAACCGCCTCAACCTTTTTAGGATTTACCCGGATACCTTCAGCTAAAATCACATTACCAAGAAAAACCACTTCCCTAATCTAAAACTCACACTTGCTCAACTTGGCATAAAGCTAGTTATCCAACAAGGTCTGCAACACAATTCGTAAGTGTCGATCATGATCCTCCTTGGTACGAGAGTACACAAGAATATCATCAATGAACATTACTACGAATTGATCCAAAAATTCATGGAACACCTGATTCATCACATCCATGAATATTGCAGGCGCATTTGTCAACCTAATGGCATCACCAAGAACTCACAATGGCCATACCTCGTACGGAAAGCAATCTTTAACATATCTTTATCCTTAACCTTCAACTGATAGTATCCAGATCTCAAATCGATCTTGGAAAACACCATTGCACCTTGGAATTGACCGAACAAATCATCAATTTATAGCAAACAATACTTGTTCTTAATCATCAACTTGTTCAGTTGTCATTAGTTAATGCACATTCTCGTCATGCCATCTTTCTTTTTTACAAACATCACATATGCTCCCCACAGTGACACACTAGGCCGAATAAAACCACGGTCCAACAACTCCTGAAGCTGCGTCCTCAGCTCCTTCAATTCCTTTGGTACCATACGATATGGTGCAATTGACACCAGAGTCGAATCAGCGTATGTCTCATTGCAAAACTCCATATTCCTGTCTAGTGGCAAACCATGTAACTATTTCGAAAACACACCCAGAAAGTCACAAACAGTATGGATATCTTTAGTCCGTACTTCTTCTACATTCGGATTCATAACATAAGCTAGATACGCCTGGCATCCACATTCAAGCAACTTACGCGCTTCCATAGCCGAGACCACATTGGATAAGAAATTAACATTTTTTCCCACAACTACTACCTCATAATCATCAGCAAGTTTCAACGAAACCAACTTGGTCCCAAAATCAACTACAGCCCGATGCTCGAACAACCAATCTATACCTAAGATCACGTCAAAACCATGGAACGACAGCTCCATCTAATCAGCCGTAAACACGTGACCATGAACCATCAGAGGACATCTCTGATACAACTTCCTCGTAATGAACATCTCTCTAAAAGAACTCGTCACTTACATACCAACATCAAGCATTTTTACCGATATACCAAGTAAATATGCATGCTCATGCAAAATATATGAATGCGTCGAACCAGAATCTATCAAAGATAATAATGACATAGAGTGCAAGGTAAAAGTACCTGCTATCACGTCCGTGTCATTCATCCCTTCACGGTGAGCATAGATCATCGTCGGTCCACCATTCCCAAGTCGAACCGCCATGGTATGTACCACAGTCATCTATCCCTCCTCCCTCCGTTAGAAGGTACCTCGACTGCGCCCACGACCCCTAGGTGGTGCAACAATAGGTCCAGGTGCCTACCTACGTCTAGCATGCAAAGGACAATCTCGTCTCATATGATTTTTTAACCTACAACTCCAGCAAGAATTGGCAGCCATAACTACAAGAGCCTGCCCCTCTATGGCCAAACGTGGGTAATCCAGCCTCAAATGTTCTCTTGATCCACATACCTAACAAACATTATGCACTGACCGGACCTGAGTACCCTGTCCAAAGGATCCTCGACCTCTACCATCTCCACCGCGTCTCGCATCTGGTCAAAACCTCCTGTCACGGTGCTTTTTTGATTGGCCACCCCTAGAACCAAAATGTACAGCTCTCTTCCTCGAGCCAGAACCTCCAGAATAACGAGATAAACCCAAACTCTGCTCAATATCCTTCGTTTGTGTAACCAATACATCGAATTTAGTGTAATCAGGGGCAACATATAAGTATTAACATCTTGCACCAAACTATATTAGAAACGATCACAACGATGCCTCTCATCTGGCACCAACTCAGGTGCATACTGACTCAGCCTCACGAACTGTACCTCATACTGAGATACTGACATACTACCCAGAACCAAGGCCATAAACTCACATTTTTTCGTCCAAGTATCTAACTTCCAGATACTTCTTCCTAAAGGCAGCATGGAAAGAATTCCCACGTCATATCACTGGGTTCCATGTCCGTGATTACAGTGGTCCACCAACTATATGTATCATCCTGTAATAGGGACACAGCACATCACAGCTTACGGTCATCACCGTACCTCATTTGAACCATGATACGCTCTGTACTGGCGAACCACTCCTTGGATGCCTCAGGTGCTAACCCCCTAAACTAAACTCCTCTAAGACTTCGCAGTCGCTTCAACAGCAATCCTGGATTAGCATCAGTAGGTGCTGGAGTAGGTACATGAACTCCAGCCATCATGGCATGGAATGCTTCTGTCATCGCTTGAACCAAAGGCGTCATATCACCAAACACCAAACCATGTGGTGCAGGTGGTACTTGTTCCACTCCCTCTGGAGGATTAGGCAGAGGCGACGACAAATCATTAGGGTGTTCAATCTCGCCCTCTACTCCTTGCCCTCCAACAGCAGTGTTCTCGCTAGATCGCAATTCTCTCTTCAATGTCATAGTATAAAATTGTATCTAAGGCATGATAATTACACCAAAACAAAAACCATCTGGTCAGCTTCAAGTAAGGATCCAAGACTTCCATTTCAAACCAAAATCATTTCATAATTGTAGTAATAAGGCAATGTGTACCCAAAATACCCAAGCAAGACATATTTCAAACACTGTACATATAAACAATCACCGTGCATAGAAACAACATGATACAAACTCCAACAACATCTTAATTTTTCGCAAACCTGACTCTGATACCACCAAATGTAACCCCCTTAGCCCTGCCTAGTCGAAACCAGACTAAAAGAGCTACATTAGGTTTGCTGAAGAAAATCCGAACTAAAACCCTAAAACAAGCCCATTTTTTTCTTTTTATCTTTTCTAGATGCATATCGTTAATGTCCTACGTAAACATGCCTCAGCATTAGCATTACATTAAAATCATATTACAAAATAGGGTCTAATTTCTCATCGATTCATATAAAGGACCAATACATAATTATTGCAAATTACTGGCATTTATCACAATTAAGATTACCAATCCTTAATTATTTCAATATCATGCTCACATGTTAATTTCTATTCCAAAACAATCATCCATTCTCAATCAATTGCATTCATAACAATCAGAACCAAAATGCAAGATTTCCAAACTTCAGCAATAAGAACAATACAGATTCAATAGGACATACTAATACCGATAAGCCCGTATTGATACAGCCTCACTAACAAATGGTTTCCCGTACTAATACACGTTTTACCGTATTGATACGGTTTGTTGACCAACTCATACCGATATGGCCTTGACTCTGTATCGATCCCCCTTTAAGATTTCAAAACCCAAAATTCCAGTATCTAGAGCCCGTATCGATACGGCATGCTTAAACTGGAGTAATCTTATAGATACGCTATCTTGTGTACCGACACCAAGCCTATTTTCTCTTAAGGCGTACCGATACGGTGGCTAAGCGTACCGGTACCGTATGCTTAAATTTGATGATTTAAGCCTCAATCAAACCCCGCGTACTGATCTTGGGGTACCCGTACCAGTACGTAGAGGCCTGTAATGACCTCTAGGTCCAACATATGACACTTTGGCTCACTTCAATCAACCTTGACACTTAACTAATCAATATATAACATCATCAACATGCTTGAACATCAACATACCATCATTATAAGCCAACCTAGCAAATCTAGCATATTCAATCACAAAGTCTAGAGGCACGCTTCCTAGTCCATAGCCAAAACATAAAATCAACCACAACTCAATCACTTTAAATCACTTACAAAACCAAACCAACAAATACAAATTGCCAAACAGGGAGTTCATCCAAAGACCCTCCCAAAACATCACTCGACACATTGCCTCTATTACTACTATTTAATGTTCCAAATCGTATTTGAAAACAAGTCTTTGGAATTCCTTTCCTTTTGCTTCCTCACTGCCACAATCTTTAATTCTCTGCATTGATGGAAAAAAAGAACGTAAGCACACTAGGCTTAGTGAGGAATGCTCAAACAACAACCACCATCAATGCAATTTAAACCATTTTACATTTATTTTGAAAAAAACTTTCCAAAACACTTCAAATCAACATCACAATATCATGCCTTAACAAAACCATGCACTTAACATTTCCAAAACAGCATATTAAACCATATGCAACATGTATTATGGATTCTACAGCAAAGTCCCATTTGCTACCCTCAATTTAAGCTTTCCCATACATACTACCAATGCAAGGCTTAAAGAGCAAAACGTGTTTAAACCACATTAAACAACGTAATCCATCTCATGATACATCATTAATTATATTGGGTTCCAAGTTATCATTTACCAAGTTCCCACTTTACAAAACATAACATTGGATACACGGATTCAACAAGTGTTCCCTCAACACTTAACATACAATCTACCAGCATCTCAAGGTTCACACACGGGAGTTTTCGGTACACATAAACCCCTACACCGTTGTGACACCCGTGGTGGAGTCTTCAGTACATATAAACCCCTTAACACCACTCATCGACTATATGTATAACCTACTAACGAGAGTCTTCTGTACACATAAACCCCTCGATCGTTAGGGTACTTGGACGGAGTATACGGTATATGTTTATAAACCCCTTGACATCCAAGCCTACTTTTTATAATGCACTACCAATCTTATGGCCAGCCAACTATATCTGATACATTTCTAAAACCTTTTCATAACATCACTTGCCAATATAATTTATTTTTTTAACAACTCACAGTTTTTATATGCATCATCAAAATTATTTAACCAATGCAATAAACCTTGCATTAACCAATGTTCATAAACATTAACAAAACGTGCCTTACTTCCAAATGCATCAACATCATTATGTACTCAATTTCCAGCATTAAATCATGCTAAAAATATGCATATACAATAAGTAATTAAACCATTTAAAACAAGTGCATAAAGCTAATCGCCAAACTGAGTTCGAGAGAAAATTCACCCTTTACTTACTTTCGAGCTTAGACTAGTGTTTCAAGCTCGATCTAAACTCTTAAACACAACTTTCAAACCTTTAAAAAAGCTGTAAAACATGTTCTCACTCACCGACTCGCAAAGCCTCACTTGCCGATACGATAACCACTCCTCCAAAGCTTTTGAAACCAACGTTCAAGATTGAGGACCAACTTCCCATGCTTTATTCCACACAAAAATAGAGGAACATTGCATCAAAATGCAATCAACATCACAACAACACAAATCCTCAACATCCTTTATCCAATTTCACTCTACAACAACAAAAATTAACAACAAACATCTTCCAAACTTAACTCAGCCATAAACTAACGTTTCAACCCATCACTTAACATCAATTAACATCTAAAAACACATCACTAACACCCTTATATCTCTAGCATTCAATAAACCACCACAACTCATCAAAAACACATAACTAACAACCTAGAAAATTAGAGATTCACATAGTTTTGGGATCCTAATGTTAAAACCCACTTATTAACATCACTTAACATCAAAATCATGATTATAATCAATCAAGAAGTCAAAAAAATAGAGCCTATACGAAAATCCTTCAATTAAATCAATTAAACCACAATTTAACCAATTTTCCATGATTAAATCATCAAATCAAGTTAAAAAAACAAGTATAAAGGATCAATAACTTGGGAATTTCAATAAAGAACCTTGTATTAGAGGAGAATAATGAACCTCTCCTCTAATGGCTGTTTTTCCCCTTAATTAGATGAATTTCCATATCAAAATAATGAAAAACCAAATTGATTTTGTTAGAAAATCATTATAATCTCAATTGAAATCAAAATATTAATTAAAAGAAGATTTTACCTGAGATTTTTGAAGAAAAAAGAAGTGTTTGGCTGGAGAGAATTGAATAAAAAATCCTTTTATGAAAGGTTAGTTACGTCAAGTTTTTTTTAAAGATTTTAATTAACCAATTAATTCTCCAAACCTTTTATATTATTTTAAAATCATTTAAAATAGCTAACTAAGGGGAAAAGTCTGATATTTGACTTTAGGGTAAATAGATCCTTAAAGATTAAAAGTTTTGACCCTTTTACAAAACAACCAACAAAAACAGTTTTGAAACTTTGCATTTTGGTCACCAACCAAAATGTCTAATTAAAAGACCCTTTTTTGTAAAATTGACTTTATCAAAATCATTTCCATATTAAATAATGATTTTAGAATATTTTTCCATAATTTTATCACATCCAAAAATATTTATTCCAAATTAAATCCTGAAACTGACTCAAATCCTCTAATCTGATCCAACGGGCCGTCTAAACCGCCTAGAAAACTCCTAGTCCCAAAACCAGGGTGCTATAGTGTTCTTGAGGTATTTATGTATGACTTTTCTATTTTGGTGGATTCCTTTGCTGATTGCTTGTCAAATTTAGAAAAAGGTATTGGTTAGATGTGAAAAAAAATCTTATTCTTAATTGGGAAAAATGTCATTTCATGGTTACCAATGGCATTGTCTTAGGTCATGTTGTTTCTGGAAAAGGAATTGAAGTAGATAAGTCAAAAATTGATTTAATTTCAAACTTTCCAACACCTAAGACTGTAAAGGACATTAGGTCATTTTTAGGACACACATGATTTTATAGGAGATTCATAAAGGATTTTAGTGCAATATCTAGGCCATTATGTAATCTCTTATTAAAAGATAATGTGTTTGAATGCAATGAAGTTTGTGAACATGCTTTTAAAAAACTTAAAAACATGCTAATTTCTGCTCCTATAATGAGACCTCCTGATTGGGCTTTACCATTTAAAATCATGTGTGATGCTAGTGATTATGTTGTTGGTGCTGTTTTAGGACAAAAGAAGGATAAGAAATCACATCCCATATACTATGCAAGTAAAACTTTAAACAGTGCTCAAATGAATTATTCTACTACTAAAAAGAAATTACTTGCAATAGTATTTGCATTGGATAAATTTAGATTTTACCTTGTTGGATCATCAATTGTTATTTTTAGTAATCATGCATCTTTAAAAAATCTTCTTTCCAAAAAATATGCCAAGCCAAGGTTGATCAGGTGGATTCTTTTACTTCAAGAATTCAATATCACCATTCAGAATAAGAAAGGGGTAGAAAATGTGATGGCGGATCATTTATCAATACTTGTTTGTGATACATCTTTTGAATCCACACCAATTAATGATACTTTTTTTGATGAACAACTTTTAAGTATTTCTATGACACCATGGTTTGCTGACATTGCTAATTATCTTGCCAAGGTAAAATTCCTTTTCAATGGGATCTTCAAGATAAGAGGAAGTTTCTGAATGAAGTAAATAAATTTTATTGGGATGATCCTTTCTTGTTTAAGTATTGTCCTGACAAAATATTTTGAAGGTGCATACCGGAAAATGAGGTAAATAGTGTCCTTAAATTTTGTCATTCTGAGGCATGTGGTGGTCATTTTTCATCAAAGAAAACCGCGGGAAAAATTTTGCAATATGGATTTTATTGGCCAAATTTATTCAAAGATGCTCATAATTTTTGCAAATCATGTGAAAGTTGCCAAAATTTGGGATGTATTTCTAAAAGAAACATGATGCCATTAAATCCAATTTCGATAATTGAAATTTTTGACTGTTGGAGAATTGATTTTATGGGTCCTTTTCCACCTTGTTTTTATTTCTTTTACATTTTGGTCGCAATTGATTATGTTTCAAAATGGATAGAGGTAATTCCATGTTGCAATAATGATCACAGAATGTGATCAAATTTTTAAAGGAAAATATTTTAAGTTGATTTAGAATTTTTTAATCCATTATAAGTGACGGTGGAATACATTTTTGCAAAAAGGTTTTTGAATCTTTAATGAATAAATATATCATTATACATAAGGTTGCAACCCTTTATCACCCTCAGACAAGTGGACAAGTAGAACTTGCAAATAGGGAAATTAAACAGATTTTGGAAAAAAACAATTAACCCAAATCGAAAATATTGGTCTTTAAGACTTAATGATGCTTTATGGGCTTATCGAACTGCTTTTAAAACATCATTGGGCATGTCTCCCTATAGACTAGTATATGGAAAACCTTGTCATTTACATGTGGAATTGGAACATAAAGCATATTGGGCTATTAAAATGTTTAACTCCAATCTTGATGATGATGCGCAATTGCGAAAGTTACAAATTAATGAACTTCAGGAACTTAGAAATGATGCATATGAGAATTCAAAGATTTATAAAGAAAGAAACAAAGCCTTTCACGATAAAAGAATTTTAAGAAAAACATTTGATGTTGGGCAAAATATTCTTCTTTATAATTCTAGATTTCACTTGTTTCCGGGAAAATTAATATCAAGATGGAGTGAACCTTTTGTTGTGAAACATGTTTATCCTTATGGAGCAATTGACATTGAAAAACCTAAAACTGGAAATGTGTTTAAAGTAAATAGACAAAAACTTAAACCTTTCATCGAAAATCAAGCCACTCAAGTTGAGGTTCTTTATCTCTTAGATCCTTGTTAAAAATATTTTGGTGTAATTATATATAATTATATTTTTAATATTAATATTATTAGTATATATTATTATTAGAATATTTATATTAAATATTTATTATTATAATTATTACTTTAATTCCCGATTAAATGACGGATAATGGTACTCTATGAAATCTTTTGGTTTATCAGCTACCCATAAAACTGATACTGTATATTCATTCCTCACTTTCAAATTCACTCTTCTGGTTTCTCTTTCATTTTCCATTTCTTTCAAAATAGATGTTATTCTCTCAACACTGCGTAAACGTCTTTCCTCTATTCCACCAAACATAATTCTAATACTTTACAAAGTCAGGCTTGAAAGATTGAGAATGCTCATGCACAAAGGCATGCCTACTGCTGTTTGTATGCTAATCGAAGCAAAAGTAAGGTATGAAGAATATCTTCCTTTTTTACATTTACCTGGTACTGGAAAAAGTACACATGCAATGAAAAGAAGATCCAAACGTTTGGGATTGAATTGCCAAAAATGTGTGAGATTGACTTGTTCGGGAAGATGTCATTTTATTGGGATGCCTTCCATAAATCGAGATGATAAAATTAGATTTGTTAAGGATGGACTGAGTAAGGAGAATTTGGAGAATATTCAAGGTTCTCTTGAGACGCATCCTAGTGGAGATGTACAAAGACAAATTCTTGAATTATGGGAGATATTTCAAAATGAATGGCAACGTCTTGGGAATCTGACGATAAAAGACCATGTTTGCCAGTTTTTAAGAAAGCTGGATGGGAAGAATATCCTAGACTCATAGAAGGCGTTCAAGCCAATTTTGGACATAAAACCAGAGGAAGCTGTGAGCCACAGTCGCGACTACTATAAATATCTCTCAAGCTTTGCTTTTCAAAAAAAAATTTCTTCTTCATGTTTAATTATCGTTTGGATTTAAGTGATCTTGAATAACTGTATCTTGCAGGAACTATTATTGCAATAAGTAAATGGTGTTCACTTTTTGCATCATATCTTTTATTGTGATTTTTTTCGTTAATTGTAATCATTTTCTACTGTTGATTTTTTGAATTTTTTGTGTAGGTTTCATTAATGATAGCCTTTTATTATTTACCTTTTGAATTTTTGTTTCTACTTTTTGATATTTTGATTTTTCGATTTACATTTTCTACTGACAGCTTATCTACCACTTACTATTTATTTGTATTGTTCTTATTTTCTTTAAAAAAAACAAAAATGAAAACCAAACGGCTTCAAAATTTTTGTGTTTTTTTGGATCATATCCAGGAAAAGATGAATCTTTTTCAAATGCAGCTAAGAAATTGGGAGAAGTCATGGCCATACAAAAATATGAAGTAATTTATGGAGGTGGATGTATAGGTTTAATGAGAGCAGTTGCTACAACATCATATGTGGGAGAAAGCTCACTTCTGGGAAAAGTTCCAAAAACATTAAACTATTTGTGTGGACCTACAATAGGAAGAGAGGTACAAGTTAGTAGTATACCAGAACGAATAGCAATCATGATTCATTCTTCTGATACATTCATTGCTCTACCTAAAGGTATCAGTACATTGGAAGAAATTGTTTGCATAACTTCCTAGTCATCTCTGACTAGTAATAAAAACTCATCGGCTTGCTTAATATTAATGGTTATTTTAATAGTTTACTTTCTTTTTTTGATAATGCTATGAAAAATAGATTTATATTTTCAGAGGTAAGAAGAATCTTAATTTCTGTTACAACTATTGAAGAACTACTCGTAAAGCTTCAAGCTTTTAAGTGTCTTCCTAACATAATAAAGAGTATACTTGGGAAAAGGAAAAGAGACGAAGATAAGCAAAAATTGGATTATTCTTTATCACTGTGATATTATCTAATTTTTTAACTAACAATTTTTTGCGTTTCATTTTAATTATGTGTCAGTTCAAGCAATCATTAGCAGCCATGACAAGTGAAATCTTTTAAATTTTACTTTTAGTTTTTGATATTGAGAACAATGTCAAAATTAGGTAGGGGATATTAAAAAATTAAATCATTAGGTTAAGTAAAATTGAAAAAAAAGTGACAGATTATAGTTAATCTTTTGGTTAATTTTAAGACACACTTTGATCTTTTTGACATATCTAGGAAAAAGGTGGTTGAGTAAGTATTTATATTGAGGCACACCTTGTTGATTATGATTTTTTTATCTTGTTATAAAGTAGTAGTTATAATATGTGTTCCATAAGATGTCTAAATTTTTAAGAGAAATTAAAAAAGTGGCTGAGTAAAGTAAATCTTGAGACGCACTTTGACAATTCTATAGTATATATATTAAAAAAATGATTGGTCTGATGCTTGAGTGTTTGAGTTTTATTTTGTTTTATGTTGCATATAGTTTTGCATGTACTTAGTTGATTTTTATGAGTTGAAAATAATTTTGTGATAACAGAGTAAATACCATATAAGCTTAAAAGTTTAATATATGTCAAAAGTATGCTATGATTTGTCTATAGAAAGAGTCTCTGATGTTTCACAGTTAGAATGAATAAGGACACTGTATGTTTCACTTTGAACTTTCCTTGATATATCCAGAATTTTTGATTTCTTTGTTACACATCATCTGTCTCATGGGACGTATATAGAATTGTAATCGACCGTAAGTGAATGATGAACCCAATCATAGAAAAAAATTCATAATTTTACTCTTTTTTTAAGATAACAATAATAATAAGAGTTCCAAATGCATGTTATGGGACGAGCCAAGTCTTTTATTTTTTGGATCGATTGAGCCTTTTGAGCCAACCCTACAAAATCTCCCTTGAACTTATGATTTTGAGCCTATAGCCTTTTTCTTGATTCACCAAATATTTCTTTGTTTATCTTTACCAACAGAACTTAAAACTTCAACCTTACCTTCGTTCGCTTTAAATGCTCAGTACTTACTGGACATATCGTTATGAGCATAAGTATTAATGGGTAGGTAGGTACATTTTAATGGGAGAAAGATACATAAAAGGAATAAAGCGTAGACTTTTATTTTCTCCGTTTCTATAAAAATGTTCTCTTTATTAATGAAAAAAATTAAAAAAATGAAAAAGAAAAAAATACTAGTGTTAGAAAAATAATAAAAAAAGTTGTATGTATTTATGCTTTATCCTTTTGTAAGGGAGAAATAAGTAATATCTTGGAAAATGATGGAATTGGATGTTCACTAGGGGAATATGGGAATTAATACTTCTTTCTCACTTTGATCTGTAAGTAAATTGAGTTTAGGATAAGCCATTTGCTGTCAATCTCATTGAAATATCATGCCTTGACCTAAGCCTTGTTATATGCCAATTAAAAAGAGTTGGTGATTATATTATATTGGAACTAGTTTATTTTCTCTAATTATATATAAGGGTGAATAATAAATTATTCACGATAGCCATGTACTTATTGTTTATTATTTTTCCAATGTCTTGATGAGATTGCACACAAATGATTTGCACATATATGAGCACAGAAGTTTCAGTGTCCTAATACTTTTTGACTATGAGAATTTTCTAGAGACCACATATATCAAAAATAGCATTCTATTTGGCCATATTTAAACACTTAAGTTCTTGATAATGATATTCTACTTTGCATTCACAACTTTGTGTTCTCTTCATCATTTGACACTAAGTATATTATGTTGCACTTATATTTGCATTGGTGATTTGTTTTCTTGAGGGCAAGCAAAAATGTAAGTGTGGCGGTGTGATGAGTCCTTAATATAGTCTCATTTTAGTATCTATAGTATGAAAATTTGCAGTGTTTATTAAATGTTTTATTGACGTTTGTAGGTTTTTAGTTATTCATATTTTGTGGTTTGTAATTTAAATGAGTTACGATTTTAGTACTTTTATTATGTTTTCAGTTAGTTTTAATAAAGTGTATTTTTGTGTTAACTGCATGCTTAGATATGTTGAATTTGGTGATTGCAATTATGACACAAATGAAGTTGAATCCAAAGATGATCTAAGGTGAAAGAAATTGGCAAATGCATAAATTGAGAAAATAGACTCAATAAACTCGTACTAAATTTTTGCACTCAATATGTTGCACGGTTTTGACCATAACTTGAGCTCTAGATCTCAAAAATTGGCCTATGAGATACCGTTGTAAAGCTTCTTGAGTCTACTACATTTTAAAAGTAATTGGGAAGACAAAACAAATCTGGAAATGCCCAGAAAATGCTGAAAACCAAAATCTTACAAGTGGTGACAACATGATGACAACTTTTGAACATTTAAAGATACCAAGTATGAAAAGACTTTTTAAGTCAAGAAATGTGGCTGAAAACTCACTCTCCATTTTCATCTAGAATCACAAATTTTCTATAAATAGGCTTTAGTTTTCCCTTGTAAATCATCTTGGTAGCTTGGTTGTAACTTTGTGTTTGAAAGAAATCAAGATCATTTTTCTTTCTTTCATCTTTTATTTTTCGTTCTCATCTTTTATTTCCTTTCTTACGTTTGTTTCTTGTAAAGCAAATGTTATTTTCTTTATGGTTATGATGTCTTTCTAAGTCAAGTTGCTGAAGTGAAAGGATGAAGCTTTTAGTATGTACAAAAGGTTAGTTTGAAATTCTCAACGTATAACTAAAATATGTTAAATTGGTATATGATGTTATATTCACTTGGATAATATTCATATTGGTAAATTAAGAACCTTGATTCATTATAGAAAAATAATTTGGCACAATAAATGCTTGGTTTAATTAACTTGAATTATTGCAGACAAAACAAATTGACATAGTGAATACTTGGACTTGTTTATTAATTTTGATTGCATCAATCCATATAACACCATATGCTATACCTTTGTATTTTTAGACATTGTTTATTGCACTTTGGACTTTGATTGTGGATATTAGACAATGGACTTTGGACTTTCATTGCAAGACCTTCCGATTGGATTTTCCTTCATCATATGAACTTCAATTGAGTAATAAAATGAAAAAAAATAATCTTAATATAATACCAAGAGTGGATTCTTAGAACCTCAGCATCTTCTTTTTCTCGTTGTTTATTTATTTTTAATCTATTATCCTCTTTGCAAAAAAAATTATTTTAATTTATAATCTTGTAATTTCTAAATAAACTTTCATGTGGATTTGACCTCGGACTCCTAAGAATTATTACTTGACAACAACCTGCACTTGGGTGTACAACTAAAAAGAGCTGATCAGCCTCGTGCATAACAATTATTTACATGATTTGAAAAGGCATCGAGTTTTGAAAGATCTAAAGGTAATTGTCTCGTAGCACTTTAGATAGTATTTCTGGACCAACTAAGATCTGATGTTTCCAGATCAATTAATATATATGGTGCTTTTGGACCAAAAATATCATTACCCTTTTCTCGAGGGTGGAATGAATCTTTGTTTACATTAAGCAACCTAGTAACAATAGAAGTGCTCAATGGATGTGCGTTATGCATGTAAAGTCTTTATAAACATTTTTCTGTGCATGTCGATTGATGCACAGGGATTCCATTGTCAAGGATATCTTTTAATGAGTCTCAATGATATTCAAATCATCAACATACAGAACAACAATAACAAATTCATAGCTAAATCTCTTAATAAAATACTTGGGAAAATTGAATCATTCTTATAGCCTTTCGTTAATAAGTACTCACTGAGGAAATTATACCAAATGCGCTCAAATTGTTTTAATCCATAAAAAGATATGTTCAATTTAAATTAATAATGTTCTCGAGAATTTGAAATAATTGCTTATGGCAGTCTAAATCCTTCCGGAAGTTTCATGTAAATGTTATTATCAAGAGGACCATACAAATAGGATGTAACAACATTCATTAGGTGGAAAGTAATTCCTTCTTTTACTGCCAGACTAATAAAACAGTTAAAAGTAGTTCCATCCACCACCGAGGAGTATGTTTTCTCATAATTGATTCTAGGTCTTTGTGAGAATCCTTGTGCAACCAAACAAGATTTATATCTCGTTATTTCCCCTTTTTCATTTCTCTTTCTCACAAAGACTTATTTATATTCATGGGTTTTACACATTACAGTGTACAGACTATAGGCTCAAATTCTTCTCTTTTCCAAAGAGATTTTAGTTTCACCACAATTGCCTCTTTCTATTTTGGCTAATCATTTCTTTATTTACATCGTCCAATTGACAATGGTTCATGATCCACCTTATCATCCAAAATCTTTAGTGCTATACTGCATGCAAAAGTATCATCGATTTTATTTCGATTCCACTTGTTATAGACATAACATAATTTATTGAGATCTCTTTGTTATCAGGTACCTAAGTCATGTCTAATGTCTCTGTTGGAGACCTTTCAATCTCTTATAGATATTTTCATAATTCGTTGATTCCTCGATCAGACCATCATAAGATATAGCTCCTTTTCTTTTTTGAGAATTTTTATCTTTGGAACCTACTTGTCTACCATGCTTCGGCCGTGAGTTAGACTAATTACCAACTAGAGTTGATCCTTCTGGGACATCAATTTAAATCGGAGCATTCATAGCTGGTACATGTGACTTAGCCATTCTTTTAGGGTCAGCAAAAGTATCTGACAATTGATTTGCTAAGTTTTGTAAATGAATTATCCTTTGAACATCTAGTTCACATTGTTGAGTATGTTGATCAAAATGAGATAATGATAATTCATTTCAACTTATTTCTTTTCTCAGCTATTTATTTTCTTTCCTAATGTTGGGAAAACTGAATCTTTAAAATGATAGCCAACAAATTGAACTGTAAATAAATTCTCCATCAAAGCTTGAGATATTTAATTATCGAGGGGTTTCGAATCTGACATATATTCCCAACCTCCTTTCAGGACTCATCTTTGTGCGTTATGGTGAAGCAATCTGAACATATACCGTACACCAAAAAATTCTAATATGGGAAATATTTGGTTCCTGACCAAAAACCATTGTAATGGGGAGAACTTATGATAACTTGTTGGTCTGATGCGAATTAGTGATGTTGCATTTAAAGTGGCATGTCACCAGCATTATCAAGACAAACTGTCTTTATAGGGTAATTTAGAAAATGTGCTCTTAATTTTATCAACTGAGCAAGTAACCTCGCAAAGGCCAAGTTGCAGGTTAATAACAAGGATATATATGGCCATTTAGTCGATGCATTGATTAAAACCATAAAATATCTAAATGATCCGCAATAAGGGTCTATGGGCCCACATATATCACCCTGTATCTATTCTAAAAAATTGATATATTCATAATTTATCTTAGCTGGTGATAGTCGAATAATTAGTTTTCTTTGAGAGCAAGCATCACATGAAAAACATTACTTTGAAGAATATGTTAGTTCTTCAATGATGACCACTTGAAGTATCAATAATTTTCACACCATAATTGAAATGGATAGCCGAACCGGTCATGTCAAATAATAAAGTTATCAGTACACTTCTGGTTTACATTGGCATGAGCTTCAATTTGTACTAATTCTTGTGTAGTACAATCCGGACGATAGTGCATGTAATTTTGTCAAGATTTTCTTATTGCCTTAGGTTATACTCATAATATGGAGATAGTCAGCATCCCCTTGACTCATAGTCTCAATATGATATCTATTTCTGTGAATATCTTTAAAATTCAAAAAGTCTCTTTGCGACTTTGACAGGTATAACATATTGTGGATATGGAATTGAGTTTCATTTGGCAATAACATATATGCTCTTTCGGAGCCTTCTATTATATATGGAATTGAGTTCTATTTGACAATAACATATTTGCTCTTTCAGAGCCTTGTATGATATTAGTACTTCCAGATATAGTACTCGCATTATTCCCTTGCATTTTAAATGAGAAAAATATGTACAACTATGCACCTTTCAATATGTGCTTTGTTTTATTCACTTCAGGGAATGAAAAATATTGAATATAACACATATCAAATCGATTATCTATCAAAGATAATGTCTCAAGATATTATTACTCTTCTGGAACATTGATATTTTAGTACTTTGAAATACATTACTCACATTTCCCCTTGCATTTAAATGGGAAAATATTTCTTATGCTTAAGTATAGTATGAGTACTTGCACTTTTTGCTAAGCATAAATCGTCACAATTTATTATATATTTTATTTCAAAAGTAATAATATTCTTCAAAGTATGTTAAATATATATATATATATATATATATAATATAAAACATAAATAAATAATATGTAAAGCAAATTAACATAAATAAAAATAAATTAAAAGATCAATTATTTCATTTAGAGGTTATGAGGAAATAAAATAAAAGGCGAATTATTCCCTTCGGGGATTATAAAGAAATTAACAACATCTAAATGAGTTGGACCAACAACGCCATAATTATTTTCGCCATTTCCATAAACAAAATTTGTTTATATTTTATTTCCTTTATCATTCATGATTGTGGATAAAGGTCCATAATGCTCCGGCGATTGACAAGTACGAGACCAATGGTTTGTATCATCGCATTGATAACATAAAAATTCTAATATGATCTTTATCACTCTTTTCATCCTTTATAATCTCACTTCTGGTGGGTATAAGCATTCTTAAAATGATCATCTTATCCATGTCTATTTTTATGGCCTCAATCTCGACCATGATTGCTAATGTGGCATTTATTCTTCCCGCTATAAAATGTCGCATTCACTTCAAGGAATAGAGCGGAGCCAATAGGTCTTTAAAACCTTTTTCACGATATTGTGTCTGCAGGACAACATTAATTGCGTGAGAAGTGGAGTATGTTTTTTCTAACATGTCCTCATCATTGATACTCTGACCATAAAATTTCAATTTAATTTGAAACATTCATATGAATGAGTTTTATTCACTAACCATATACTGAATTATCATATTTGCATTCACTTTAGGGAATTAAACAAATCCAATAATCACATGGAATAAACGTCATGCTTGCACTCACTTCAAGGAATGCCTCCCATAAAAATTCTTATAAAGATGAATTTTTGTAACTTGAACTTGGGAGAAGTCTATAGTCGAGTTTTCCAACACAGAAGAATTATTGCTTTCAAGCAAATATATACTTTATAACAGTCATACTATTAAAGAATAATTGATCAACCAATATATATAATACTTACCAGACTTAAAAATCAAAACGCCAAATAAATTTTTTTATAGGTATTGAATTTTCCTTCAGTCCTTTTCTTTTGATTGAGGTTTTCAATCTAATAAAAAACCGCACTGGAACCTGGTTCATTCTCAGCGAACCATGAAACAATCACACCTTTTCAGTATAATATTTTGTGAACCTTAAAAATCAAAACGCCAAATTTAGAGAAATATAATAATAATAATAATTAATCTCAAATATATGTTTGCATATATAAAAAGCAAAAGTAAATGAAAAAAAATTGTTGAGGTTCGTATAGCTTGGGGAACTCGAGAAACATCACTGTCAAGTGGCATATCCAATCCACCGCTTTCTTCACTTTTGTTAAGGTAGCGGTTGGTCATTCTATAACCATAATTTTCAAACTAATTTGATCCCATAGGTTTTGTTGAAGGCTCGATATTTGTTCCTAGAGTTATTTATATAAACTCGGTGCAACAAAACGTCATTGGATATTAGAATGAAATAATAATCAAATAATAGATCAAAATACATTGACCTTAATATAAGAGTGATTAACCAACCACTATATCATATATAAATAAGAAAACATATATAGATTTCTAAGTTAAGTTGAATATTCGGTAGATGTAGTCACCAATATCTTGTTAAATTTTTTTCGGGAATTGCCGACAAGAACCACGGTTATTGAGAGAGATCGTGCTGATAACGTGTTGTGAATAAAGTAAAGAAGAACATGAACAAGAGAAAGATAGGAAACAAAGAGAGACTTGTATTATTCTCAATGTAGCGTTATATACAATGATTTCTTTAAATTCTATATTTATAGGTATAAGAAGAAAGCCCTAATTCTAATAGGTATTAAACCCTAATAATGAAATAAATATATGAATATTCACCATAAATAAATATTTATAACAGAAAATAAAATTTTATATTATTTTATCCAAATAATAATTAGGAATGGCAGAAAATAATCATAGGTTTCTATAATATCCCTATTTGAGTCGTCTTTAATCCATTTTTTTCTTTGGATTCGTATAATGATGTTAAACAAAATAATGGTAAGTCGGATTTACAAATTTTATTATATCCAAATTTTGAATAATATGGTGATTAAATTTTATTAAAAATTAAAATAAAGAAACAATGCAAAAGAAATAAAATTGTAACAAAAACAAAGGAAATACAATAAATTTAAATAAAAAAATTAGAAAACGAAACACCAGACCAGCAAAACACGTCCAGTATGTTGCAAAACAAAAATAAAGATGAAACACTGAAGAAATAGAAGCAGGGAGCAAGACTTCTTGTCTTTATCCACTTACACGCTTCAGGATTGAAGTAGGAGTGGTGAACAAAACCAACAATCTTGGTGGTTGCGTCGCAAAACAAATCTGATTGTATTGACAAACGAACCACAAAAGGGGATCAAACTACTGAAGACCATCGACAAACGTAAATTAGAACCGAACATTATAAAAAAATTATCTACGAAAGCAGATCTACAACAACGGTAGAAAATAATGTGCCATAAAACAAAAGAAAAACATATCATAAAACAGAAGAAAAACACGCCACAAAGGCAAATAAACAAATAAAAAAATAAAAATAAAAAACAAAAACTAAATATATAAAAATAAAAGAGAATGAAATACTGACGGTCAACGAGTAACACTAAAATTAATACCATCACCGGCTAACCTAGAAAAGGGAAAAAAAACTGCTCAAAGAAAGAGAAGCGGGTGAGCGACACTCGAGAGAGAAAGCCCTTATAATTTCTTTATCATATCCGAATTTAATGCAGTATTTTTTATTATTTGTATTAAATTTGAAATATTAGAATACAAGATTTATATAATATTTTTTATATCGAGATCTATATTTAGTTTCAATAAAAATTTGACTAAATATAAAATAAAGATAAGTTTCGAATGGATTTAATTATTGACTTTCAAATTAAAATTTTTTGCTTTCTAATTTGTTTTAGTAACATGAGTGAAGACGATGAAGAAAATAGGTTGCTAAATTGAGCAGGGGGCGCAGGTACAATGTAATTGGTTTGTTGTTGTTGTTTAGGCTTTCAAGCTTGACATCCATTGGAGAGCTTTGTAAAAAGCTTGTTTGAACATCAAAACAGTTTGGCATCATTTAAACATGTTAAGTTCGAAGTCTTGTGTATGCAAAAAATTATCGCCGGGAGACTCACACACCAAAGCCAGATGTACGACGTGGCTCGGGCCGAATTAGTCAGGATAAAACTCTTGGGCTACTCTATTTCCTCATCTCAATGTGAATTGCTCCTAAACAGAAACAATAATTAACAAGAATATATCATCCCACAGCAATCACAAACAAAATTTGAGTCCTAATAATGGTGCTAAATATGTTGCTTACACGAATCTCTATCTAGTCTTCAAGAAGATTCTGCTTCCAGAACGGTTTAGGTAGTTTCACTGCTCTCAACTGATTCGCTGGTCCCGATGGTTTCACCTACATCTGTTCCTTCCGACGAATCTCCTTGTTCTGGCTTTGAAGGCCCTGGACCAGCCGATACTTTAACCATTGAAGGACGCAGCAGCCTGTCTCCAAGCTTGAAACCCTTGCGGAATTCTTGAAGAATGATACCTTCTTCGAATTCAGTGGAATCCTCACGCATGATCGCTTCATGCAGCTTTACAAGAGAGACAAAAATGCATTTTGTAAGAAAATTATTAAAGTATACATGAAGATAAAAGAAGCCCCCATAAAGTTTCTCCTTGTCGTCTATCTGTATTTACCAGCCTAAGGAAATAGAAGGTTTCATGCCACAACTGAATCTAATATTCATAGTATATCATATCGTTACTCATAAACTCACCGAGTCAGCTCGAATCAATCAAGACTTGGTTTGTATTAAAAGCGTATCCAGGTCTTCACAAAACCTGAACAAACTTGTCTAAGTTTTTGAGAAAGCTCATCAAGTACTTGACTGAATAACGAGCAAACTCGGTACTTCACCTGCATTAAGACAATAATCATTACGCCAAATACAAACCAAAATGAAACCAGTCACTTAATAATCAAATGTATTGTCCATCATTTGAAGATTAACTTGAATATGTTAAGTTAATTGTATTATCTTCCATGATTATTTCCTAGTCAGTCTTATGCTTCTCATGAGTAATCAAATGCATCATGTACTCGAGGACAAACTGCCTCGAAAGGTGGGGCAGCAAAGGGTAATAAGTGTTAACTCACCATTGGATCAAAAGGATTTCCCACTGTGTCCAAAGGTTCAACACCGAGTGAACCCAGAATCTCCATAAACTGCTTGTATATGCTCTGATAGCTGTTATTGATCTTCTCTTCCCCCTCTGTCTCGACCTTAATTTGGGCTTTAGCTCGCTCAAAATTATCCAAAACAGGCAACAAATTTTCCAAAACCTCTCCTTGGGCATTTTCTACTAGTGAAAGACGCTCTCTCTCCATCCTCTTGCGAAAGTTGTCAAAGTCTGCACTAATCCTAAGAACTCGTTCCTTCTCTGTCGACAATTCTTCTAACAAAGAAGCCATTTTCTTTTCAAGGTCAACTTTTTTGTCTTCTACGGATTCTAAAGACGCTTCTATGTCAGCAACTTCTGACTCATCATTACTAGCCAAAGCTTCTTTGTACGATTGGAGCAACGCTAAAATGGCTGAAGAAGATGTTTCTTCAACATCACTACTCTCATCTGCAGCGGCATCGTCTTCAGCGGTGACAGCACCATCTGAGGAGTCCTGTTACATATATCCACCAGGATGAAAAATGTGGCCACAAATGGTCTGTGACAATGCAATAAAAAAGGTGTATGTAAAGAAAAATATTGAGTAGAAAAGGTGAAACCACTCAATTCAAGGGACAATGTAGAAAAATGACTTAAGCTAAAAAAATGGTCATAGAGTAGAAATATCTACCGAGATCTAACAGCAAAAATTCATTCCATGGCAGTTTATACTAGTCGTCTATTTGAGTAACACTCCTTTTCCATCATTTGTGGATTCTACATAAAATCATGACCAAAACATCTTCCTATCTGGCATATATTGAACATTCTAGCAGCCTAAAACATACCAAATGAAATGCATAACAAGAAGCAACATTATAAGATCTTAAAGTTGTTTATTAGCCAAGTATAAAACCAATAATCATATTCAACAGAATTGCAATTTGCAAACCTATGCGATGATAAAAGGATGTATCGTGATTGATAAACAAGAAGATGGATCATTAACATCAGTTATAAGGTCTTAACAATTACAACCCACTTTTATCGTATCTTGCAATAGATCACCTACAATGACGATACATGTGGAAGGATTTATTAACATCAGGCTGTGTTGGTTCTCATTTAGCGAGAAGTATTCTGTGTTACCTTAATTATACTCTGTTCATGTGGAAGGAAAGTAATCTCGAAGACTGAAACTTTTTGAGAGATTAAGTGAAGGTATTTAGAATCTCTAGCAAACAAAGCAAGTAAAATACGAAGTCAAAGAAAAGAAAAAAAACCAAAGGATTAGAGATTAAGTAAAACTTCCAAACATAGTAATCTAAATTTGCAGGAAATACAGAGATTGTCACAGCAAAGTGATACAGATACACGAGAGACAGAATAAACAGATTTTTATCAAAGCACTCAAAGCCGTAAGTCTTTTTTATACATATGCATAGGCAACTTAGAAATAGGTGATCAATAT
Organism: Hibiscus mutabilis; assembly: GCA_019671005.1. Lineage (NCBI taxonomy): Eukaryota > Viridiplantae > Streptophyta > Magnoliopsida > Malvales > Malvaceae > Hibiscus > Hibiscus mutabilis. The sequence goes on from CM033744.1 coordinate 11,010,872, forward strand.
ATCAAAGTTCAGTTGTTACAATATGGCACAAATAACTGAAGCCAGGTTACATTCATCTCCAGAAAGGAGCCAACCACCAGATTTGGCTATAAATTTCTATCAAATCACGTTTCACTTTCAAGATGAATAGCGTATTAGCATTGAACCAAATATAAAGTTGGTCTCTATAAATTCAGATTATAACATGCCTGGAAACTATGGAATAAATCTTACAAAGATCAATGCACTCAAAACTCGAGTCCTACTCCTGAGTCCCCATCTTCAACCATATTCTCATCGGTTTTAGCTTGACCTCATCTCAATGGCCTAAAAGACAACAATCTCCTAGTTCATTGCTAGACCTCACTGATTCTCCTAATTCAGGCCACATATATTGCACATTTGCCCATCCATGTGAATTTTCAAATAATTTGAGTGGATTCCCTTAAAAATCCCTCTAAACACTCGTAATCATAGAAAGCTATGATAGCTAAGAAATGTCAAAAAGCTTCCTTGTTTAGTCTACTATAACTGGAAAACAACAAAATGAACAACTTTTATTATCCAATATTGTGTCGACTGTCGAGTAGCCGCGGAAAGAAAAAGAAATCGACTGCCTCAACATTTAATTAGTTCACAAGCTATGTCTTCTTATGTCTATTTCAACATGGTCTCGGACAATAAACATGTGACAGCTTAACTGGATTCAATTCAACTAGAATCCCTCTAAACACTCGTAATGATAGAAAGTTATGACAGCCAAGAAATACCACGAAGCTTCCATGTTTAGTCAACAATAACTAGAGAATGCTAAAGTGAACAACATTAGTTATCCAACATTGTGTCCAGGAGCTGCAAAAAGAAATGTAAATCGGTTGCCCCAATATTATTCCATTTTCTTACAAGCTGTCTTATATATATTTCAACATGGTGTCGGACAAAGAATGTAGGACAACTTAACAATGTTCGTACTAAATGGTAAATGTGGAAAAATGAAGTATTCTAATTGGTAAAGTTAGTAAGCAAAGCATATCCAATCGATAAAGCTACAAAAAACCAAAAGATTCTCGACAAGAAAATTCCTTGACATGACCAAATTTTATACATTACCAAGTTACCATCTTTTTGCTCATTTCTAGCAAGCTTCACCGTTAATTTCCAAAGCCCATACACATTTTTGTCAAATTTACAGGAAAAATAATATAAATGTATAAAGTAGGCAAAAACAATCTTACCCAGAAAAACAAAACCAGAACAAAGAAATGGAAACCATTATAAGTTTACCTCAATTTGGGGTTCTTCAACTTCTTGTTGGGTATCATTAGTTTCAGTTTCACCAGCAAAAGGAACCAACTTCACGAACCGAAGAGAGGGAGTGAAGCTGACCCGGAGGTGACGGCTCGGACGAGGAAGTCTTTGTTTGAAGCAGACATGAAAGGGCTTTGAAGAGTTTAAGGAGAAGGTCGTAACACGTGGATTCAAAGGAGGAGGGGACTTAAACGGCAGCGTTTTAAGGAGAGTAGCCATTGGAGATGAAAGTTATTCTTGAGAATGCGAGAGGGGGAGGGGGGAGAGGTGTGGAGAAGACGAGAAAAGGGTGGGTGACGGACAGAAATAAAAGAGAAAAGGCTGAGGTTGATTTCGACCGTTGGATGATTGTTTCCTAAGAAGATCTAAGCGACCGTTGGATGATACTTTGGTACCTGAGTTTTTTATTTTATTCATATTATATTTTGTTCGTCACATCATCACTTGAAAAATTTAAATATATATTTTTTGATATGATGCAACACAAATTCAGCATATCATCTAAAGGATTCAAAAATTTATATTCAAAGATTATAGGGACAATTCGTTTTGAGACTGATATGGAATAAAAACATTCCTAAAATGAATCAAGTTACCAGATCCAAGGGCCAAAATTTACTTTATCCCAATAAATATAATGATTTTAGGGAATTAACGAGCGGTCTCGGTGGAAGAAAAGGATGATGTTCATCTTAAAAAACCCAAGTTTAATTCGTTTTATCTGCAAGATGTATTCATCGTCAAAAGGTTAAGAATTTGAAAGGCTCGATGTCTTCAACCGAAATTAGCGCCGATGAAGGGTGTAGAGGTTTCTTTTGAATTTGGAAAAATAAAAATCGAAAAAGATGGACATTTTGACACGATCGATTTTAGAGTGGTTCGACCTCCTAACCAAGGTCTACATCCACTACCTTAGCATCCACACTAAGGATTTCCTAATTCACTAACAATGAATTTTTCCTTTTTACAGGATCAAGGAGTAACCTTTACAACCTATCTTTTCACAAGCTAAGATAGAACCCTATCCCTAGTTTTTATAAGGATCAACTAGAACCTATCCCTCAACAATGAGATATTGACATTTGTAAACAAAATACCTCTTTAGGTGGGTGTTTACACTTTTTTGCTCACTAAGATTAGACTAAAGAAATACAAGAGATTACAAGAGGTAGGCAACAAAATTTCACTCTCCCTTGATCTTTAAGCTTGGATGTACATCCTCATATTCTTCAAGTGTCCTTGGCTTGTATTTATAATGTGGAATGAAAAACTAGCCGTTGGAAACTAGCCATTAAAAAACTAGCCGTTGGAAAATTAGCCGTTGTGGACTTTAATTCTAGCCATAAATGCATTTCTACAACTTTGGGTATCGGTACTAGAAAGTGGATATCGGTACTTGGCAAAACAAGAAAGAATCGTTGCACTTAAATGCAGAGCGACCGGTACACGATACATCCGTATCGGTATAGTACTTCGTGTATTGGTACGGAGGCTTCTATATCGGTACGAGAAGTGCTATTTGGAAATCTAAATGCTTTTGCGTATCGGTACGAGGAAAGACCATACCGGTACGAGCAGACAATTTTTAGCTTTTGAGAAATTTTAAAAAATTGTTCGAATAAAAATTCTTTTCAAAAACCTTTCAAATGTATTTTTCAAGTTGAATGGACCTTGAATTAATTTTGCAATATTTATTCAAGTCCAAAAATATTTTTCATTGAGTTATATCAAAATAAATATCTCAACAATCTCTCATTTTTGATATAATGAAACCACTTGAAAAATTATTTTTAAAAATACTCCCCTTTTAAAAAATAATTTTAGAAAATGATAATATTTTAGAAAAATATTTAAGCTCTCCTTTTTATTTTTGAAATTATTTTTTTTAAACTTATCTCTTCCCTTTTTGTTATATCAAAAATAATTCAATCTTTAAAGTTTAAAAACAGCAATAGAGAGTAAGTTGATACTCTTGAAAAATAAAAGTTTCCCCCTAAAAAGTGCATTTCGTTTATGAATTTAGCTCAAAATACTTTGACACTTAAAAAAATTATTGAATTTTAACATATATTGAAAATGTTTAAAATCTCATGAAATTCAAGTTATCCAAGTCTTTTTAGAGTTTACTCAAAAATAAGAATGAGTATGTTAAACACACTTATGCATAAAACCTCTTTCGATGTCATACATTTATAAAATATTTAACAGTAAAAACATGCATGATCATTCAAAATCATTAAAAATAAGCAACCAAATAATCAAAGAGATTAAGCTTAGAGGTTACTCATCTTTAATTTGCTAGCAAGCCACCATTAAAATTGAAAGGAGGATTGATGGCTCGTCATAATTCCTTGAGCTTGATGTTGAACAAATTAGCTCTTCAAGATCGGTTGAATGTAGAAATGGATCGAGCACTCCAAGGATCTTCCCAATGGTTGTTAGACCGTCGATTTGAATTCCACTCTGATACCAATTGAAAGGCTCGATGTCTTCAACCGAAATTAGCACTGATGAAGGGTGTAGAGGTTTTTTTTTTGAATTTGGGAAAACAAAAACCGAAAAAGATAGACATTTTGAGGCTTAAGGCTTACATGCTACTTAAAATGTATACTTGATAAACTTGTTACATGAAATGCTACTCGAAATGGAATTATACTATCACTTGAATCAATGTGTATAACTTGTGAACATATCTTGAGTGATAAGTTTAAAATAAGTTGTGATTATGTTACTTGACTTGGAAATGTTGTGAATTGCCTAAATATGCTATCGATTGACTTGAAATGATTGAAGATTGAATGGTGATCTATGATTTTGCTTGTCATGCTATCTTGCTATTCGAATGATACTAGAAAATGTTTACTTGATAATTGATCGATAAGCTTACCATGCTGTTTTAATTGCTTGATAAAATGGTTACTTAACATTTGCTTGTCTTGATATTTGATTGTCATAAGTATGATGATACATGAGTTCATGATTTTTGCTTGAATTGGAATGCTATAAACCTTAATTGGGCTACTTGATTAATGGAGACATGACATAATAATTGGTTAGAACTAGTACAACCTCACTAAGTACATATCGTACTTATCACCCTCGTTTCCTCTCTTCCCAAACCATAGGTTAGGTGCTTCAAGGTGAATTGCTTGATCCCGAAGTCAGATTTCTCGAGCTTGAAGTAAGGCACAAGCAAAGCATAAGTATGAATCCATACTTGTTTGTAATGCTCCTAGTAGTTGGTGGCACCTAGATTTGTATATGGTTAAGCTAAGTCGTGCATTTTGATACTTGAAAGATCTTTTGTATATATGTATGAAGTTGGCCTTTAATGTTGTCAACTTGGTAGCTAGAACTCTATGTGTAAATGTTAAAATTTCATGTGAATGAATGAGTCTTGTTGCGCATATATGTACTAAAATGAACGATGGAAATGTTTATGTTATACTTGAGCTTGTTAATGCCATGTAGGTAAGGAGTGTTATGTCACATGCTTACTTGAAGTTATTTTTGAATGTACGTACATAGAAGTATGACTAGTTAAACCTACATGAAATATTTACATGAGTTAAATGGAATGTTGGATTGAAACGAAAATGTTCTAGTCTATATAGGCCATTCGAATGCCTTGCTTGTTCACATGTCTAAATAGCAATTAACCTTGAATGAACAATTAGAGGTAATCAATCCCATTAACAACCTATAATGTCTATGAAACATGATATGCTTGCTTGAGATATGTTCGACTTCATGTATATATGATTGTGTTTAGTCAAACTTACATGAAATATTTACATGTCTTGAATGTAATGAGATTGAGTTAAAATGAAACATGCTAGTCTAGGTATGCTAATTGAAAGTTTATATGATCACATGAATGTAGATTTGAAAATGAATAAGTTAAGTGGTAACCTAGATGAATAATATGATAGACATGCTTGTATACTTGATTGTGAATGCCTTGCTAGTTAAGAATGCTATTTGAATGTTACATATGACTACATGACTAAGTAGTTATTAATCTTTGAATGTAACTTAGAAATGACTAATCAAGGGTTGGCATATAATGAAAAAGAATGATAAACATGTCTTGCTTTTATGATCAAAAGTAATTGTCTAGATTGCTTTCTTGCTAATCACTCATCTCGCCTATTAGAGATGAGTTCTTGAAAAGTTTTAAATTATTCGTGTTTCTAGTGTTCTCAATAACGCTCCCGAAACGGTTTGTTACTAAACCGGGTGGGGGTGTTATATTTATTGGTATCAGAGCATGGTTTAGTCGATTCTCAAACTAAACATGGACTCACTGCATTGTCATAAGTCTAGTGTGCCACCTAGGAGTTCGAGTTCGTGATTGTATTGGAAGTTTGTAACCAATACTGTTGTTTTCTTTGTTTACAAAAATTCAGAGTATGTAAAAATATTCTAAACTTGATAACGACAGATCTTCATCATCGAAGAAATTCGAGGGTGAATTTCTTTTAAGGGGGGAGGAATTGTAATACCTCGATTATTAGCTTAGAAGTTTAAGCCCATTGGCCTCAAGACAAATATAAGTTTAGTAATATTTTATAAGCTAAACAATTATGTTTAGGACCAAATTGCAATAAAAATAAATTATATATATGATAGTAAGAGAGGCCTATTCGAAATAATGACGTTATGTGAGGTTTGCATGTAAGAGAATTATAATTAATGGGCATGGACACTTGGCAAACCATAAAGAAACAATATGTTGGAGTAGAGAGGATCTCACGGCAAATGTAATTTGGGGGAAAATGAAAGAAACAAATAAAACTACTTTTCTCTCTTCTTCTTCCAAGGGGCCGAATTAGAGTGAGAGTGAAGGGAAACATTGGATGATCATTTTATCCTAAGATTGGTCTTGTTCGAATAAAATGGCTAAGAAGGTAACCCTTTGATTCATTTCTTTTTGTTGTGCGTACATAGGATTGTTGCCATGCCATGAAAAATTTGATATTGTTGATAATTGCTTAATGTGCTAAGAAGAAGTGATGCTACAGAGCTTTCGATCCATATGATGATAAAGGTTTAGTAATCTCGAGTTAGATGCTTAGATTAGAGAATGAATCTATGTTGAGGAAATTGGTCTCTTCGAACATAAAGAATATATATATATATATATATATATATATGAATCATGTTATAATTGATTGATATGTATATAAATAAATATATACATGTGTGTATATGAAGTCCGGTTGTTTGATAATTATAAAAACTGAAGTGGGCTGTTTTAATATGATATGTATGTATGTACATGCAATTGGTTTGTTATTGTTAATAAATGGATACATGTGAAATAAAGGCACTAAAAATGCGATTACATAACTTTAGGGACTATTTTGGGGCATGAAAATGTATATAAATATGTAAAGGGGTCTGTTTTACATCTATAAAATGTTAGAGGACCGTTTTGTTATGAGAATAAACGAAATTGTTGGAATTAGGAACTTGTTGGACTGTTTTGAATGTCATCTTTGAGCATGTATAAAACTGGACTGTTTTGAGTAAATTGGCAACTTGTTGGACTGTTTTGAGTAAATTAGGAACTTGTTGGACTGTTTTGAATGTCATCTTTGAGCATGTATAAAACTAGACTGTTTTGATATGTGAAAGTATGTATACATGTATAATTGGGACTGTTTTATAGCTAAAGAATTGCATAATAAGCTTAATTGAAAGATTAGAATAAATGTTTAAATTCATTGAGATAAGTGTTATGTTAATGCTACTAAAATGAGAACTACCATCTAAGTGATTAGTGAAGCTAAAATCAAGCCTAGTGAAATCTGCCCAGTAAACTCTGTTCTGGGCAGCAACTTTGAAAATTCACTATAAATTGTATGAATTGAATTAAGGGCTGAAAATTTTATGGACAATGCCTTAATATGTCTAAAATCATTAGGAGAAAACAGAAATAAATTCTGGATTGTAGAATGAATTGTATAAATGAAACACTAAGGACAGTGCAAATTGTCCAGTGTTGTAAATTGCTCTGTCTTAAAAACAAAACTGTATTAATTGGCAAAGAATTAAAATGCAAGGCCTATATGGTTAGAAGGAAAATTAAGTTAGCTTTCCAACGGGTGTAAACCAATTGAAATTCCAACGTACGGAATGCAAGTTATGCATATTTTAGTAAGCAGTGCACAAGCTGCCTGGCAGTAGCAGCAGCTTTGATGTTTTGAAATGAATGAATTATGTATTGTTGCCTTGTTTTGAAGAAATGAATGTACTTTGTCTTGACCTTGATTTAATTGTATGAATTTATAGAGCAAGGAGTAAAACTTGTGGAGGAAGAAAGGAGTGGCCAAGCTAGTGGCAAACACAAAAGAGTTTGGATCCAAGATTAGCTAAGCTTGGAGTATTGTGAGTGTAGTTTACAATAAGGTTAAGACTTAGGTCCTAACCAAATATTCATGAATACCTTCTTGCTATTGATATGCCATGATAATGAACTTAATTTAACTTGAATATGAATAAAAAGGGAAGAAGGGTTTAAGCTAAAATTGTGAATAATAGTGACATGGATCTTGATAAATCGATTAAAAGAAAGTATAAACAAATGCTTGATTTCTTGCCTTGGTTGTGATCCTTTCAAATGGTTACTAGAATTGGATTTTGATCTTACTTGATTCGTTGTATACTACTTGCAAATATGTTTTGAATGATAGACTTGAAATGTAATGTGGTTAAGTTTGGCTTGTGAAGTATGTATAATGTTTGTACATGTTAAATGACTTGAACTGAGTAGGCCAAGCTTGTATTCGAATGCTTGCTTGATAGTGCTCTATGATGTAAATGTTTGATTTCTTGATACCTTGGGTGTGAACCATCAAATGTTTGTTTGTATGAATTTCTATGATGAAAATACTTGATAACATGAATTAAGTCATGAAATAAAGACTTGCTTGATGCCTAAGATGGCATATGTAAAATGTTACTTGAATAACAAGTTAAATTTGCAAAATGATAATTTAAGAGTCAATTGGCCTAAGGGCTAAGCTTTACCTTGATATAACTGGCTTGAATGTGATCCTTGAACATGAATTGTCTTGCCTTTAACATGAAACACTTAAAAACATGAAAAGTAATTGAAGTGCTAAGGCTCAACTAGCCTAAGGGCTAAGCATGATATTGCTATAACTTGCTTGAATGTAATTCTCGAATATGAATTGTCTCGACTTGAACATGAAAGCATAAAACATAAGAAACAACAACAAGCTTTAAAGTATAAGAATACCCCTCTAATAAAAGTTTAAAGATTAAAAAGACTTAAATTGCCTACAATGGAAGTCCTTGAATACAATGGTATGATGCATGGTATACTTGAGACTACGGTCCATGAGCCACGGCTCAGGGGTACGCCCCATTACATGAAATATATTATTGGTGACAGTTGGTTGGATAGTGAGAAGTATAGGATTTCATGTTTCTGATATTAGCCATTGGTATGTGCTTTGAGCTAAATATCTCTTGGACCTTTATGGTTAAACACGGACCAATGTTATTCATGACCAATTGTTATCCAAGGCAAACATGTTAAAAAGATATGAACCTTATTGAGAAATTGAATAAGAAATTCAAAAGAAAATCTTGAATACTTGAATTATATCTTGAAATACTTAAATGACTTGACAAGAAATCTTGAACAGTTGAATCACTTGACATGAATCCTTGAAATACTCGAATTGCTTGACATGTAATGCTTGATTCTTGACATGAAACTCTTGAAATGATAATTGCCTATGCTTGGTATTATATGATTTACTACTTGGAATGGCTTATGGTCTCACTGGAGCTAATGTCTACTTGATTGGTTTACTTGAATTACTTGACATGTAAACTTTAATACTTGAATTACTTGATATGTAATCTTGCTACTTGGATTTCTTGACATGTATTCTCGAAATGACAAACATGCAAACTTGAACTATTGGTTACTTGACTGGCATACTTGAACTTCTTGCCACATGATTATTACTTGAAGTAGATCTTGATCTTACTTGAATTCATGAGTATTATTGTAAACTTGTCTTGAATAAAAAGCTTGAAATGCATTATGGTTATACTTGACTTAATAAAAATGTGTACTGCTTGCACACCTTGTACATGAAAATATGGACTATTTTATGTGATTAACATGTAAAACTTGAGTGTTGCTGCCATGTACACCTTGTACATGCAAAATATGGAATGTTTTATGTGATTAACATGTAAAACTTGAGTATTGCTGCCATATATACCTTGTACATGAAAATATGAGCTGTATTGAAATGTTAAAATGTATAAGAATACTATATGGACAGAGTTGAATAAATTAGAGGTCATCATGGATTGTTTTGCATTACAAGAATGTATAAACATGTATAATGGACAACTAAGTAACAAGGCTTAAATTAAAGAAAGTAAACAAGCAATACTTGTAAACTTTATAAACTTGTTACATGAAATGCTACTCGAAATGGAATTATACTCTCACTTGAATCAATGTGTATAACTTGTGAACATATATTGAGTGATAAGTTTGAAATAAATTGTGATTATGTTACTTGACTTGGAAATGTTGTGAATTGCCTAAATATGTTATCGATTGACTTGAAATGATTGAAGATTGAATGGTGATCTATGATTTTGCTTGTCATGCTATCTTCCTATTCGAATGATACTAGAAAATGTTTATTTGATAATTGCTCGATAAGCTTACCATGTTGTTTTAATTGCTTGATAAAATGGTTACTTAACATTTGCTTGTCTTGATATTTGATTGTCATAAGTATGATGATACATGAGTTCATGATTTTTGCTTGACTTGGAATACCATAAACCTTAATTGGGCTACTTGATTATTGGAGACATGACTTAATAATTGGTTAGAACTAGTACTACCTCACTAAGTACATATCGTACTTATCACTCTCGTTTCCTCTCTTCCCAAACCATAGGTTAGGTGCTTCAAGGTGAATTGCTTGATCCCGAAGTCAGATTTCTCGAGCTTGAAGTAAGGCACAAGCAAAGCATAAGTATGAATACATACTTGTTTGTAATACTCCTAGTAGTTGGTGGCACCTAGATTTGTATATGGTTAAGCTAAGTCATGCATTTTGATACTTGAAAGATTTTTGTATATATGTATGAAGTTGGCATTTAATGTTGTCGACTTGGTAGCTAGAACTCTATATGAAACGTTAAAATTTCATGTGAATGAATGAGTCTTGCTGCGTATATATGTACTAAAATGAACGATGAAAATGTTTATTGTTATACTTGAGCTTGTTAATGCCATGTAGGTAAGGAGTGTTATGTCACATGCTTACTTGAAGTTATTTTTTAATGTACGTACATAGAAGTATGACTAGTTAAACCTACATGAAATATTTACATGACTTAAATAGAATGTTGGATTGAAACGAAAATGTTCTAGTCTATATAGGCCATTCGAATGCCTTGCCTATTCACATGTCTAAATAGCAATTAACCTTGAATGAACAATTATAGGTAATCAATCCCATTAACAACCTATAATGTCTATGAAACATGATATGCTTGCTTGAGGCATGTTCGACTTCATTTATATATGATTGTGTTTAGTCAAACTTACATGAAATATTTACATGTCTTGAATGTAATGAGATTGAGTTAAAATGAAACATGCTAGTCTAGGTATGCTAATTGAAAGTTTTTATGATCGCATGAATGTAGATTTGAAAATAAATAAGTTAAGTGGTAACCTAGATGAATAATATGATAGACATGTTTGTATACTTGATTGTGAATGCCTTGCTAGTTAAGAATGCTATTTGAATGTTACATATAATTACATGACTAAGTAGTTATTAATCTTTGAATGTAACTTAAAAATGACTAATCAAGGGTTGGCATATAATGAACAAGAATGATAAACATGTCTTGCTTGTATGATCAAAAGTAATTGTCTAGATTGCTTTCTTGCTAATCACTCATCTCGCCTATTAGAGATGAGTTCTTGAAAAGTTTTAAATTATTTGTGTTTCTAGTGTTCTCGGTAACGCTCCCGAACTGGTTTGCTACTAAACTGGGTGGGGGTGTTACAAAATCGCCTCTCGATTAGTGGAGACACGAATCGTCGGCAAGAAAACTAGAGTGCTTGGGATGAACTTACTTCAGGCATGGTTTTGAGGTTATTGTGGGTTCTTGATTGAAAAAACTAAGTAAACAAGAAAGGAAAAACTTAAGGGTTCAAGAGGGGAAGGAAGTAAAGAAAGATGAAATAGATGGGTAAAAAATCGGCTTAAGCTCAACTCCTTTTCCCTTGAAACTCTTATCATAAAAAAATAAAAACAAAAGGATAAATATCAAAATAAAAAAAAACAACGATATTAAATAAAAATATAGAGAAAGCTTGAGGAGGGTCATTTCCGATATATCTTGTAGTCCATCCGCACCCTCCATCGGGTGACAATATTGCCCAAAAAGAGTTGGGCCAATGTGCTCACAACTACTCCCTTTTGAGTTACCAAGGTGGAGGTGTTTTTATTTCTTGTTCCCTTGTAGTCCATGCATACCTTCCACCGTGATAAAATTATATCAACATCCAACCATTTAGTTACCTCATTTTCGTTGACCTCCATCATGGTTGGTTGTAGCCTTCGTTGTTGTGACAGTTGCTGCTCAAGCCAATTGCCGTGGCAATCATCTGCCAAAATTCTATGAATATTAAGGGAAAAACCAATCTTATGAAAAGCTTCATGAATCTAACCATCGTTTTCTTTAGTTTTCTCAAACATCTTCATCAATAGAGATTTGGATGGCTTCAGATCTACCAACTTTGATTCCTCAAGACATACCTGCAATGGATGGGGTGAGTTTTTAAAGAATTCAAAAGGTTCAACAATCACCTGCTCATAATCCATTAGCAAAGTATTGTCAATCCGTTGATCTTGCATGTGGTCGTCCAATTACCGTGGCAAAGGTGGATGAGAGCAATTTGCTGTAGCATTACTCTTCTCAGCCTCTCAGAATATTGTTGCGGCATTGCTCTGTTCAGGCTCCTCAATCATTGTCGTGGCAATTTTTTGCTTAGACTAATCAAGTGTTGGGCAATATTTCTCATTGGCAGGTTCTCGACTTGTAGGTTTTAATTGGTCCTCACACATCGGGGATCTCTCTTTGCATTGTTCCTTCTCATCTTGCCTTATGATTTCAATATCCCAAGGAATTGATTGTTGGGGCATGTTACCCATGGCATATGTGGATCTCCTCAATTGATCTTCTGAATCCCTCAAGGGTGCATCCAACTTAGCTATCCTCGCATCCATAGACTTTGATAGCTTTTGAATCTCTTCAATTGATCTGTCAAGTCTAGCCAAAAAAGCTAGCAACGTTTCCTCCAAGGAATTGGAATGCTCTTGAAAAGGACTATACTGCCTTGGCATATATGTTGCAGCAACAAAACTGTTATGGTAAAAAACGTTTTGAGGATTTTGATCATACCATGAAGGATTTTGCTTATGGTTCCAACTATGGTCCTCCATGTAGCCATATGCACCAGGATTTTGAGGGCAATTTTCAAACACATGATGCTCTCCACAACAAGCGCAAGAGTTTTCCACGGTATAGGCTCTTTGGGATATTCTTGGTTGGTTTACGTAATCATCAGCGAGTGTAACAAATTCTTGATTGGATTGATTCTTATGTTCCCGCATCAACTCTCTAATAGATCGACTTTTATTTTCCCACATGTTGATGTCCCTTAACTTTATAGCGTGCCTGAAATTTTTTTGATAAATCAAACAAAAAGAAAAGTTAGTAAAAAAATAATAAGAAAAATGCAATAAAAAAAACAACTAACACCAATTGCCAATCCCCGGCAACGGCGCCAAAAACTTGTTGCGTGGTTTGAATGCAACACAAATGGTGCAAGTTACACGTCGCATGTAATAGTATAGTAAAGATATCATCTCCACAGGGATTGTTTTGGGCCACTTTGCTTAAGTTATTACACGGTAAAAGAAATACTATTGATAGATGTCAAGTAAAATAAACTAAAAAAAATAAAGTAAATAAAAAGAAAGAAAGGATAAAGTAATAGAATAAGAGAGTAGGTCAGGTTATTGTGAGTAGTGGTGTGATGATTGAATAGACCGTCATGGTAATTGATTGCTAGAGTCGCCTAATCATTCTGTCAATTGGCTCTAGTTGGATTGCCTGGGGCAATTCTGCGATTGCTTGGTGATAAGTGTTCAAAAGTACTATTTTTTCTTACCCTTTTTACTCATATTATTGTTAGACTTAGGCTCATATTAGTTGCATAGTTAGCCATTCATGCATTAATCCATGTTTCCTTCAATCGTTGAGCTTGATTACATAACTTGGTGATTTTTGTGGAAATAGATGCTGCTTTGGGTGTGTTTTGTGTGTGTATGTGCAGGATCACTTGCCAAAGCAATGCCGAGCTAGTTGCCAGGGCAATGCATGAAGGATATGCCGAGCTAGTTGCCAGGGCAGTGCATGAAGGAGACGCCGAGCCAGTTGCCATGGCATTTGTCGACAAAGACCAAAAGCAATATGGATGTCGAAATTCATGACTTTACAAGCCCAAGATGACATGGAGCAAGGCCCAAGCCCAAAGGAATTTGATTGCCATGCAGAGATTAAAGAAGAGTTAAATTCCAAGAGGATAGGAGAAGTTCTAATAGGAATAAAATTATAATAAAGAATTATATTCTTTAAAGATAATTTAATTCCAACTCAAACTCCTCCTCAAAGAAGGACTTTGGCCTAGCCCTATAAATAGCAAGGAGATTTCGACAATCCATATAGAGAAAAATAGAGAAATTTCGATAGAGAGCATTAGGGGAAATTTCGACTTCTTCTTCTTCTTTGCTTCCATTAGATTCATGGTTTGGGGATTATTCTTTGTATATCTTTTGAACCCAACCATGAACTAACTTGATTGGTTGGGGTTATTGTGTTTTGTTGTTGTGAGAAACAATTGGATTTTGTTTAGGTAATAAGAGTTTGCACTTTTCTATTCAAGGTTTACTCATTCTTGGCTTTTATTCTTGTTTATGAGTAAATTGGGAGAGGATCTCGTAACTTCATCTATTTATCTAATATCGGGAGAGTTAGATTCAAGAAACGAATGAGTATGGTCTTTATTCAATCTATTGATGGTGAAGATTAATCCGGCTTAGGAATAAGTTAAGGATTTCAACGGCTAAGAGGAGCGCAAGATTAGTTGTTGTTCACCCTTGATTCACGCAGGATGTATTATCAAGGCATGCACAAGTAGCTAGAGTTTCGACTTAGGGATAAGAAGAAACCATTGAAGAACGCTCTGCCGAACCTTGAAGTTGCTGCCCGGACGCCCAAGTAGTTGCCCAACTAGTTGCCCGGGCAACCATCGATTAGTTGCCAAGTCAACCCCGTTGTGCAAGTTGCCACGGCAACTGAGTTGCCGTGCACTCTTTTACCAAGACGATCCAATCGGCTATCACACCTCAACTCACGATAACCTGACCTATTCTCTCTTTTTCTTTCATCTATTCTTTTAGTTTATTGCTTTTGCTTTTTTCTCGTTAATTAAAACCTCTATTATCAATTGTGTTTTTATTTTCGGTGCGATAACTTAAGCAAAGTGGCCCAAACCAATCCGTGGAGACGATACTCAATACTCATATCACTTTATTACTTGCGGCGTGTATACTTGCACATTTGCGTAGCACTTATCACACGCAACAAGTTTTTGGCGCCGCCGTTCGGGATTGGCAATTGGTGTTAGTTGTTTTTGTTATTGCATTTTTCTTCTCTTAGTTTTACTAACTTTTCTTTTTGTTTGTTTTATCAAAAAAAAAAAAAAAAATTAGGTGCGCTACAAGTTAAGGAACATCAACATGTTGGGAAATAAAAGCCAATCTATTCGAGAGATGATGTTGGAAGATATGAATCAATCCAATCAAGAGTTCCTTGCACCCTTTGATGATTACCTATACCAACCGAGAAAAGCCCAAAGAACTTATACCATGGAAAAATCTTGTGCTATGTGTGGAGAACATCATGTGTTTGAAAATTGCCCTCACATTTTCGGTGCATATAACTACATGGAGGACCATAGAGGGAACCAGCAGCAAAATTCTTCATGGTATGATCAAAAAGCTCAAATTTTTTTTTACCATAACAATTTTGCCGCAGCAACAGATATGCCATGGCAATGTAGTCCTTTTCAAGAGCATTCCAATCCCTTGGAGGAAACGTTACTAGCTTCCTTGGCTAGACTTGACGGATCAATTGAAGAGATTCGAGAACTATCAAAATCTATGGATACGAGGATAGCTCAGTGGGATGCAACCTTAGGGTATTCAGAAGATCAATTGGGGAGATCCACATATGTCATGGATAACATGCACCAACAATTCATTCCTAGGGATACTGACGTCCCAAGGCAAGAGGATAAGGAGCAATACAAAGAAATCTCTCCGATGTGTGAGGAACAACTAGAACACGAAAGTCAAGAGGATGCCAATGAGAGAGACGCCCAACACATGATGAGCTTGAACAACAAATTGCCTCGGCAATGATTGAGGAGCCTGAGCAGAGCAATGCCGCGACAACACTCGATGAAGCCGAGAACAACAATACTACAGCAAATTACGAGGAACTTGATGCCCAGAAGGTTACAACGTTGATGTTGAAGCAGGAATCTGTAGATTGCTCTCATCTACGATTGCCACGGCAATTACACGACCACATGCAAGATCAACATACTTTGCCAATGGAATATGATCAGGTAATAGTTGAACCTTTTGAATTCTTTAAAAACTCACCTCGTCCATTGCAGGTATGTCTTGAGGAACCGAGGTTGGTAGATTTGAAGCCATCGAAATCTCTACTGATAGAGATGTTTGAGAGGCCAAAAGAAAAAGGTGTTTGGATTCATAAAGCTCTTCAGAAAATTGATTCTTCCCTTGACTTAAAGCAAAATTTGATAACTGATTGCCACGGCAATTGGCTTGAGCAGCAATTGCCACGACAACAGAGGCTACATCCAACCATGATAGAAGTCGACAAGAATGAGGTAATTGAATGGTTGAGAATGGATATAATTTTTTTCTATTAATATATTTGTGCCTTCCGGAATAGTAGCAAGGTGGAGAGTATACATGGACTACAAGCGAACAAAGAAGAAAGACACATCCACCATGGTAATGCAAAAGGGAGTAGCTGGGAGCACATTGGCCCAACTCTTTTTGGGCAATATTGTCACCCGATGGAGGATACGGATGGACTATAAGAAATATCGGAAACGACTCTCCTCAAGTTTTCTCAGATATGTAGTAACATTAGAAGTGGTCACTTTAGGAGATGCATGAGCATGCTCTCCTCTCAGTATTTCCTTTTTCTTTTTCTTTTTATTTTCATTTTTGTTTTTAGGAGATATTTTATTTTTTCTTCACTATCTTTAGTTTTCAGGTTTTCTTTGTTTTCTTTTTCACAACAAGACTCACAACTACTATGCTAAGGAAATTTACTGCCAAGATCCTTGCCCCGACAATCAATGAAGAAGATGCCGCGGCAACCTACATCATCGCTGCTGCACAAGCTGATGCCACGGCAACCAACCCCGAAGATGCCACGACAACCAAAGCTAAAGACATCCCGGCAACAAGAAAACAACCATCGCGCTCAAGCATTAAGACACCGACTAGAAGGAAACTAATCATCTACGATGACGAACTCTCGAGTAAGTCCTCGTATGCATTTTTATTTTTATTTTCGTTATTTTTATGCATGCATTGAGGACAATGCCTCACTCGAGTTTGGGGGGGATTGTTATTAGTAATTACCATGTTTAGTTACATTAATCTTAAGCATTACATTTAGGATACATAAATTGCTTGCCATGCCTTTAATTGGAACAAGAATTGCTTAGATTTGATGAATATTCAATGATGACTTTACCAATGCACTTAATTGATAGAATTTTTATTCTAGGATAACCATGGAAAAACTTAGAATTTTACTATGATGCTAAATTTGATGAAACACTGTTGTGGTTTGATTGATTTAAGGAGTTCTAGTAAACTTAGGTTGATAATTAACAAATTGGGGGATTAGAATAAAAATTGGATGAATGCTAGAGGTGCCCGAAATTGGCTCTAGCATGTGCTAAAAAAAAAATTCACTAGAGGTGCCCGAAACTGGCTCTAGGATGTGTTAAAAAATTTTAACTAGAGGTGCCCGAAACCGGCTCTAGTCGAATAAATTAACCTAATTAAACTAAAAACAAAACACTAGAGGTGCCCAAAACTGGCTCTAGTTAAAACATGTTAAAAAGAACCCAATGAAGTAATTTGAAAACATATTGTTTGCATAGAATCCGAAAAATCAACTTGCACACAACTCCGCACACACTCACAAGCATTATAGTTTGATTCCGAGTAACTCCTCAGTTTTCCGAAAAATAAAAAGCCAATCATACTTTGTGCCCCGGTTCAGAGAATTGAAATCAAGTTCAAAGCTAAGTTTGTGAAAATTTGAAGTCTTGGCAGGTAATTATGAGTTTGCATTGCTTGAGGACAAGCAATAGTTCGAGTTTGGGGGTGTGATAAGTGTTCAAAAGTACTATTTTTTCTTACCCTTTTTACTCATATTATTGTTAGACTTAGGCTCATATTAGTTTCATAGTTAGCCATTCATGCATTAATCCATGTTTCCTTCAATCGTTGAGCTTGATTACATAACTTGGTGATTTTTGTGGAAATAGATGCTGCTTTGGTGTGTTTTTGTGTGTGTATGTGCAGGATCACTTGCCAAAGCAATGCCGAGCTAGTTGCCAGGGCAATGCATGAAGGATATGCCGAGCTAGTTGCCAGGGCAGTGCATGAAGGAGACGCCGAGCTAGTTGCCATGGCATTTGTCGACAAAGACCAAAAGCAATATGGATGTCGAAATTCATGACTTTACAAGCCCAAGATGACATGGAGCAAGGCCCAAGCCCAAAGGAATTTGATTGCCATGCAGAGATTAAAGAAGAGTTAAATTCCAAGAGGATATGAGAAGTTCTAATAGGAATAAAATTATAATAAAGAATTATATTCTTTAAAGATAATTTAATTCCAACTCAAACTCCTCCTCAAAGAAGGACTTTGGCCTAGCCCTATAAATAGCAAGGAGATTTCGACAATCCATATAGAGAAAAATAGAGAAATTTCGATAGAGAGCATTAGGGAAATTTCGACTTCTTCTTCTTCTTTGCTTCCATTAGATTCATGGTTTGGGGATTATTCTTTGTATATCTTTTGAACCCAACCATGAACTAACTTGATTGGTTGGGGTTATTGTGTTTTTTTGTTGTGAGAAACAATTGGATTTTGTTTAGGTAATAAGAGTTTGCACTTTTCTATTCAAGGTTTACTCATTCTTGGCTTTTATTCTTGTTTGCGAGTAAATTGGGAGAGGATCTCGTAACTTCATCTATTTATCTAATATCGGGAGAGTTAGACTCAAGAAACGAATGAGTATGGTCTTTATTCAATCTATTGATGGTGAAGATTAATCCGGCTTAGGAATAAGTTAAGGATTTCAATGGCTAAGAGGAGCGCAAGATTAGTTGTTGTTCACCCTTGATTCACGCAGGGATGTATTATCAAGGCATGCACAAGTAGCTAGAGTTTCGACTTAGGGATAAGAAGAAACCATTGAAGAACGCTCTGCCGAACCTTGAAGTTGCTGCCCAGACGCCCAAGTAGTTGCCCAGGCAACCATCGATTAGTTGCCAAGGCAACCCCGTTGTGCAAGTTGCCACGGCAACTGAGTTGCCCGTGCACTCTTTTACCAAGACGATCCAATCGGCTATCACACCTCAACTCACGATAACCTGACCTATTCTCTCTTTTTCTTTCATCTATTCTTTTAGTTTATTGCTTTTACTTTTCTCGTTAATTAAAACCTCTATTATCAATTGTGTTTTTATTTTCAGTGCAGTAACTTAAGCAAAGTGGCCCAAACCAATCCCTGTGGAGACGATACTCAATACTCATATCACTTTATTACTTGCGACGTGTATACTTGCACATTTGCGTAGCACTTATCACACGCAACAAGTTTTTGGCGCCGTTGCCGGGGATTGGCAATTGGTGTTAGTTGTTTTTGTTATTGCATTTTTCTTCTCTTAGTTTTACTAACTTTTCTTTTTGTTTGTTTTATCAAAAAAAAAAAAAAAAAATTAGGTGCGCTACAAGTTAAGGAACATCAACATGTTGGGAAATAAAAGCCAATCTATTCGAGAGATGATGTTGGAAGATATGAATCAATCCAATCAAGAGTTCCTTGCACCCTTTGATGATTACCTATACCAACCGAGAAAAGCCCAAAGAACTTATACCATGGAAAAATCTTGTGCTATGTGTGGAGAACATCATGTGTTTGAAAATTGCCCTCACATTTTCGGTGCATATAACTACATGGAGGACCATAGAGGGAACCAGCAGCAAAATTCTTCATGGTATGATCAAAAAGCTCAATTTTTTTTTTACCATAACAATTTTGCGCAAAGAACAGATATGCCATGGCAATGTAGTCCTTTTCAAGAGCATTCCAATCCCTTAGAGGAAACGTTACTAGCTTCCTTGGCTAGACTTGACGGATCAATTGAAGAGATTCGAGAACTATCAAAATCTATGGATACGAGGATAGCTCAGTGGGATGCAACCTTAGGGGATTCAGAAGATCAATTGGGGAGATCCACATATGTCATGGATAACATGCACCAACAATTCATTCCTAGGGATACTGACGTCCCAAGGCAAGAGGATAAGGAGCAATACAAAGAAATCTCTCCGATGTGTGAGGAACAACTAGAACCTCAAAGTCAAGAGGATGCCAATGAGAGAGACTGCCCAACACATGATGAGCTTGAACAACAAATTGCCTCGGCAATGATTGAGGAGCCTGAACAGAGCAATGCCGCGACAACACTCGGTGAAGCTGAGAACAACAATACTACAGCAAATTCTGAGGAACTTGATGCCCAGAAGGTTACAACGTTGATGCTGAAGCAGGAATCTATAGATTGCTCTCATCTACGATTGCCACGGCAATTACACGACCATATGCAAGATCAACATACTTTGCCAATGGAATATGATCAGGTAATAGTTGAACCTTTTGAATTCTTTAAAAACTCACCTCGTCCATTGCAGGTATGTCTTGAGGAACCGAGGTTGGTAGATTTGAAGCCATCGAAATCTCTACTGATAGAGATGTTTGAGAGGCCAAAAGAAAAAGGTGTTTGGATTCATAAAGCTCTTCAGAAAATTGATTCTTCCCTTGACTTAAAGCAAAATTTGATAACTGATTGCCACGGCAATTGGCTTGAGCAGCAATTGCCACGACAACAGAGGCTACATCCAACCATGATAGAAGTCGACAAGAATGAGGTAATTGAATGGTTGAGAATGGATATAATTTTTTTCTATTAATATATTTGTGCCTTCCGGAATAGTAGCAAGGTGGAGAGTATACATGGACTACAAGCGAACAAAGAAGAAAGACACATCCACCATGGTAATGCAAAAGGGAGTAGCTGGGAGCACATTGGCCCAACTCTTTTTGGGCAATATTGTTACCCGATGTAGGATTCGGATGGACTATAAGAAATATCGGAAACGACTCTCCTCAAGTTTTCTCAGATATGTAGTAACATTAGAAGTGGTCACTTTAGGAGATGCATGAGCATGCTCTCCTCTCAGTATTTCCTTTTTCATTTTCTTTTTATTTTCATTTTTATTTTTAGGAGATATTTTATTTTTTCTTCACTATCTTTAGTTTTCAGGTTTTCTTTGTTTTCTTTTTCACAACAAGACTCACAACTACTATGCTAAGGAAATTTACTGCCAAGATCCTTGCCCCGACAATCAATGAAGAAGATGCCGCGGCAACCTACATCGTGCCTGTACAAGCTGATGCCACGGCAACCAACCCTGAAGATGCCACAGAAACCAAAGCTAAAGACATCCCGGCAACAAGAAAACAACCATTGCGCTCAAGCATTAAGACACCGACTAGAAGGAAACTAATCATCTACGATGACGAACTCTCAGAGTAAGTCCTCGTATGCATTTTTATTTTTATTTTTCGTTACTTTTATGCATGCATTGAGGACAATGCCTCACTCGAGTTTGGGGGGGATTGTTATTAGTAATTACCATGTTTAGTTACATTAATCTTAAGCATTACATTTAGGATACATAAATTGCTTGCCATGCCTTTAATTGGAACAAGAATTGCTTAGATTTGATGAATATTCAATGATGACTTTACCAATGCACTTAATTGATAGAATTTTTATTCTAGGATAACCATGGAAAGACTTAGAATTTTACTATGATGCTAAATTTGATGAAACACTGTTGTGGTTTGATTGATTTAAGGAGTTCTAGTAAACTTAGGTTGATAATTAACAAATTGGGGGATTAGAATAAAAATTGGATGAATGCTAGAGGTGCCCGAAATTGGCTCTAGCATGTGCTAAAAAAAAAAATCACTAGAGGTGCCCGAAACTGGCTCTAGGATGTGTTAAAAATTTTTTAACTAGAGGTGCCCGAAACTGGCTCTAGTCGAATAAATTAACCTAATTAAACTAAAAACAAAACACTAGAGGTGCCCAAAACTGGCTCTAGTTAAAACATGTTAAAAAGAACCCAATGAAGTAATTTGAAAACATATTGTTTGCATAGAATCCGAAAAATCAACTTGCACACAACTCCGCACACACTCACAAGCATTATAGTTTGATTCCGAGTAACTCCTCAGTTTTCCGAAAAATAAAAAGCCAATCATACTTTGTGCCCCGGTTCAGAGAATTGAAATCAAGTTCAAAGCTAAGTTTGTGAAAATTTGAAGTCTTGGCAGGTAATTATGAGTTTGCATTGCTTGAGGACAAGCAATAGTTCGAGTTTGGGGGTGTGATAAGTGTTCAAAAGTACTATTTTTTCTTACCCTTTTACTCATATTATTGTTAGACTTAGGCTCATATTAGTTGCATAGTTAGCCATTCATGCATTAATCCATGTTTCCTTCAATCGTTGAGCTTGATTACATAACTTGGTGATTTTTGTGGAAATAGATGCTGCTTTGGTGTGTTTTTGTGTGTGTATGTGCAGGATCACTTGCCAAAGCAATGCCGAGCTAGTTGCGTGGCAAAGTGCATGAAGGAGAAGCCGAGAGCGATTACCATGGCATTTGTCGACAAAGACCAAAAGCAATATGGATGTCGAAATTCATGACTTTACAAGCCCAAGATGACATGGAGCAAGGCCCAAGCCCAAAGGAATTTGATTGCCATGCAGAGATTAAAGAAGAGTTAAATTCCAAGAGGATAGGAGAAGTTCTAATAGGAATAAAATTATAATAAAGAATTATATTCTTTAAAGATAATTTAATTCCAACTCAAACTCCTCCTCAAAGAAGGACTTTGGCCTAGCCCTATAAATAGCAAGGAGATTTCGACAATCCATATAGAGAAAAATAGAGAAATTTCGATAGAGAGCATTAGGGGAAATTTCGACTTCTTCTTCTTCTTTGCTTCCATTAGATTCATGGTTTGGGGATTATTCTTTGTATATCTTTTGAACCCAACCATGAACTAACTTGATTGGTTGGGGTTATTGTGTTTTGTTGTTGTGAGAAACAATTGGATTTTGTTTAGGTAATAAGAGTTTGCACTTTTCTATTCAAGGTTTACTCATTCTTGGCTTTTATTCTTGTTTACGAGTAAATTGGGAGAGGATCTCGTAACTTCATCTATTTATCTAATATCGGGAGAGTTAGATTCAAGAAACGAATGAGTATGGTCTTTATTCAATCTATTGATGGTGAAGATTAATCCGGCTTAGGAATAAGTTAAGGATTTCAACGGCTAAGAGGAGCGCAAGATTAGTTGTTGTTCACCCTTGATTCACGCAGGATGTATTATCAAGGCATGCACAAGTAGCTAGAGTTTCGACTTAGGGATAAGAAGAAACCATTGAAGAACGCTCTGCCGAACCTTGAAGTTGCTGCCCGGACGCCCAAGTAGTTGCCCAACTAGTTGCCCAGGCAACCATCGATTAGTTGCCAAGGCAACCCCGTCACAGCAAGTTGCCACGGCAACCGAGTTGCCCGTGCACTCTTTTACCAAGACGATCCAATCGGCTATCACACCTCAACTCACGATAACCTGACCTATTCTCTCTTTTTCTTTCATCTATTCTTTTAGTTTATTGCTTTTACTTTTCTCGTTAATTAAAACCTCTATTATCAATTGTGTTTTTATTTTCAGTGCAGTAACTTAAGCAAAATGGCCCAAACCAATCCCTGTGGAGACGATACTCAATACTCATATCACTTTATTACTTGCGACATGTATACTTGCACATTTGCGTAGCACTTATCACACGCAACACTTGGGCAATTGGGCATGGAGTGATTGCCTGGGTAATTGGGCGACAACCTTCAAAGTTCGGCGAAACGTTCTTGAATGGTTTCTCATTATCCCTAACTCAAAATACTATTAATTGTGCATGCCTTGATAATACATCCCTGCATGAACCAAAGGTGGACAATAACCGATCTTGCGCTCCTTTTAGCCGTTGAAATCCGCAACTTATCCCTAAGTTAGATTAGTATTCACCATCGATTGATTGTATAAAAATCATGCTCATTCATTTTTTAAATCCAACTCTCACAATATTAGATAAATGGATGAATTCACTAGTTCCTCTCCCAATTCACTCGCAATCAAATATAAGAACCAAGAATGAACAAACTTTGAATTCAATTGCAATCAAGAACCTAAACAATCTAAACATCTATCAAAACCACAAAACCTAATTAACCCAAGCCAATTTACATCAATTCATGGCTAGGTTCAAAAGATATAAAAAGAATAATCCCCAATCATGAATCGAATGGAAACAATAAAGGAAAAAAAGCATTGTAGAATAGCATAAAAAATCAGTACTTTTAGGGAGTTAACAGAAGGGAAAGGCCCCATGAAATCAATGCCCCAAACGTCGAAGAGTTCAACTTCCAGGATGACTTTCATGGGAAGTTCATTGCATTGAGATATGTTTCCTATCCTCTAACATCTATCACACACCTTGTAAAATACATGGGCATCGCGGAACAATAAAATCCAGATGGTAGGACCTTTGTAGTAGTCTTTTGGCCTCCAAAGTGTCCTCCACACAGTGTATAGTGACAGTGATATAACATGTCTTATTGTTCTTCCTCAGGGACACATCTTCAGATCATTTGGTCAGAGTATTGCTTGAAGAGATAAGGCTCGTCCCTGTAGTAATAGTGTGTGCATTATGCTGAAATTTCTTCTTGCCCTAGCTGTTAAGATCACAAGGGAAAATACCACTAACAAGAAAGTTAACAATGTCAGCATACCATGATAAAGCTATGGCCTTCAAAAGTTTCTCATTAGGGAATTTTTCCATAATATCACATGCAATATCAATATCACATGCATTTTCATGTCTAGAGAGATGGTCTGCAACCTAATTTTTAGTACCTTTTCTATCGACTAACTCAATATCAAATTCTTAGAGTAGTAGTATCCTTCTAATAAGTCTAGGTTTAGCATCCTTTTTAGTTACTATGTATTTGATGGCAGAATGATCGGTGTGCACAATAACCTTATTTCCTATTAGGTATGACCTAAATTTATCAAATACAAATAACACATCAAGCAATTCTTTCCCAATGGTGGTGTAATTTACTTGTTCCTCTTTAAGTGTACGACTAGCATAATATATAACATGAAAAACCTTATTTCGGCACAGACCAAGAATAGCGCCGATGGCATAGTCACTAGCATCACACATTAATTCAAAAGGTTGTGACCAATTAGGGGGTACGACAACTAGTGATAAAATAAGCTTATTTCTCAAAGTTTTAAATACTGCACGACTATGGTCATCAAACTCGAATGTTTTATTCTGTTCTAACAACAAGCAATGTGGCTTCAAGATTTTTGAGATATCCTTGAATCTCCTGTAGAATCCCACATGGCGAAGGAAACTACAGATAGTTTTAACATTGGATGGCGGTGGGAACTTCTCTATAACTTTAATTTTTGCTTTATCAACTTCAATGCCTTTATCCAAAATCCAATGACCTAGGAAGATACCCTCAGAGACCATAAAATGACATTTTTCCCAGTTAAGAACCAGATCTACTTCCTCATATCGTTGCAACACTTTTTCCAAGTTGCCCAAGCAATGGTCAAAATAGTCTACGTAGATTGAGAAGTCATCCATGAAGACTTTCAATAAATTACCCACCATGTCTAAGAAAATGGCCATCATGCATCGCTGGAAGGTTGCTAGTGCGTTGTAGAGCCCAAACAGAATCCTTCCGAAAGTATAAATGCCATATGCGAAAGTGAACATTGTCTTCTCTTGATCCTGTGATGCGATAACAATCTGATTATAGCCAGAGTAACCATCGAAGAAGCAATTGTAGGGTTTTCAGCGAGCTTGTCAAGCATTTGATCTATGAATGGCAGTAGGAAGTGATCATTATTCATGGCTTTTTTTCAGCTTCTGATAATCAATACAAATCTACCACCAGTAACGGTTTTGGTGGGGAGGAATTCATCGACATCATTCTTGATTACAGTCATTCCTCCCTTCTTAGATACACATTAGACAGGACTCACCCAAGAGCTATCGGAGACAGGATAGTTCCAGCGTCGAGCCACTTGATAATTTCTTTCATAACCATAGTTTTCATGATGTGGTTGAGTATTCGTTGTGTTTCTATCGAGCTGATCTAGTCGTTTGCAAGCAAAATCTTATGCATACACAAAGTAGGGCTTATCCCTTTTATTTTAGCAATAATCCAACCAATAGCTTTCTTATGTTGTGACAAGATAGTTAATTGTTTAGCTTCTTGGTCAGGTTTCAAGCAAGCAAAAATGAAAACATGCAGTATATCATTCTTCCCTAAAAATGCATATTTTAATCGAGGGGGTAAAGGTTTAAGTTCAAGTATAGGTGGATGCTCAAGTAATGGTTTTGGAATTTTCAACTCAACATAATCCAAAGGTTCAAAGGTCATACCTAGTCTATGAAGCATAGCTTTGGATTCTTCAATCTCAACCTCACATTCCTCATCTTCAGCGTCGTGCATGGCCTTATCAAAATCATCTTGCTCCTCAACAGTGAGCACGTTGCTGCAATATATCTCGGGTAAACTTTCTTTGATTAGGGCTTCTTTAGTCTCTACGAGCTGGCATTCTTCATGGTCATCCACGTACTTGAGTGTGCTGAAGACATTGAATGTGATCTTTTTTTCGTTCATCTTCATGGTGAATTCACCTTTTCATAGTCGATCATAATATGCCCGGTGGCTAGAAATGGTCTCCCCAGAATGATAGGACCATTCTCATTAGATTCGCAATCAAGGATGATAAAGTTTGACGAAAAAATGAACTTATCTATCTTGACCAAGGCATCTTCAATTCTACCCTCGGGTCTGATTTACAATCGATCGACCAACTAAAGGATCACCAATGCATGCCTTGCTTTTCTCATCCCTAATCTCTTGAACACTAATTTCAGCATCAAATTTACACTTAAACCGAGATCACATAAAGCGCGACCACAATAGTTGTGGCCTATGGAGCATAGAATAGTAAAACTGCTAGGGTCCTTTATTTTAGGTGGCTAATCACTTAGCACAGCCACGCATTTGCCCATAGTAGTAACAATTTCAACTTCACTCACCTTCCTCTTCTTTTTCATGATCTCTTTTAGAAACTTTATGTAAATTGGCATCTGGTCGATGGCTTCTAGAAGTGGGATATGGGTGTGCAACTGTTTGAGCATCTCCATAAACTTTTGGTACTGGACATCTTGCTTTTGAGCTTTCCGTCGTTGTAAGAATGGAGGTGGTGGTTTAGGCTCATCGTGTGGCTTACTAGATTTAGGTGTATCCTTAGTTTTATCTTCCTCGCCTTTAGTAGCAAGGTCACTCATTGTATCAGACACATGAGCTAGGGCCTTAGGTGTAGGAGCATCGATGGATGGCATGCTTGGGATAGACTCCATTAGAGAGATTCCACCAAACTTGGATTTTGTCTTCAGTTGCGTGCCACTACGTAGAGATGGCATGGCATTGCTCCGGATTAAAATCCTTGGTAACTTTAGTATCACTAGGTAAACTGTCGAGTGATATTGTTTTAAACATCTGGGCAATCTGCCCAACTTGTGTCTCTAAAGATCTTACAAAGGTGGTGTTATTTTGCATGATCGATTGCTGGTTCTGCAACATGGAAACCTGTATTGTGAGGATGTCACTATGATTCTTTAAATAGGCTATTTGATCCTACATAATAACTCAGGTAGTTTCCATAAAATTTTGATAAGAATTATCAAAAGAATTAGAATTGGAGTTAAAAGCTCCCTAGTTTTGCCTTTGAGTCTTTTGTTGGAATCTAGGAGGTTCATTTGAGTTAGCATTCTGTTGTGCTCCTGAATTACCTTTGTTGCCTCCCCAACCAAAATTTAGATGTTGCCGCCACCCAAGGTTGTAGGTGTTGGAGTAGGGATTGTTTTTGCAATTGGTGTTCCCTACGTAGCATCCATATTCTTGTTGCTAAGGGTACTCACTCAACTGGTGTTCCCTATCACAATGCACACAAGTGTATTGCACTACCTTAGCCTCTCGGACATGGGATGACCCTTGCATGTTCTCGAGCAAATTGGTGATGGTAGAGAGTTGAGCTACCATAATCTGGGAATCATCCAATTGGACTGTTCCAGAAACTTTAGGTCATGGCTTCAATCTCGCTCGAGGGAACTGATAGTTGGTGTTGGCTATCTGGTCCAGTATGGTGAAAGCCTCATCAGGTTCTCTATCGAGAAAAGTACTATTAGCTGACGAGTCGATCATCATCCTTTTTGGTGCATTGACGCAATTGTAAAACATCGTGACTTGTATCCAATCATGAAATCCAAGGATCGAGCACTTTCATAGCAGTTCTTTGTATCTATCCCATGCTTCGTACATGGATTCATCATCATATTGTTGGAAAGAGATGATGTCATTGTACTTTTAATTGTGCACTCTCGGTGGATCATATCTGTGCAGAAACTTACTGCACAAGTCATTTCAGGATGTAATAGATCTTGTAGAACAAGTTTTCAACAATGCCCTGGCTCGATCTCGTAGTGAGAAGGGGAATAACTTGATTTGCAAAGCATTGGCCGAAATCTCTAGTTGACTGAAACAATCACGGACTTCCAAGAAAACTTAAATGTGCTTCTGGGCATCTTCTCTTACTGATCCTCCAAATTGTCCAATGTTATTGAGCATGTTGAGCATAAAGGGCTTTAGCTAAAAGTGAGCATTCCCTAGATCGGGCACCAAAATGGATGGGTTGAGGTTGTTGATAATGGGCTTAATGATATCTCTAATCGGCCTTTTGGGTCTGGCCGGTGGTGGATCCTCATGTCGTACTTAGCCATTATTTCTTGTTCCAAAAACTCCCTTTCCATCGACTATGTGTGTGCCTTGGTTACACATATTCTCAGGGTTATTCTCTTTATCGTTCACCATATTCTTATTCTCTTGGCATAGTTTCCCCAAAGTTTTTTCGATCTCAGGGTTGTATGGCAGAATAAGTTGTGCGTTGGACCGTCTGGTCATGCACTGGAATATACCTGAGAAAAAAGAAAAAAATAAAAATAGAAATTAAAAGCAAATAAAATAAAGTCTTAAGCACAATTACAACGTAATTATCAATTGTCAATCCCTAGCAACGACACCAAAAACTTGATGCTTGTCGAATACTGATGCACTTTAGAGCAAGTATACTCATCGTATCAAGTAATAGAGTGATAAGTAGAGTGTCGAACCCCCGAGGATTGGATCAATAACTGTAAAGTTATCGAACTTAAGAATGTGTTTGCAAGTATTGGTGGTTCTAAATTGGATTAAAACTAAAATAACTAAACTAAAGATAGCTATGATTAAGAAAAACACAGTTGTAACAACTAACAGATAATTATGGAAGATGGGATTATTTCTAAGGATATATGCTTTATTACCTATGACAATGCTATAGTGACTGGCAATACATGTCTGCGTAAACCATTAAATTCTTTATCTACTCGACAAGATTTTCTAATAAACTTCTAACTCTCTTGATGCCTAGAAGTTAATAATATTGTAGCTAAGGTGATACATGTTTGTGTTAACCCTAACAACTCTATTATTTGTTAAGAACTCTCTTTTAGTCGTTGAAACCCTAAACTTATGTCTAAGCCAGATTAAGACTAATTTAACTACTTAGCCCCTCTGTTCACATTTGTATAACCTAAATCTCTTGATATTAAGCCACAGATCAATAGTTAAAAGGCCTCTCTCGATAGCTCTTACAATAACTATGCATGAAGAACGATGAACATAATAGATAAAGGTAAAAACAACTATAGCTTTGAAATGAACTAATCAAAACATAAAATCCTGGGACACAATAATCCCAACTAAAGTATTTAGCTCATATCTGAGCTTAAAACATCCAAAATTAAAATTATAAAGTATGATGGTTTATCAAGCAAGGAAAAGAAAAGAGTCGAGCATCCTTGACAAAACTCCCTCCGTGTCATCCAACTGTGTTGTAGTTCTCCCTTTGTCAGCCTATCTCAATGGCTTCTTTTGTGAGAAAATGTCTCTAGCTTTTGCTCAGACGGTTCTCCACAAGCTTTGGACTAGGACTGTCATTTTTAATAATGCTCTCCATGGCTTCTTTATGCCTCGTCAACTCCAGCCATACGATCTGCTACTTTTCTGCTTCAGCGATCCCAACATTCTGCACATACAACACAAAACACCAACCATCCCGTAAAAAAGCACCAATATATATATAACATTTAAAGTACATGTGGTGTAACTCCCTATCTACATGCAAACTATATGAGCTTAAAATCTTGCAAAAGACAAGGAAAAGGGGCATATAAATAGATCAATTATGCACTCGTCACTTTGCTTACCAAACCAGTATAACTTTTGAACCTTTAGATTAGGCTGAGTTTAAATCTCCCAATCCATCGCTAGAGCATCCGCCGGTACTTGATCTTAAATCTCTTCCCCCACAAATAAAATATGCATATTTAGGGGATAACAATATGCTGCCTGTTGTCATATTTGCTAGCTTAACATCGAACCAAGAAACTAAATTGTTACATGTCTTATCTCAACATAAGAAAGCTATTGGTTGGACTACTGCTAACTTGAAGGGTATAAGCCCTACTTTGTATATGCATAAGATTTTTTGTTGCGTGTAATAAGTGCTACACAATTGTACAAGTATACACGTCGCAAGTAATAAAGTGATACGAGTATCGAGTATTGTCTCCACATGGATTGGTTTGGGCCACTTTGCTTTAGTTATCGCACTGTAAAAGTAAAAACACAATTGATAGTAGGAGTTGATTTTAACGAGTAAAGTAAAAGCAATAAACTAAAAGAATAGATGAAAGAAAAAGAAAGAATAGGCCAGGTTATCTTTAGTTGTGGAGTGATAGCCGATTGGATCGTCTTGGTAAAATAGTGCAAGGGCAACTCAGTTGTCGTGGCAACTTGCACAGCGGGGTTGCCTTGGCAACTAATCGATGGTTGCCTGGGCGACTAGCTGGGCAACTACTTGGGTGTCTGGGCAGTAACTTCAAGGTTCGGCAGAATGTTCTTCAATGGTTTCTTCTTATCCCTAAGTCAAAACTCTAGCTACTTTGCATGCCTTGATAATACATCCCTGCGTGAATCAAGGGTGAACAACAACCAATCTTGCGCTCCTCTTAGCCGTTGAAATCCTCAACTTATTCCTAAGCCAGATTAATCTTCACCATCAATAGATTGAATAAAGACCATACGCATTCGTTTCTTGAATCTAACTCTCCCGATATTAGATAAATAGATGAAGTTACGAGATCCTCTCCTAATTCACTCGCAAACAAGAATAAGAACCAAGAATGAGTAAACCTTGAATTGAAAGTGCAAACTCTTATTACGTAAATAAAATCCAATTGTTTTTTTACAACAAAAAAACACAATAACCCCAACCAATCAAGTTAGTTCATGGTTGGGTTCAAAAGATATACAATGAATAATCCCCAAACCATGAATCTAATGGAAGCAAAGAAGAAGAAGAAGAAATCAAACTCTCTCCCCCTTGCTCTCTTATCGAAATTTCTCTCCTCTTGCCCTTTGAAGTTGTCGAAATTTTCCCTCTTCTTGCTCCTTTGGAGTTGTCAAAATTTCTCTCCTCTTGCTCCCCTTTGGAGTTGATGGCATGGCCTCTAATTTATAGGGCTAGGTCAAAGTCCTTCTTTGAGGAGGAAGTTAACTTGGAATTAAATTATCTTTAAAGAATATAATTCTTTATTATAAGTATATTCCTTCTAGAACTTCTCCTATATTCTTGGGATTTAATTCTTCTTTAACCTCTTCATGGAAATCAAACTCCTTTGGGATTTAGCTTTGCTCCACGTCATCTTGGGCTGTCTATTCATCAATTTCGACTACCATATCACCTTATTTTTTGTCGACAATTGCCCTGGCAACTGGCTCGGCATATCCTTCATGCATTGCCCTGGCAACTAGTTCGGCATCTCCTTCATGCATTGCCCTGGCAACTGGTTCTAGCCTTGTTTAGGCAAGTGATTCTGCACACACACAAAAACACACCAAAGCATCATCTTTTTCCACAAAAATCACCAATTTATGTAATCAAGATCAATGGTGGAAAGAAACATGAATTAGTGCATGAATGACTAATTATGCAACTAATATGAGCTTAAGTCTAACAATAATATGAGTAAAAAGGGTAATAAAAATAGTACTTTTGAACATTTATCACACCCCCAAACTCAAACTATTGCTTGTCCTCAAGCAATGCAAACTAACAATTACCTACCAAGACTTTAATCATCAAAAAAATGCTTCAAACTTGAATTCAAACCTCAGAACCGTGGCACAAAGTATGATCACCTTTTAATTTTTAGGATAGCACAAAAATTACCCGGAACCAAACTATAATGCTCGTGACAATGTGTGTGCGTAGTTGTGTACAAGTTGATTTTCAAGATTCTATGTGAACAATAGCTTTTTATCAATTTAATTACCGGGGCATTTATTTTTATTTTCACTAGAGCCAATTTCGGGCACCTCTAGCGAAGTAAGCAATTTCTCATTTTATTTTAGTCGACTAGAGCCAATTTCGGGTACCTCTAGCGATTCTTTAATGTGCATTAACTACTAGAGCCAATTTTGGGTACCTCTAGCAAGAAAGTGCATTTACTACTAGAGCCAGTTTCGGGCACCTTTAGTAAGAATTTAACTTTTAATTTTCAATTTTAAATTTACCCAAATTTTAAGCAACCTAAGTTCACTAAGTTTCTTTCAATCAACAAGCCACAACCATGTAAAAAAAATTCAGCATCATAGTAAAATTCTAAGTTATTTTTCACGTAATCCTAAAATTAAAGGTTCTTTCAATTAAGTGCAGTGGCAAAAATTCATCATTGGATATTCAACAAGTCTTTAAGCAATTAAATCCAATTAAAGGCATGTCAAGTAACATATGCAACCTATATGTGATTTCTAAAGATGAATGCAACTAAACATGAAACTAACTAGAAACCAATACCCCCTAAACTCGAGAGAAGCATTGTCCTCAATGCATGTAAAAGTGAAACAAAATTTAAAAGAAACTAAATGAAATGAGTTAGTCGGAGAGATCATCACCTCGAGTGATAAGTTTCCTTTGTGCCATTTGCTTGATTCATTTTCCGGCCAGTGGTTGAATGCTTGTGGCTGGTACCGCGTGAATAGCATTGCTTTGATTTGATCCATGTTTGGGCATCAGTAGTTGCCAATGCCATTGTTGTTGCCTGGGCAATCTCTGTTGTGGTTTCTGTGGCAAGTAGTCGGCAGTGAATTTTCTTAGCATGGTGGTTGTGAGTCTTGTTGTGGAAAAGAAAAGGAAACAAAGAAAACCTGGAAACTAAAGACAATGAAGAAAAATAAAATATCTCATAATAATAAAAATGAAAATAAAAAGAAAAAAGAAAATATTGAAAGGAGAGCATGCTCATGCATCTCCTAAGGTGACCACTTCTTTGTTACGTTCCACATGGGCACCGTTGTAGTGCTTCAATCTTTGTTCGTTAACTTTTAATTCATGTTCGTCAGTGATGGACTTGATTATCACGACACCATGGGATAATGGTTTGACAACTTCGAATGGTCCCGACCATCTTGATTTTAGTTTTCCCGGGAAAAGTTTCAGCTGAGAATTGAATAAGAGAACTAGTTGCCCTGGCATGAATTTCCGCGACAATAGTTTCTTTTCGTGCCATTGCTTTGTTTTCTCCTTGTAGATTCATGCATTGTTATAGGCGAGTGCACGAAATTCTTCTATCTTGTTGAGGTCCAACAAACGCTCTTGTCCGGCACTTTCCTAATCCATACTCACGGTCTTGATTGCCCAATATGCCTTGTGTTCGATTTCCACCGGTAGATGGCATGTTTTGCCATAGACAAGTCAAAAGGAGGACATACCTAAAGGTGTTTTGAATGCAGTGCGATATGCCCAAAGTGCACAACTTTCTCGAGTATACCCTTCAATTCTCGGTTGGAAATTTTTGCTTGCCAATTGGTTTGTGGGTGATATGCTGTGGCAATCTTGTGCGATATAGAAGCGTTGCAACATCTTGGCAATAAGTCTGTTGTCAAAATGCTTGCCTTCATCACTGATAATTGTTCTCGGCATCCCAAACCGTGTAAATATGTTTTTCTGCAAGAATCGTTGCACGGTCTTGGAATCATTATTGGGAATTGCAACTGCCTCAACCCATTTAGACATGTAGTCAACGACAAGTAGAATTTAGAGGTTGCTGAATAAAGATGGGAAAAGTCTCATAAAATCGATCCCTAATACATCGAACAATTCCACCTTGCTGATGTTTTGGAGCGGCATCTCATGTCGTCTAGAGATATTGCCCGTCCTCTGGCAACGATCACATTGCTTGTAAAAATCTTGGGCATCTTTGATAGTGTTGGCCAATACAAACCGGATTGCAAAACTTTGGCCGCGGTAAGAGTTCCTCCAAAATGTCCTCTATAGGGCGAAGAATGTCATTGCCGGAGTATATTTTGTTGCCCTTCTTCAGGGACACATCGAAGAATAACCTGACCTGCATATTGTTTAAACAAAAGAGGCTCGTCCCAAAAGTAATGCTTACCATCATGGCGGAACCGCTTCTTCCCTTGGTGAGTAAGGCCATAAGGTAAAATACCACAAACAAGGAAATTAACTAAATCTGTGTACCAGGGTATTTTTGAGGTATGTGTTGCCGTGGCAAATGCTTCTATGGTTGCCAAGGCGTGTGCGCCTAGAGTTGTCGCGACATGCGCATCGAGGGTTATTGAGCCGTCAGGGGTTGTTGCGGCATCGAGGGTTGCCGAGGCATGTGCATCCATGGTTGCCGAGGCGTGCGCGTCAGGAGAGCTGCTGCGGTGTTGAGGGTTACCGAGGCATGCACATCCATGGTTTTCGAGGCAACTAAAAGTTGCTCATCCGGGAATGCATCATATCTCTAAATCTGCATCCTCCTCCCTGTGCGTTGGCCTAGGACTGCTCCTACCGTGAAATCACTTGCATCACACATGAGCTCAATCTGGTGGAATGATAATGGGTGCCGAGGCAAGGTTTTCCTTTAGGGTTTCAAATGCTTGGGATGCAAGAATCATCAAAATTGAAGACTTTGTCCTGTTCAAGCAAATTGCACAAGGGTTTAGTGATTTTAGAAAAATTATGAATGAACCTCCTGTAAAAACCTGCATGTCCAAGAAAGTTTTAAATTCCTTTAATCGAATTTGGTGGGGGTAATCTCTCGATCACGTCCACCTTGGCTTTGTCTACTTCAATTCCCTTGGATGAAATCTTGTGGCTAAGCACTATTCCTTCATCTACCATAAGATGTCACTTCTCCCAATAAAGACTAAATCGGTTTCTTCACATCTTGCCAACACCTTCTCTAAATTGCCGAGGCAACTACCGAAGTTATTACCAAAAATGGAAAAAATTATCCATGAAGATCTCAAGGAAGTTTTCGACCATATCTGAAAAAGAGTGCCATCATGCATCTTCTATTGTTACTGGATATCTGAGAAAACTTGAGGAGAGTCATTTTCGATACTTCTTATAGTCCATCCGCACCCTCCATTGTGTGACAATATTGCCCTAAAAGAATTGGGCCAATATGCTCGCAGCTCTCCCCTTTGCATTACCATGGTGGATGTGTCTTTCTTCCGTGTTCCCTTGTAGTCCATGCATGCCCTCCACCTTGCTACTATTCCTGAAGGCACAAATATATTAATAGGAAAAATTATATCCATTCCCAATCATTCAATTACCTCATTCTTGTCGACTTCTATCATGGTTGGATGTATCCTTTGTTGTCGTGGCAATTGCTGCTCAAGCCAATTGCCTTGGCAATCAGTTGCCAAAATTTGCTGTAAGTCAAGGCAAAAACCAATTTTCGGAAAAGCTTCACGAGTCCAAAAACCATTTTCTTTTGGCCTCTCAAATATCTCCATCAATATAGATTTCAATGGCTTCAAATCTACCAATATCGGTTCCTCAAGACATACCTGCAATGGACGAGGTGAGTTTTTAAAGAATTCAAAAGGTTCAACCATTACCTGCTCATATTCCATTGGCAAAGTATTATCATCTTGTTCATCTTGCATGTGGTCTTGCAATTGCCGTGGCAACTGTAGATGAGAGCAATCTAAAGATTCATGCTTCAACATCAACGTTGTAACCTTCTGGGCATCAGGTTCCTTAGAATTTGTTGTAGTATTATTGTTCTCAGCTTCACTGAGTGTTGTCGCGACATTGCTCTGTTCAGGCTCCTCAATCATTGCCGAGGCAATTTGTTGTTCATGCTCATCATGTGTTGGTCAGTCTTTCTCATTGGCATCCTCTTGACTTTGAGGTTCTAGTTGTTCCCCACACATCGGAGAGCTTTATTTGCATTGTTACTTATCCTCTTGCCTTGGGACGTCAGTATTCCTAGGAATGAATTGTTGGTGCATGTTATCCATGACATATGTGGATATCCCCAATTGATCTTATGAATCCCCTAAGGTTGCATCCCACTGAGCTATCCTCGTATCCATAGATTTTGATAGCTCTCGAACCTCTTCAATTGATCCTTCAAGTCTAGCCAAGGAAGCTAGCAACGTTTCCTCCAAGGAATTGGAATGCTTTTGAAAAGGACTACATTGCCATGGCATATCTGTTGCTGCGGCAAAATTGTTATGGTAAAATTGTTTTTGAGCTTTTTGACCATACCATGAAGAATTTTGCTGTTGGTTCCCTCTATGGTCCTCCATGTAGTCATATGCACCAAAAATGTGAGGGCAATTTTCAAACATATGATGTTCTCCACACATAGCACAAGATTTTTCCATGGTATAGGCTCTTTGGGCTTTTCTCGGTTGGTATAGGTAATCATCAAAGGGTACAAGAAACTCTTGATTGGATTGATTCATATCTTCCGACGTCAACTCTCGAGTAGATTGGCTTTTATTTTTCCCGACATGTTGATGTCCCTTAACTTGTAGTACACCTAATTTTTTTTGATAAAACAAACAAAAAGAAAAGTTAGTAAAACTAAGAAAAAAAATTCAATAACAAAAACAACTAACACCAATTGCCAATCCCCGGCAACGGCGCCAAAAACTTGTTGCGTGTAATAAGTGCTACGCAATTGTGCAAGTATACACGTCGCAAGTAATAAAGTGATACGAGTATTGAGTATCGTCTCCACAGGGATTGGTTTGGGCCACTTTGCTTTAGTTATCGCACTGTAAAAGTAAAAACACAATTGATAGTAGGAGTTGATTTTAACGAGTAAAGTAAAAACAATAAACTAAAAACAATAAACTAAAAGAATAGATGAAAGAAAAAGAAAGAATAGGCCAGGTTATCGTGAGTTGTGGAGTGATGGCCGATTGGATCGTCTTGGTAAAAGAGTGCAAGGGCAACTCAGTTGTCGTGGCAACTTGCACAGCGGGGTTGCCTTGGCAACTAATCGATGGTTGCCCGAGCGACTAGCTGGGCAACTACTTTGGGCGTCTGGGCAGCAAGTTCAAGGTTCGACAGAGCGTTCTTCAATGGTTTCTTCTTATCCCTAAGTCGAAACTCTAGCTACTTGTGCATGCCTTGATAATACATCCTTGCTTGAATCAAGGGTGAACAACAACCAATCTTGCGCTCCTCTTAGCCGTTGAAATCCTTAACTTATTCCTAAGCCGGATTAATCTTCACCATCAATAGATTGAATAAAGACCATACTCATTCGTTTCTTGAATCTAACTCTCCCCATATTAGATAAATAAATGAAGTTACGAGATCCTCTCCCAATTCACTCGCAAACAAAAATAAGAACCAAGAATGAGTAAACCTTGAATTGAAAGTGCAAACTCTTATTACCTAAACAAAATCCAATTGTTTTTCACAACAACAAAACAAAATAACCCCAATCAATCAAGTTAGTTCATGGTTGGGTTCAAAAGATATACAATGAAAATCCCCAAACCATAAATCTAATGGAAGCAAAGAAGAAGAAGAAATCGAACTCTCTCCCCCTTGCTCTCTTGTCAAAATTTCTCTCCTCTTGCCCTTTGGAGTTGTCAAAATTTTCCCTCTTCTTGCTCCTTTGGAGTTGTCAAAATTTCTCTCCTTTTGCTCCCCTTTGGAGTTTACGGTATGGCCTCTAATTTATAGGGCTAGGTCAAAGTCCTTCTTTGAGGAGGAAGTTAAGTTGGAATTAAATTATCTTTAAAGAATATAATTCTTTATCATAATTATATTCCTTCTAGAACTTCTCCTATCTTCTTGGGATTTAATTCTTCTTTAACCTCTTCATGGAAATCAAACTCCTTTGGGATTTAGCTTTTCTCCATGTCATCTTGGGCTTGTCTAGTCATCAATTTTGACCACCATATCACCTTATTCTTTGTCGACAATTGCCCTGGCAAATGGCTCGGCATATCCTTCATGCATTGCCCTGGCAACTAGCTCAACATCTCCTTCATGCACTGCCCTGGCAACTGGTTCTAGCCTTGTTTAGGCAAGTGATTTTGCACACACACAAAAACACACCAAAGCAACATCTTTTTCCACAAAAGTCACCAAGTTATGTAACCAAGCTCAACGGTGGAAAGAAACATGAATTAATGCATGAATGACTAATTATGCAACTAATATGAGCTTAAGTCTAACAATAATATGAGTAAAAAGGGTAATAAAAATAGTACTTTTGAACTCTTATCAATTTTTCTTGCAGATGATCACAGTAGCTTGATATAACCACAACGGAGACTCAATCCAATCATAAAGACTAGGTATGAAGGAAATTATCAAATGGCTTGACATTGGAATCATTCACCCCATCTTGATCAATGCAGAGGCAATCCACCAAGAAGTTGAAAGGTTAAATATTTATAAAAAAGCACCGGTATATGATGATAAATCCTTCATCGTGCCATTGGATGATTAACATATTCAAATTAATCCCTTTTACTTTTCTATATTTAATTTCATCCACATTTAATTTTTCGCAAGTCCCTTTCATAGCTTTTTTCCTTAGTTTTAAATTTTTGTTTATTTCCTTTTGGAATTGGATTTTATTTCTGTGTTTTATTTTGGTGGCAATTATCAAGGCAACAACCTAGAAGGGAAGGGCTTCCTAGTCGTATGGATAAGTAATGGTTTTTGACTAATCAAAAGTTACAATCCTACCAGAACACGTTGACGACTTGTACGAAAGCAAGAGAGAATTTAGTACTTGCGATCATCATAACCTCTCACTCTCTCTCCTACTTATGTTTGTTCCACTTTCCCATAATCGTCACACAACCCTAACTTGTTTCACACGATGTTTCCCCCTTCATAAATAATCAACACTAATGACTTTTTAAACCCTTATAATTACACCAACTATTCACCTTTCTCTAGCCCTTTTATCCATACTACCACCCAACAAATAGGGGAAATAGATATCCATCTATGATTACTCAATTACCATTATTATACAAACATCTCAACTTCCTCCTCCGCTTTGCTCTAAATCAAAAATCATAGCACACAATTTTTCATCCTCCAACTCTGTCAATGCTTAGTTCGACCCTAGTAGATTGGTTGCCACTCCAGGTAGCCCACCTCTAACATCCGTGGTTGTCAATCACCTCATCTCTAGTTCATTCCAGCTAAGGTATGAATTGGTGTGCCAACAGAGGATCCTTGAATAAGAAAGGATGAAATTCACCTCATCCTATATGCTACTATTCGATGCTAATGTGCTGCAAGTAATACGAAAGTAGAAGTGGGAAACCTTTATTCAGCAACCAGGTGACATTAATGTCTTTTGGGTATATGAGTTTTACACCCACATCAGTCACGATGGAGAGAAATTGGTACAAGTTAGGGAAAAATTAGTGGATTTCTCCTATGATATGATTGAAAGCTACCACCAATTTTCTGAGCACTAGGATGCCCATACCTGAACCTTGCTATTGACAGGACCAAATTGTAAATTCTACTAATTAAAGGACTAAATTACAAATTGTCATTACCATCCTTTAATTAGGTTCAATACATTCCACTGTGTGAATTTGCATCAAGATTGAATCACAAGATCATCATTGATTGAGCATTACAAAAACAGTGACCATTTTGCAAAGAATCTAAAACACAGCTTGAAATTACCAAAAATAACTAACTCCGTACCGATACAGGCTTACACCGTATCGGTATGAGTCTACGTGACTTACGCGTAATGATATGTTTGGTCGAGTATCGATACTCATTGCTTTATTTCAAAATCAAGGATTTTAGTAGCTAAAACCGTACCGATATAATAACCTGTGTACCGATCCCTGTATAAATTTTTCCAAGGCATACTAATATGGAGGCTACTCGTACCGATACCCCTTTGTTATTTTCCCTAAATCGAGCCATTTCAGACCTTGCATACCGATCCCCAAGGAACCTATATCGGTACGACAAGGCCTGTAATGACCTCTTGGCCAAATGTATGACACTTAGACTCAGTCTAACTTGCTTCAAACATCAAACAAACATAGTATAACATACTTAACATCATTTCTACAACCAATTAAGCATGTAAGATGTACATTCAATCCATAGCAAATCAAAGATCTTATAGGCATGATCGCTACCCAAGCATGCAATTCTCATCCCAACCCCTCAAATCAAACCATATAACCTCATAAAAAATAGAATACCAAATAGAACATGTCCAAAAATAGGGAGTAACCAAACAATCCTCCCAATTACAACTTGGTCATATTGCCCTTTATTACTACAAATTAATTTATTAAAACCATACTTGAAGTAAATCGATTCTTGGATCCCTCCTTGCTCACTTGTTGCCCCAGAAACCCAGTTCTTTACAATGATGAGAAAGGAGAGCGTAAGCATATAATGCCTAGTGATGGACGCTTTAAAAGCACTCATCAATGCATTTAAAACCATTTGAGTCAAACCACATTTTCAACTTTATGCTAAAACATCTCATACCCTTTTTACCTTTCCAAAGCCTGCATATTAAACCATATGTAAAACATGTATCATGGATCTCATGCATAATCCTATATGCCAAACCTCAATTTAAGCCTTTACAAGCTTATTCGTCCAATAGCAAATATTAAAGAACAAAATATGTATAAATCACATTATACAAAACATAATTCATCCATCATGATACATTAGTTCATATATTGGAATTAAAGTGACCCCAAAGCAAAACCCTTTTCTTTATCAAAACACATTAGATACACAGATTTCCCAAGTGGTTCCTTAGACCACTTAACATACATATATAATCGGAGCATATGACACATTTAACCCCTCGATAGTTATGATGTATAATATCTACAATGGGAGCATACAACACATTTAACCCTCGATGGTTATGATGTATAATATATACAATGGGAGCATACAACACATTTAACCCCTCAACCATAGTGATACATAATTCACCAGCTGGAGAATATGGCACAATTAACCCCTCGACCGCTGCGATACTCATGGTAGAGAAAATGGTACAATCACAACCCCTCGACACACATGAGGTGACTTATTATAGTGCATTTTAAACACTATGGCATGCCAACTATATCCGATAACATTTAAACATTTTCACTTGCCAATATATTCTATATTAAACATGATACCAAATTGTTTTCATATGCATCATTTAAACCACTTTCCAATGCAACAAACCATGCTTTTATATATCATTGAAATACTTTCTAATAGGCATTTATCATGCTCAAATATCATCAATATAAGATCAGTTGTATCATAATCCATTTCCAAAACATGCATAAAACAATAGGTTTCAAATCATAAACATAGGCATGAGAAAATCAACTTTACCAAACCAAAATTGAGAGCGTAATCGTCTAATACTTACTTTCGAGTTTAGAAAAGAGTTTCAAGCTTAATCTACATTCCCAAAATCACTTTCAAACCTTTACAAAACTGTAAATCTCGTTTCCACTCACCGACAACACAAAGCTTCACTTGTTGATGTAAAACTACGCGTCTGCCGTCTCCAAACTTTCGTCAAATGTTGTAAGATCAATATCCCCTATTTTATTCACATAATAACAGGGGATTAATGCATCATTATGCATATATAATCTCAGCAACATCAATTCCCAACATCGCCTAACCAACAACCATAAAACATTTCCTTAAAACAACCCAAAACATCACCAAACACAACCTAAACAAAACCCAGCCATAAGCCAACAATTTGAACTTCTAGTCAACATCAATTAACATCTAAAAACACTTGCAACTTTATCTTGTACCTCTAGCAACATCTTAACACTGCAAACACCTCAAAAACTAACTATTCACAACCTAGAAAATTAGCAATTCAATTAGTTTCGGGTTTTCTTTTATAAATCCCATTGAATATCTCAAAATAGACTTTAATCACGATCTAAACCAATCAATATTGCAATGATTCAAATCAATAACCAAACTCAATAAATTTCTTAACAAAATTAACATTAAACCATTAAATCTTGATTTAATCATTAAAACATAACATAAATCGATTCCAAAGGATCAAAAACTTGAGAATTTCAATAAAAAACCTTTTATTAGAGGAGAGAAACGAAAATAACCTCTAATGGTAGACTCTTCCTCAATTGGCTTGATTTTGATGAAATCTCCAAAGTAGAAATAGAATATCCAAAGTAGAACAAAGGAATCATGTGTCGAGATCAAAAGTAAGATTGAAAAGATTAATTCCTGAGATTTTTAGAAAAGAAAAGATAGTTTGGCTGCTGAGAATTTGAGAGAAAAGATTGGGAGAAAAAGTAGTTACGCGAGAAAAAGATTTGGCAAACTAGTTAAAACTATTTTAATCCCTTTTATTAAATCATTTTAAAACCATTTTAAAATAGCCAAATTAAGGGAAAAAGTCTGATAAAACCAATTGGCTTAATAGCTCCCTAAAGATTCTAAGTTTTGACCATTTTACGATTTAGTCACCAAAGTAGTTTTCAAACTTTACATTTTAGTTACCAAACCAAAATGTCTTTTAATTCAAACTTATTTCATTAAATTGAGTTTAGCAAAAACCTTAAAATAATAATTATGCATTTTACAACATTTTTTCAATATTTCATTTTGTGTTAAAAATATTTATTACTAATAATTCTCGAAACTAGATCAAACCGACCAATCTGATTCACTCGAACCATCTAACCTACCTAACTAACTCATAGGCCCAAATTCAGGGCATTACAACTCTCCCCCACTTAAGAAATTTCATCCTCGAAATTTACCTGACGAAAAAAGGTAAGGGAGCTGCTTCCTCATGTCCTCCTTACATTTCCACGTGGCCTCCTCGACACCTTGATGTCGCCACAACACTTTTACCAACTCAAAGGCCTTTCCACGAAGAACCTTACTACTAGAATCCAAGATTTTCACCGGCTCCTCATCATAGGTCAAATTTGAATTCAACTCCATCTCTTCAGCAGGCATCACATGTGATGGGTCCGATCTGTATCTCCGAAGCATCAATATATGGAAAACATCATGCATCTTTTCTAACTATGCGGGTAACCTTAGCCTATAAGCGAATGTACCAACACGCTTTAACACCTCGTAAGGACCAATGAACCTCGAACTCAACTTCTCCTTTCGTCCAAACCCCATCACCTTCTTCCAAGGTGAAACTTTTAGAAACACCCTATCACCAACCGCAAACTCAATCTCCCTACGCTTCAAATCCGTGTAAGACTTCTGCCTATCTGAATCAACGTTCAACTGATCACTGATAAGTTTCACCTTCTCATTAGTGTCTTTCAACACATCAGACAGAGAAACATACTTCTCACCTACCTCAGCCCAACAAAGAGGCGTGTGACATCTCCTACGATACAAAGCTTCATATGGAGCCATTTGAAAGCTCGCTTGATAACTATTATTATAAGCAAACTCCACCAATGATAGTTACTTCTCCCACGTTCCTTAAAAACCAATGATGCAACATCGCAACATATCCTCCAACACTTGGATAACACGTTCATACTAACCATCCGACTGAGGATGATACGAAGTACTGAAATTCAACTGTGTACCCAAAGCTCTATGCAAACACTCCCAAAACCTTGATGTAAAATGTGGATCCCTATCTGACACGATAGACTTAGGTACCCCGTGTAACCTCACGATCTCAGCAATATACATATCTGTAAACTTATCCAATGTATATGTCGTATGCACTGCCAAAAAATATACGCACTTCGTAAACTAATCTATAATTACCCAAATAGAGTTCTTCCTTGACAGCGTCAAAGGCAAACCCGTCACAAAATCCATGGTAATTCTCTTCCACTTCCATTCTAGAATCCTCAACGGTTGCAACAATTCAGAAGGAAACTGGTGCTCAACCGTAACACGTTGACACACCATACATCAGGCAACAAACTCCACTACATTCTTCTTCAAACCAACTGATAAGTGTTCAAAAGTACTATTTTTCTTACCCTTTTTACTCATATTATTGTTAGACTTAGGCTCATATTAGTTGCATAGTTAGCCATTCATGCATTAATCCATGTTTCCTTCCATCGTTGAGCTTGATTACATAACTTGGTAGTTTTTGTGGAAAAGATGCTGCTTTGGTGTGCTTTGTGTGTGTATGTGCAGGATCACTTGCCAAAGCAATGCCGAGCTAGTTGCCAGGGCAATACATGAAGGAGACGCCGAGCTAGTTGCCAGGGCAATGCATGAAGGAGACGCCGAGCCAATTGCCATGGCAATTGTCGACAAAGAGAAAATGCAATAGGGATGTCGAAATTAATGACTTTACAAGCCCAAGATGACATGGAGCAAGGCCCAAGCCCAAAGGAATTTGATTGCCATGCAGAGATTAAAGAAGAATTAA
Source organism: Hibiscus mutabilis (assembly GCA_019671005.1). NCBI lineage: Eukaryota > Viridiplantae > Streptophyta > Magnoliopsida > Malvales > Malvaceae > Hibiscus > Hibiscus mutabilis. Next base: position 11,055,733 of record CM033744.1, read on the forward strand.
ATTCCAAGAAGATATGAGAAGTTCTAATAGGAATAAAATTATAATAAAGAATTATATTCTTTAAAGATAATTTAATTCCAACTCAAACTCCTCCTCAAAGAAGGACTTTGGCCTAGCCCTATAAATAGCAAGAAGATTTCGACAACTTGGGAAAAAGAGAGCATTAGGGCAAATTTAGACAAGTCCAAGGGAGAAAGCAAAGGATTTTCGACAAGCTTCATCTTTTCTTCCTTGTTCGATTGGGTTCATGCTAGGGATTGTTTATCTTGTGTTTCTTTGGAACCTAGCCATGAACTAAATTTACTTGGCTATGGTTATTGTGTTTTGTGGTTGTGAGAAACTATTGGTTTTTGTTTAGGTAATAAGAGTTTGCAATTTTCTATTTCAAGGTTTATTCATTCTTGGTTCCTATTCTTGTTTGCGAGTGAATTGAGAGAGGATCTCGTGATTTCATCTATTTATCTAATATCGGGAGAGTTACATTCAAGAAACGAATGAATATGATCTTTATTCAATCCAATAATGGTGAAGATTAATCCGGCTTAGGAATAAGTTAAGGATTTCAACGGCTAAGAGGAGCGCAAGATTGGTTGTTGTTCACCCTTGATTCACGCAGGGATGTATTATCAAGGCATGCACAAGTAGCTAGAGTTTTGACTTAGGGATAAGAAGAAACCATTGAAGAACGCTCTGCCGAACCTTGAAGGTTGCTGCCCAGAAGCCCAAGTAGTTTCCCAACTAGTCGCCCAGGCAACCATCGATTAGTTGCCAAGGCAACCCGTTACAGCAAGTTGCCACGGCAACCGAGTTGCCCGTGCACTCTTTTACCAAGATGATCCAATCGGCTATCACACCTCAACTCACGATAACCCGCCTATCTCTCTCATTTGAATTCATCTTTTCTTTTACTTTATTTGCTTTCTAGATTTGTTAAACTTCTATAATCTTTTATTTGTGTTTTTATTTTTACAATTGCAAGAGACTAGATTCTTGAAGTAGCACCAATCCTCGTGGAGACGATATATTTTATACTATAACTTGCGGCGTGTATACTTGCACATTTGCGTAGCACTTATTACGCGCAACAAGTTTTTTGGCGCCGTTTCGGGATTGGCAATAGCGACTTTGTTTTTACTTTCTTGCACTTTCTTTTTATTTTTCTTATTTAAAATTCAAAGGGCTAACAAACTTTGGTTTTGCATTGGTATATGACTGGCGAGACCGACTTCACAGAATATCCCTTTGATCCGTAAATCGAACGAACCTTACAAAGACTTAGACGAAGGATAAGAGAAGCAATGGCAAATCAAGACGGCAATATGAATCAAGATGTTCGAGCAGGAGGAGGAGTGATTCTTGCACGAAACAGAACTATTCGAGACTATCTTGAAGAAGATCTTGATGGACTTAACCCAGGAGTTGTCGCACCTGAAATTGAAGCCGACCACTTTGAGTTGAAACTGTTAATGTTTAATATGATCAACACAATAGGTCAATTTGGCGGCTCAACAACTGAAGATGCACAACAACATCTGAAATCTTTCCTCGAGATTTGCAACTCATTCAAGATACACGAAGTCACCCCCGATGTATTACGATTAAGATTATTCCCCTATTCACTGAGGGATAGGGCGAAAGCATGGTTGAATAGCATTCCTGCCGGATCCATAGCATCTTGGACTGATCTTTGTCGTGATTTCCTTGATAGATTTAATCCTACAAATTTGACTGATAAGCTTCGTAATGACATTACTTCTTTTCGGCAGGCAGATGATGAATCCATATACGAGGCTTGGGAGCGATATAGAGAACTTCTACACAAATGCCCTTTACACGGATTCCCGGTGTGGACTCAAGTAATAATGTTTTACAACGCTGTGAATACACCAACAAGGATGATGCTAGATGCCTTGGCAAACGGCATACTCTTAGATAAGTCGCCGGAAGAAGCAATGCAAATTTTAAACAGGCTGGCCAAGAATGACTATCAATTCCCATCTACTAGAAGAGGAGGAGTTAGACGCCAAGCCACAATACATGAACTAGGATCATCAGATTCAATTTCGGCACAATTGGCCACTTTAACCAAGATGGTCCAGAACATGCAAAAACCAAACAACACACATGAAGTCAAGGTAATGGATTCTTTTTGTGAGTTATGTGGTGATAACCATAATTCTTCTGAATGTATGCAGAATCCGGAATCCAGCTTCTATGTGGGGAATTACAATCGGAGCAACAACATGATGTCCAATACATACAATCCAGCTTGGAAGAAGCACCCGAATTTTTCATGGAGTAATCCCAACAATGCTCTAAACCAGAACAATCAAAATGCATAAGCATCGGGATTCCAGCAGAATATGCCACGGCAACAGATGCCGCAGCAACAACCGACAACATCTAGTTCTTTGGAAAATTCTCTAAATGCTTTTATGATGAAAACTGAATCCTATATGGCCGAGAATAGTAATTTCATAAAAAGAACTGATGCTTTTATTAACAGGACCGAGATGAGATTGCAAAACCAAGAGGCGGCAATCAAATCATTTGAAAATCAAGTCGAACAATTTGCTCAAAACCTGAATACTAGACCGCAAGGAGGTTTACCTAGCGATACTGAAGTCACAAGAGGAACTGGCCATGAGCAATGTAAGGCGATCACCACTAGAAGTGGCCAACAACTTAAAGAGGCTCAAGCTCGCTCATCAAACAAAACTCCACAAAAAAGAACAAGACAAACTCAACGGCAAAGCCTCAGATGCTGAACCAGGAATTGCCTCGGCAACCAGCGATAAGGATGCCGCGGCAACCAACGATAGGCACGCCACGGCAACCCTATTTGACAATGCCTCGGAAACTCCAGTTGCACCTATCATTCTCTGGAGACCATTCCTAGCGACAGGGAGAACCTTGATCGACGTTGAAAAGAGAGAACTCACAATGAGGGTGAATGACCAGCAGGTCAAACTAAATGTGTTCCAAACACTAAGGCATGCCGATGATCCAGAAGAATGCCAACTACTTCATGCCACGACAGAGTTTAACTTCGATGAGGAATTTAGTTGCCTCGGCAACTACATTGCCGATCAAGAGGAACCTGAGGAGTATGAAGAACCGGTCCATGAGGAACAACCAGAAGAGGCAAATTGGCTAGTCAATCGACCAGGTACATACTTTGAACCACTGTACTACTCAGGTAAGGAAGGTAAGCTCGAAAAACCCTCTATTGAACATCCACCAATTCTTGAGTTGAAACAATTGCCAGAACAACTAAAATATGTATACTTAGGGACCAATAATACATTGCCTGTAATTATTTCTTCTAAGTTACAGCCTGAGCAGGAAAAGAAGCTGATCAAGATGTTGAAGCTACACAAAAGGCAATAGGGTGGACAATTGCCGACTTGAAGGGAATTAGCCCGGCGGTGTGCATGCACAAGATCTTGTTGGAAGATGATCACAAACCTTCAATTGAGGCCCAGAGGAGACTGAATCATGCCATGAAAGGGGTTGTAATGAAAGAAATCATCAAGTGGCTTGACGCCGGCATTATATACCCTATCTCTGATAGTACGTGGGTAAGCCCGGTACAATGTGTACCAAAAAAGGGAGGTATAACAGTGGTAAGCAATGAAAATAATGAACTTATCCCAACCAGGACTGTGACCGGTTGGAGGGTTTGTATGGACTATCGAAAGCTAAACAAAGCTACTAGGAAAGATCACTTCCCATTACCCTTTATTGATCAAATGCTTGACCGTCTTGCAGGTAAACCCTTTTATTGTTTTCTTGATGGTTATTCAGGTTACAATCAGATTGCCATAGCACCAGAAGATCAAGAAAAGACAACCTTCACATGCCCATACGGCATTTATGCCTTCCGAAGGATGCTGTTCGGATTGTGTAACGCCTTGGCAACCTTCCAAAGATGCATGATGGCACTCTTTTCAGACATGGTCGAAGACTTCCTTGAGATCTTCATGGATGATTTTTCGGTTTTTGGTAATGACTTCGACGGCTGCCTTGGCAATTTAGAGAGGGTGTTGGCAAGATGCGAAAAAACGGATTTAGTCCTCAATTGGGAGAAATGCCACTTTATGGTAGATGAAGGAATAATGCTCGACCATAAGATTTCATCCAAGGGAATTAAAGTAGACAAAGCCAAGGTGGACGTGATCGAGAGATTACCCTCACCAAGTTCGGTTAAAGGAATTCGAAGTTTTCTCGGACATACAGGTTTTTACAGGAGATTCATTCATAATTTTTCTAAAATCACTAAACCCTTGTGTAATCTGCTTGTACAGGATAAAGTCTTCGATTTTGATGATTCTTTCACCCCAAGCATTCGAAACCCTAAAGAAAAAGCTTGCCTCGGCACCCATTGTCGTTCCACCAGATATGACGCTACCTTTTGAGCTAATGTGTGATGCAAGTGATTTCGCGGTAGGAGCAGTCCTAGGCCAACGCACAGGTAAGACCTTCCATGTGATATACTACACTAGTAAAACTCTTAATGGTGCTCAAGTGAATTACACAACAACGGAGAAAGAGTTACTAGCTGTAGTTTTCGCATTTGACAAGTTCCGATCCTATTTAATTGGTACAAAGGTAATTGTTCATACGGACCATTCGGCAATCAAATACTTATTTGCTAAAAAGGATGTTAAACCTCGTTTGATTCGTTGGATATTACTTTTACAAGAATTTGATATTGAAATTAAGGACAGGAAAGGAACAAAAAATCAAGTGGTCGATCACTTATCACGTTTGGAACGCAATAGGGAGGAGGACGCGGATCTAGAGATATGCGATGCATTCCCGGATGAACAAATTTTAGTTGCTTCGGCAACCCTCGACGCCTCGGCAACCCACGACGCCTCGGCAACCATGGATGTACACGCCTCGACACCTCTCGACGCCGCAGCAGCCTTTGACGCGCACTCCTCGGCAATTTTGGGAGCAGTCACAACGGCAGCACATGCCTCGGCAATACCCTGGTACGCGGATTTAGTTAACTTCCTTGTTTGTGGTATTTTTCCTTATGGCATTACTCACCAAGGGAAGAAGCGGTTCCGCCATGATGCTAAGCATTACTTTTGGGACGAGCCTCTTTTGTTTAAACAATGTGCAGATCAGGTTATACGCCGATGTGTCCCTGAAGAAGAGCAACAGAATGTACTCCGGCAATGCCATTCTTCACCCTATGAAGGACATTTTGGAGGAACTCGTACCGCGGCCAAAGTTTTGCAATCCGGGTTGTATTGGCCAACATTGTACAAAGATGCCCAAGACTTTTACAAGCAATGTCATCGTTGCTAGAGGACGAGCAATATCTCTAGACAACATGAGATGCCGCTCCAGAACATCATCGAGGTGGAACTGTTCGATGTATGGGGGATCGACTTTATGGGACCTTTCCCATCTTCATTCGTCAACCTCTACATCTTACTTGTCGTCGACTATGTGTCTAAATGGGTAGAGGCAGCTGTAGTTCCCAACAACGATTCCAAGACCGTGCAACGATTCCTGCAGAAAAACATATTTACACGGTTTGGGATGCCGAGAGCAATTATCAGTGACGGGGGCAAGCATTTTGACAACAGACTAATTGCCAAGATGTTGCAACGCTTCGGCATATCACACAAGATCGCCACGGCATATCACCCACAAACCAACGGGCAAGCAGAAATTTCCAACTGGGAGTTGAAGGGAATACTCGAAAAAGTTGTAAATCCCTCTAGGAAGGATTGGTCATTAAGACTAGATGACGCACTTTGGGCATATCGCACTGCATTCAAAACACCCTTAGGTATGTCCCCCTTCTGACTTGTCTATGGTAAAACATGTCATCTACCGGTGGAAATCGAACACAAGGCATACTGGGCAATCAAGACCGTGAATATGGATTGGGAAAGTACCGGACAAAAGCGTTTGTTGGACCTCAACGAGATAGAAGAATTCCGTGCACTCGCCTATAACAATGCACGAATCTACAAGGAGAAAACAAAGCGATGGCACGACAAGAAACTATTGCCACGGCAATTCACGCCAGGGCAACTAGTTCTCCTATTCAATTCTCGGCTAAAACTTTTCTCGGGAAAGCTGAAATCAAGATGGTCAGGACCATTCGAAGTCGTCAAACCATTCTCCCATGGTGCTGTGATAATCAAGTCCATCTCTGACAAGCATGAATTCAAAGTTAATGGACAAAGATTGAAGCACTACAATGGTGCCCATGTGGAACGTAACAAGGAAGTGGTCAACTTAGGAGATGCATGAGCATGCTCTCCCTTTTGATATTTTTATTTTTATATTTATTTATTTTTATTTTTATTTTTCGATTATTTAATTATTTTATTTTATTTTTTTTTTGATTTTTTTATTATTTTATTACTTTTCCGATTATTAGTAGTTTTAGGATAGATTTTTTTATTCAAGTTTAAGAATCCTATTACACATCTTTATTTATTTTCTCTATTAGTTTATATTTAATTTTAATCCTTATTTGATTTGTCTTTGAATTGTAGGAAAAGAAGTTCAAGATAAAGAAGGAATTCTAAACCAAGTAGGAAAACATCTTCAACAAGGAAACTAAGGGGCTGAATCTAAAGCTTATATAAAGCCCCCAATTCATCCTAACCAAAACCCCTTTGTCGAAAACTCCTACCAAACCCTAAACCCTTTTTCGTTTTCACCCAATCCCACCAACCTATCTTTTCTATAAAACCCATCACCCTTAACCTATTCCTACTTTCTATCTTGCAACTTTTTAGTTTCTTTTCTTTTCTTTTCTTTTTTTTTACTCACAACCAAGATCATCCATGGCATCCAAGATCAAACTTTTAGTTCATCCAAGTTCATCCAAAGAACCAAGATACAAGAAGTTTGCTACACCGGTGGTTCAAGAAAGATTTCAATCCAAGTTTGAAAGCCGGAAGATTCATGAAGAACAAGGTTTTGAATACTCCAACTCTCATCAAGATTTCGGCCTTGAACCATTCATCTTCGAGAGGATTGGACATTAAAAGTGGCAAATCTTTTGCCATCAACCAGAACCGGGTAATATCTCATGGGTAAGAGAATTCTATGCTCACTCACCTAACCCGGATAATCCTTATGTTTTTGTTCGTGACAAGGCCATACTTTTAAGTCCCGAAAGCATCAACACCTTTTACGGACTTTACATTGAGAAGGACGAGCATCAAGCCTTCGTTGACCAAATCAATCTCAAGCAACTCGACAAGGTGCTTCAAGAACTCACTCAACCGGGAACTCATTGGAACGACGGTAAATACAAGGGCACGGTAAATCACCTTCGGCTTAAACCCAAGGCAAAACTATGGAATGAGTTTGTTAAAACTTCTTTAATGCCCTCCACACACAATACTACCGTTGATATACCACGTCTTTTGCTCATACATTCTATTTTGCATAATCGCATCATTAACATTGGAAAAATTATTTGTGATGAGATTTTTGTATGCAACTCAAAAGATAAGGGTTCTCTTTTCTTCCCTTGCTTAATTTCTAATCATTGCAAGGAGATGCATGTCCCGAGTGAGTCCACCGATGAAAAGGCCCTACCCAAGTCTGGTTGGAATCAAGCACTAATCCGAAAGCTAATGGGAGAGGCACCAGGAGATTCTTCAAGGCCTCCAATTGTCACGACAACTCCTGCCGCCGCGGCAATCCCTAATGCCCAAGCACCTAACGCCAGGGCAACTCGGCCATTAATCCCGGGACACTTTGAAGCACTTTTGCACCCATTGGCAAGCCGTCTAAGGCAAATTGAAGATCGGCAACTAATGTTCATGCGGTACATGAAGGAGCACAACAATGCCATCACCCAAGTCATCCTAGAAAAGTACCCGGACAATCGCGTGCCGTTCCCAATCTTTCCCGCCGAGATCTTTGCCCCGACAACCAATGAAGCAGTTGCCACGGCAACCAAGGAAGCTGACGCCACGGTAACCAACCCTGAAGATGCCACGGCAACCAAAGCTAAAGACATCCCGGCAACCACTGCAAAAGCCAAAGGTAAAGCACCTATGCCCGAATCAACTCCTACAGAATCATTTTCTGATTTTTCAGATTCGGACGAGTCCTCCATTGAACCAATAAAGACCGCACCAATTGAATCCTCCAAGCGAAAAACCATTGACATTGATGAAGAGGACGATGAGGACAACCCCGTACGAGGATCGATTCCACCACCGGCAACAAGAAAAACCATCACATTCAAGCAAGAGAATCAAGACACCGACTAGAAGGAAACTAATCATCTACGATGATGAACTCTCGGAGTAAGTCCTCGTATGCATTTTTATTTTTATTTTTATTTTTATTTTTCGTTATTTTTATGCATGCATTGAGGACAATGCCTTACTCGAGTTTGGGGGGGGATTGTTATTAGTAGTTACCATGTTTAGTTACATTCATCTTAAAATATTACATTTAGGATACATAAATTGCTTGACATGCCTTTAATTGGAACAAGAATTGCTTAGATTTGATGAATATTCGATGATGACTTTGCCAATGCACTTAATTGATAGAATTTTTATTCTAGGATAACCATGGAAAAACTTAGAATTTTACTATGATGCTAAATTTGATGAAACACTGTTGTGGTTTGATTGATTTAAGGAATTCTAGTGAACTTAGGTTGATAATTAACAAATTGGGGGATTAGAATAAAAACTGGATGAATGCTAGAGGTACCCGAAATTGGCTCTAGCATGTGCTAAAAAAATTGATCACTAGAGGTGCCCAAAACTAGCTCTAGGATGTGTTAAAAAAGTTTTTAACTAGAGGTGCCCGAAACTGGCTCTAGTTGATTGAATTAACTTAAGAAAACTAAAAACAAAACACTAGAGGTGCCCAAAACTGGCTCTAGTTAAAACATGTTAAAAAGAACCCAATGAAGTAATTTGAAAACCTCTTGTTTGCATAGAATCCGAAAAATCAACTTGCACACAACCCCGCACACACTCACAAGCATTATAGTTTGATTCCGAGTAACTCCTAAGTTTTCCGAAAAATAAAAAGCCAATCATACTTTGTGCCCCGGTTCAGAGAATTGAAATCAAGTTCAAAGCTAAGTTTGTGAAAAATGAAGTCTTGGCAGGTAATTATGAGTTTGCATTGCTTGAGGACAAGCAATAGTTCAAGTTTGGGGGTGTGATAAGTGTTCAAAAGTACTATTTTTCTTACCCTTTTTACTCATATTATTGTTAGACTTAGGCTCATATTAGTTGCATAGTTAGCTATTCATGCATTAATCCATGTTTCCTTCCATCGTTGAGCTTGATTACATAACTTGGTAGTTTTTGTGGAAAAGATGCTGCTTTGGTGTGCTTTGTGTGTGTATGTGCAGGATCACTTGCCAAAGCAATACCGAGCTAGTTGCCAGGGCAATGCATGAAGGAGACGCCGAGCCAGTTGCCATGGCAATTGTCGACAAAGAGAAAATGCAATAGGGATGTCGAAATTAATGACTTTACAAGCCCAAGATGACATGGAGCAAGGCCCAAGCCCAAAGGAATTTGATTGCCATGCAGAGATTAAAGAAGAATTAAATTCCAAGAAGATAGGAGAAGTTCTAATAGGAATAAAATTATAATAAAGAATTATATTCTTTAAAGATAATTTAATTCCAACTCAAACTCCTCCTCAAAGAAGGACTTTGGCCTAGCCCTATAAATAGCAAGGAGATTTCGACAACTTGGGAAAAAGAGAGCATTAGGGCAAATTTCGACAAGTCCAAGGGAGAAAGCAAGGGATTTTCGACAAGCTTCATCTATTCTTCCTTGTTCGATTGGGTTCATGCTAGGGATTGTTTATCTTGTGTTTCTTTGGAACCTAGCCATGAACTAAATTTACTTGGCTATGGTTATTGTGTTTTGTGGTTGTGAGAAACTATTGGTTTTTGTTTAGGTAATAAGAGTTTGCACTTTTCTATTTCAAGGTTTATTCATTCTTGGTTCTTATTCTTGTTTGCGAGTGAATTGGGAGAGGATCTCGTGATTTCATCTATTTATCTAATATCGGGAGAGTTAGATTCAAGAAACGAATGAATATGATCTTTATTAAATCCAATGATGGTGAAGATTAATCCGGCTTAGGAATAAGTTAAGGATGTCAACGGCTAAGAGGAGCGCAAGATTGGTTGTTGTTCACCCTTGATTCACGCAGGGATGTATTATCAAGGCATGCACAAGTAGCTAGAGTTTCGACTTAGGGATAAGAAGAAACCATTGAAGAACGCTCTGCCGAACCTTGAAGGTTGCTGCCCATAAGCCCAAGTAGTTGCCCAGGCAACCATCGATTAGTTGCCAAGGCAACCCCGTTGTGCAAGTTGCCACGGCAACTGAGTTGCCCGTGCACTCTTTTACCAAGACGATCCAATCGGCTATCACACCTCAACTCACGATAACCTGGCCTATCTCTCTCATTTGAATTCATCTTTTCTTTTACTTTATTTGCTTTCTAGATTTGTTAAACTTCTATAATCTTTTATTTGTGTTTTTATTTTTACAGTGCAAGAGACTAGATTCTTGAAGTAGCACCAATCCCTGTGGAGACGATATCTTTTATACTATAACTTGCGACGTGTATACTTGGACATTTGCGTAGCACTTATTACGCGCAACACCAACCCAATAATACTTCTCCTTTAAATCTCGGTACATCTTTGTACTACCCGAATGCATAGCAAAAGAACTACAATGAGCCTCACTCAAAATAGTGCGCCTTAAATCAACATATTGCTGCACAACTACTCGACCATTAAAACGTAAGACACCATCATCATTAAAACAAAAATTTGTTAGATTACCTTCCATCACATCCTTGACATGTGGAACCAACGAATCATCGTACGGTTGCTTTTCCATGACCAATTGTACCAATGATGGTTTCACTTGCAACTCAGCCAACAAACCCCCATCACGTGCTATACTTAGCCGTGCAAACCTTGCCCTCAACTCTACCATAACCTTCCTACTCAGGGCATCGGCTACCATATTAGCCTTACCCGGATGATACTCAATCGTTAAATCATAATATTTAAGCAACTCCAACCATCAACATTGCCTAAGATTCAACTCCTTTTGCGACATCAAATACTTCAAACTCTTGTGATCTGTGTACACAATACATTTCTCACCATACAGATAATATCTCAAAATCTTCAAAGCAAACACTATTTGCGGCAAGCTCTAAATCATACGTAGGATAATTGCGCTCGTGCACCTTCAACTGTCTAGATGTATAAGCCAAAACTTTCCCGTCTTGCATTAACACACACCCCAAACTAGCATAGGATGCATCACTATAAACAACAAACTCTTTACCCGATTCAGGTTGAATCAAGATCGGAGCTTGCGTCAAAACCTCCTTCAACTTCTCAAAAGCTTGTTGTCTACTCTTTGTCCACTCAAAAAAAACATTCTTTTGCAACAACTTAGTCAATAGAGCAGCAATCCTCGAAAATCCATCCATAAAACGACGATAATATCATGCCAACCCAAGAAAACTACGAACCTTCGAAACAAACTTAAGTGGCTTCCAATTCACCACTGCCTCAATCTTTTGTGGATCCACACGAATACCTTCCACCGACACAACATGTCCAAGGAAAATTACTTCCCTTAACCAAAATTCACACTTTCTAAACTTGACATACAACTGATTATCTAGCAAAGCTTGCAACACAATCCGCAAATATCAATCTTGTTCTTCCTTGGTACGAGAATACACAAGAATATCATCAATGAACATACCACAAACTGATCCAAATATTCATGAAACACCCAATTTATCATATCCATAAAGTGGCAGATGCATTCGTCAACCCGAAAGGCATAACCAAAAACTCATAATGTCCATAATGAGTGCGAAAAGTAGTTTTCAGCATATCCTTATCATTTACCTTTAATTGGTAAAACCTAGACCTTAGATCAATCTTGGAAAACACGGTAACACCCCGAAACTGATCGAATAAATTGTCAATTTATGGCAAAGGAAACTTATTCCTAATCGTCAACTTGTTCAGTTGCCGATAATCAATGCACATTCTTATAGTGTCATCCTTTTTTTCTCTAACAAAACTGGTGCACCCCACGACGACACACTAGGTCCGATGAAACCACGGTCCAACAACTCCTAAAGTTGCATCTTCAACCCCTTCAACTCACCTATCCGACGATTAGGATACTTATTGTTAGGGTTATCGTCGGATAGGGAAGCATAGTTCTCGATACATAGTTCTCGATACAAAACTATACTTCCCTATCCGACGGTAACCCTAGTAACTCACCTGGAAACACTCCCAGAAAATCACAAGCGGTACGAATATCCTGAACACGCACCTCCTTCATATTTGGGTTCATAACATAAGCCAGATATTCTTGACATCCAAGCTCCAACAAATTTTGCGCTTCTAAAGTTGTGTGTCATTTCTTCCCTTGCTATGCACATAGATCCTTACAGGTCCACCATCTTCGAGTTGAATAGACACTGTATGAGCACCAGTCCTCTGACATTTCTCTCGATGCTGAAAATTACCTCGGCCATGACCATGACCTCTCTGTGGTGCAACAACAAGTGTAGGAGCTTGTCCATCCTTAACCATCTGCGGACGATCACGTCTAAAATGATCCCGCGAACCACAACTCCAACATGTACCATGTGTATCCCAACACTCTCCCGAATGACGTTTCCTACAACGCCTACACTCAGGTATTCCAACATAGGTGTTCTAACCCTACTTTCCACACCCGACATTACCTCTACCACATCTCTGATCAGGTCGATACTTTCTATCTTGATTCTTCTTGAATCGACCACCACCAATATTTAAATCAACAACTCTTTTGCTAGAACTCGATTCCCTAGAACGAGAAGACAAACCCAAGTTCTGTTAAATATCCTTGTCTTGGCTCACCAAAACATCAAAATCAGATAGTCCAAAGGCAACATATAAGTCTTAACATCCTTAACCAAACCATATCGGAAACGATCATATCGTTGTCGATCATCAAGAACCAAATCAGGCGCATACTAGCTCAATCAGACAAATTGAACCTCATACATCGAAATAGACATATTGCCTTGCACCAAAGACATGAACTTATGCTTATTTTCATCCTGGTACCGAGTACCCAAATACTTTCTCCGAAAAGTAGCACTGAAGAATGCCCAAGTCATATCCTCAAGTACCATTCCCGCTATAGTGGTACTCTACCAATTATAGGTATCTCCTTGAAGCAGAGATACGATACAGCCCAACTTACGTACTTCTATACACTTCATCTATCCAAGAATCCTCTCGGTACTCATAAACCACTCTTCAGCCACCTCAAAAGCTAAACCTCTAAACTTAGTACCTCCCAAACTATGCAAACTCTGCAACGATAGTCTTGTACTAACAACTGCTGTAGGTGCTGGTGCTTGAACATACACTTCAACCATAGATGATTGAAGAGCTCCAGTCATAGCATAAATCAACAGTGTCATATACCCAAAGACTAGACCAAGTGGAACTGGCAGCACTTGCCCAGCGTCCACTCCAGCTGGTAGATTAGACAAAGGATGAGGCAACCCCTCATGATGCACTATCTTACCCTCAACTCCCTGCCCACCGGTAACATTATTCAAATTTGACCTAAGCTCTCGTCTCGGTGGCATACTAAAAAATATGTATATATAGCATGAAAAATATAATCAAAAACATAATTAGGCTAGCTTCAAGCAAGGATCTAAGATGTTCACGTTTTGAAAACAAAATCTTTTTACACTTGTAGCAATAAGGCAACGTGTCCCCAAGATTACCCCAAAATATCAAACATCATTTATAAAATCATATAATCAAACACCGTATATATCATACAACATCGCAGATAGTCACAATTTACCTCTCAACTTTCGTAAACCTATCTCTGATACCACCAAATGTAACCCTCTTGACCTGGCCTAGCTACCAAGATCGAATCAAGGATGTCACATTAGGTTTGCCAAAGTAAACCCAAACTAATAACCTAAATAGGTCTATTTTTTTCCTTTTTATCTTGCCTAGATGCTTAATTAACCCTAAGGTATGATGTACAACAACGAAAGATGAATCAAGCATTCGATTTGCAATACTTAACATTTTAGGGACCAAATTGTAAATTCTATTAATTAAAGGACTAAATTACAAATTGACATTACTATCCTTTAATTAGGTTCATTACATGCCACTATGTGAATTTGAATCAAGATTGAATCACAAGATCATCATTAATTGAGCATTACAAAAATAATGACCATTTCACAAAGAATCCAAAACATAGCTTGAAGTTACCAGAAATAACTAACCCTGTAACGATACAGGCTTACATTGTATTGGTATGAGTCCACATGAATTACGTGTAATGGTATGTTTGGTTGTCTATCGATACTCATTGCTTTATTTGAAAATCGAGGATTTCGGTAGCTAAAACCCATACCGATATGGTACTTGTGTACCGATCCATGTATAAATTTTCTCAAGGTGTACTGATACGATGTCTATTCGTACCGATACCCCTTTGTTATTTTCCCCAGATTGAGCCATTTTAGACCTTGCATACCTATCCTCAAGGAACCAGTATCGATTACGACTTGGCCTATAATGACCTCTTGGCCAAACGTATGACACATAGACTTAGTCTAACATGCTTCAAACATCAAACAAACATCGTATAACATACTTAACATCATTTCCACAACCAATTAAGCATGATAGATGTATACTCAATCCATAGCAAATCAATCAAAGATCCTATATGCATGATCTCTGTAACCCCCTTAACCCGGCCTAGACGCCTGACCGAACCGAGAGAACTAAATTAGGTTTGCTAAAACAAACCAGAAAAAGATTATGAAAACTAGTCCATTTTTTCTTTTTATCTTGTCTAGATGCATATTAATAAACCTAAGTGTACATACTTGTAGCGGATGAATTTACAAAGGATTCGGACCACGGAAGGACAACCAATTGCATAACATACATTTTAGGGACTAAAATGCAAATCTGATAAATTTAAGGACCAAAACTTAAATTAAGATTACCAATCCTTAATTGGTCCAATTTCAGGCTTACATGACAAATTTCAGGTCATTACGATCATCTAAACCCATACAATTGCATTGACAAAACTCAAGGACCAACATGAAAGAAACAAAAACCTTTCAATATTCCAAAATAACAGATTTAACGGTAGCCATACCGGTACGCCTAGAGGTGTTTCGGTACGCCTTAACAATTTCCAAAAGCTCAGATTCCAATAACCAAGTATCGTTCCGATACGCATAAACCATGTACCATATTGAAATACCCTATTGAGTACCGAAACGTGGGCCAAAATAGCCTAAGCTCGTACCAAAATAGTTGCCCGCGAACTGGTACGCTAAGCCTAGAATGGCTTACCCGTACCAAAATAGGGACACCCGTACTGGTACGCCTTGACCTATAATGTCTTAAATTGTTGTCTAATCACGCTTTGATGATATCCAAAACACTCAAACATGCTTCAAACACTTATACAACATTGCTAAGATACATTACCAACCAAAGCATCACACATTCAACAACCAATTTTGGCATTTATACTACTCAAGACATTCTATAGGCATGCATCCTAATATCATTCCACCAATCAACCAAAACTCACATTTTGTACATTTAAGGCATAC
Source organism: Hibiscus mutabilis (assembly GCA_019671005.1). Taxonomy (NCBI): domain Eukaryota; kingdom Viridiplantae; phylum Streptophyta; class Magnoliopsida; order Malvales; family Malvaceae; genus Hibiscus; species Hibiscus mutabilis. The sequence continues at coordinate 11,071,453 of CM033744.1, forward strand.
TCAACATGCTTGCACACTTATAGCATCATACCAAACTTTTTTGAATCATCAAACCATAACAACCAATCAAATCCAACTAGATGCATACTTTAGCACTTAGCTTGCAACAACATAGACAAGATTTATTCAAGCCAATCAACATCAAACAAACCATAAAGTCCAGCACTACACATGCTTAAAACTCATGGGAAAACAGAATTACAAATCCCCAAAATATGGCGAACACATTGCCTTATTAAAAAGAAACTTAAAACGAGTTCATACTCAAAGTAGTCTTTGTCTTAGGATCACTTTAGCCCTGCCTTTTCAGCCCCAAAACTTCACTGCTCTCTATCATTAGGAAAAAGAGAGCGTAAACACACATGCTTAGTGATGATGCTCATAATATAACGATGCAATTAAAACCATTTGAAAACTAAACACATGTTTTCGAAAAACATGCTTACTACCAAAACATTTTTCCTTGTTTCCAACCGAAACAATGCATAACAACCTTTATGCAACATCATATACATATTCCATGCTTAGATCCCAAAGCATTAAATCATTTACCATGCTTAAATCCCAAAGCATTATAATAGGTTCAACACATGAACTTTCACATATATTGGCATTTATAGTGAACCAGATAAAATACCTTTATCCTACACATCGGATACACGGATCTCTCATACCATGCCTAGTTAAACCGCATGATATCCCAAACCTTGCCTAGTTAAACCGAAAGATTTGACACCCTCGCCTAATTAAACCACGAGATTTGACACCCTCACATTTTTAAACGGCAAGAGTACCGACCTTGCCTAGTTAAACTGTAAGATCACCATCAATTTGGGTTGCCTAGTTAAACCACATGCCCCAAATGATGTCCCAACAATCTGAGTAGCCTTGTTAAATCGCCATACCTCAAGGACCCATGGCCATGATTGATTTTTGTTCATATTTATAGTGCACTTTTATCCTATTTTGTGCCAACTATATCTAAATGTTTCCTTGTCACATAGCCAATATATCATATACAAAACCATTTACTTACTGTTTTACAATGCATTGAACAAAAACACCACATATGCAATTCACATTGCCAACGCAATAACACCATTCCCGACCAGAATGAAAACCAATGCTCACTAGCATTTATTATACTTTTAAGCCCCTGCATATGTACTTAAAACCATGCATTTCTAGCAAGTAAATCAAACCATTTTTAACACCAAAACATGAAATAAACATGCTCATATCCAAACCGATATTCAAGAGCAAAATAAGGGAAACTTACTTTCGAGCTTAGGTAAGTATTTCACGCTTACCCTAAACTCCCAACAACCTTTATTAAACCGTTTAAACCAGTTTTCACTCACCGATACGCCTCGCTTTGCTCGCCAACGCTAATCGAGCTCCTGGCAAGCCACAATCAACGTCAAGCTTTGCCGCTCTGATTATCCCCTATTTTAACTACATAAAAACTAGAGGGAAAATGCATCATTATGCATTCAAACTATTGCCTAAAAGCAATTACCCACAACTCTCAAGTTTCCCACTCAAAACATATCCAAAACACACCGAAATTATCATAAAACACTTTCGAAACTTAACCCAACATCAACACAACTATCA